>BRZM01000002.1:307032-493218 GCA_033238685.1 Lates japonicus | reverse complement strand
TACTATGGTGGTCTATGGTGAATTCCCTGTGGAATGAGAGCCAATCTGCGCTCAAGGCCTTGAGCTATTGATCTCCTCCTGGAAGACCATCATTCACTCCTCTTACAGCCACCCTCCACCCACCTCAGCTCCTCTCCCCCAATCCTCCTCACACCGTTCTGCTGACCATGGAAGTTTGTATGAAGGTGTTAGGGTTAGATCATTCTCAAACAAATATATCATGAGCCACTCTTTGGATGGATATCGTATAGAGACACTGCAGGCTGGACCGTGACCATTCATAGCTTGCTGTGACATACACAGGTGACCTGCATGGAGGTAACACAGACCAACTTCACTGTTCCATCTGACAGCATGACCAAAAACATTTATTTTTTGCATTGCTGTTATAGCATACATGCACAAATATCAAAAAACGAAAGCTCTCATAGTAGGACACCACAAACTGTGATATTAATTTGTTTGCTATCAATATCAACAAGTATTTTAATACAATAAAATCCAATCAATTTTAATATTTGAAGAATTTGAAATAAACATGACTGGGTGTAAATATATATATAGTGTACTAAACTAAGGGCATATACTAACAGTGAATAAATGATAAAGATGTAAAGATGATCAAACTAACATGGTTAACTAACAGCTGGTTAAATGAAGAGAGTGATGTGATAGCAAATAGGTTTAGGCTATGAATAGTGTGATTACTGAATCCTGAGATGTATATAGAGATTTACAGATTTAAGTTTATGTATTTTGGTATAATATGTTTAGCCTACCTCGTCAGACTTAATTTGGAGTTCCTGTGCACAAATAGCATGTTTGCCGTCTACCAAAATCAATTAAGACATTACACGAGACAAGATATGGAACTTGGTGGCAGTATTATTAGCAAGAAAGAAAGAATGAATGAGCACAAACATGGATCATGTGTCAGCACATCACTCAGTAATCTTAAGAAATAAATCTAATTAACTGGTCAGACAGAAGAATACATTTTACTAGGACTATTAATAAATGGGTGGTGATATAGAATTGTTTTTTTAATCTAATTTGTTTTGGGTTTTTTTGCTGAATAATGGGATAAGATGAATAATACTGCCTGATGGCCAGATGGCTCCATGACAGAATTAACTCTGAAATCGAACATTTCAGCCCTGAAATGTTGAACAGATCCTGGACTTTCATCAGTTTACCTATAAACATTTGATGAAAATTTAAAAGGAGATATGTGAAAATAAGTTGGGTACAGAATGATTGGACAACTATGTCATATGATTTAAAACATTAAGAAAAAAATAGAGAGATGCAGTATCATTGTGTTGATTGTGCTGTGATTTATGTCAAGGGATCTGGTTAATCTTATATAGTGGGAGAAAGAGGGAAAGGACACTATTTTGGGTCTGTGGACACTAGTTTTGGTCAGCATAATCCTTTTCATGTTACTCTCGTGATAAGAGTAACAGTCAGATCTTCCATGTAGAGATGAAGTCCTGTTTTGTAGAATGAACTAAATTTCATTCTGGTGTTTGTGTTTATCCCTGCATTGGCCTTACGTCCATCTCAAATGATCCTCTAGAACTAACCATTTGGCCTTCGACCTGATCATTGATTTCCTCAACATGCTACTGGATGATTTTGTCTTCTATATCTGTCTCCAATCACTGGGTGATGGGAAAGCAGGACTGGATGGGGGTTTAGGCCACAATTTAGTGACCTTACTTTTACTCTAATGCGGTCTCTGGTATATATCTGTTAACATCTCCCCCTCTATTAACTCTTTAAGCCTGATCACAGATGCCAGACTTGATGTTGCTACACTGTGTTTACATTTGAACATGGAGGAGTGCTCTGTAGTCCTATGACTCATTAATGTAGAACACATGGTAGAAGGCAAACTTAACAAGAGGCAAGAGAGGGGAAAAAATTAACTTAAATAAACTTAAATTAAATGAACTTTTCCAATGCTTCAGTTCAGTTCCATTCAGTTCTATTTATAAAGCACCTAATCACAACAAAAGTTTTCTCAAGGCACTTATTCATATAGAGCAGGTCTAGACCGTACTCTTTATATTATTATATTTGCAGAGAGAGGCCCAACAATTCCCACCATGAGCAGCACTAGGTGACAGTGGCAAGGAAAAACTTCCTTTTAAGAGGCAGAAACCTTGAGCAGAACCAGACTCAGTGTGGGTGGTCATCTGCCTCGACCGGTTGTTAAGAAAGTGAGAGAGAGAGCGGAAGGGAGTGAGATGAGGGGTAGAGAGTAGTGAGAGAAGAACATAGCCTCGCAGATTCCATGTAAAAATGTCAATTGGTATCAATACAATAGCGGTAATAATAGTAATGACAGTTAAAGTAGTAATTACAACAGTAGTAGCAGCATTACTAGTAGTAATACAAATAATTTCTAAGTATAACAGCAGGTGCTGAGCAGGGTTGTAGGTGCAACAAGAGGCTTGTCATGACTCTACAGCGTTCCCAGGCCAGATGAGGTATATAATCCCTCCAGCAAGTTCTGGGTCTACCACGAGTCTCCCAATAGGATGTGCCCAGAAAACCTCCAAAGGGAAATGCCCAGGAGGCATCCTGATCAGATGCCCGAACCACCTCAGCTGGCTCCTTTCGATGCGAAGGAGCAGTGACTCTGAGCCTCTCTTGGATGTCTGAGCTAGTCACCCTATCTGAGCCTCACCACCCTGCGGAGGAAACTCATTTCAGTCGTTTGTATCCGCGACCTCGTCCTTTCGGTCACTACCCACAGTTCATGACCATAGGTAAGGATTGGGATGTAGATCGACTGGTAAATTGAGAGCTTTACCTTCGAGCTCACCTCCCTCTTCGCCACAACGGTCTGGTACAAGGTCCGAATTACTGCTGATGCTGCACCAATCCGCCTGTCAGTCCCTTGCCCCTCTGTGCCCTCTCTCATGAACAACTGAGAGAGGGCACAGAGGGGCACACCCCCCACCCAGAGGGAACAATCCACCATTTTCCGCTAGAGAACAATGGCCTGAGATTTGGAGGTGCTGACTCTCATCCCAACCGCTTTGCACTTGGCTGAAAACAATCCCAGTGTGTGTTGGAGGTCTCGGTCTGATGAAGCCAACAGAACTACATCATCTGCAAAAAGCAGCGAGGCAATCCTGAGGTTCCCAAACCAGACACACTCCTCACCTTGAGATCCTGGCAAGAATATCACGAGCAGGATCAGAGACAAGGAGCACCCTTGGCGGAGTCCAACACCCACTGAAAACATGTCTGACTTTGTGCCAAGGATGCGGACGCAACTCCCACTTTGGTTGTATAAGGACCTAATAACAAGTCTTCAGACTCTGCCTCATCCACAGAGGACATCTTGGCCGAGTTTAGGAGTTCCTCAAAGTGCTCTTTCCACCGCCCGACAATATCCCCAGTTCCGGTCAGCAGTTCTTCTCCCCAGCTGAACACAGCCTGGGCCAAGCCCTCCTTTCCCTTCCTGAGTCACCAAATGGTTTGCCAGAACTTCCTTGAAGCCAACTGAAAGTCCTTCTCCATAGCCTCCCTGAACTACACCCACACCCAAGTTTTTGCTCCCGTGACTACAGACTACAGAAGACCTCCTGGCTCTCTGGTACCTGTCCACTGCTTTAGGAGACCCCTGAGCCAGCCAGGCCTGAAAGGCCTCCTTCTTCAGCTTGAAGGCCTCCTTCACTGCCGGTGTCCACCAACTGGTTCCCAGGTTGGCACTCTGAAAGGCCCCGATGACCTTCCGCCCACCGCTCCTAGCAGCTGCCACCACAATGGAGGCCTTGAACATGATCCATTTGGACTCCATGTCCCCAGACTCCCTTGGGAGTGGAAGATCTCACTGACAGGGGCCTTTGCCAGACGTTCCCAGTTCACCCTCACTACATGTTTGGGTTTATCAGTTTTGTCTGGCAGCCTTCCTTGCCATCTGATCCAACTCACCACCAGATGGTGATCAGTTGACAGCTCTGCCCCTCTCTTCACCCGAGTGTCTAAGACATGCGGCCACAGATCTGATGATACAATCACGAAATCGATCATCAGTTTTAGGCCTAAGGTGTTCTGGTACCACATACACTTATGAACACCCTTATGCTCAAACAAGCGGTTTGTTATGGCTAGCCTGTGACTAGCACAGAAGCCCAATAACAATGCACCAGGGATGCCATTCCTCCCAATCACACCCCTCCAGGTTTCTCCATCATTGCCCACTTGTGCATTGAAGTCCCCCAGTAGAACTATTGAGTACCCAGCTGGGACCTCTTCCAGGACACCACCCAGAGACTCCAAGATGTCTGGGTTCTCTGAGCTGCTGTTTGGTGCATATGCACACACAACAGTCAAAGCCAGGATCCTGTTTGTGGACTTCAGCTCCGCTTTTAACACCATCATTTCAGCTCTGCTACAGGACAAGCTCTCCCAGCTGAGCGTACCTGACTCCATCTGCAGACTTCCTGTCGGACAGGAGGCAGCATGTGAAGCTGGGAAAACACATCTCTGACTCTTGGACCATCAGCACCGGCTCCCCTCAAGGCTGTGTTCTCTCCCCTCTACTCTTCTTCCTGTACACCAACAGCTGCACCTCCAGTCATCAGGCTGTCAAACTCCTGAAGTTGTTGATGACACCACCCTCATTGGGCTCATCTCTGAGGGGGATGAGTCTGCCTACAGGAGGGAGATTGATCAGCTGGTCATGTGGTGCAGTGAAAACAACCTGGAGCTTCATGCCGTGAAGACAGACTTCAGGAAGAACACAGCTTCACCCTGATGTACTTCCTGCGGCAGTTGAAGAAGTTCAACCTGCCAAGGACAATGATGGTGCACTTCTACACCTCCATCATTGAGTCCATCCTTACCTGCTCCATCACCATCTGGTACACTGCTGCTACTGCCAGGGACAGAGGCAGACTGCAGCGTGTCATCCGGTCTGCTGAGAAGGTGATCGGCTGTAACCTGCCTTCTCTCTAGGACCTGTACATCTCCAGGACCCTGAGGCAGGCAGGTCACAAACTCTTCAGGACACTCCCTTCTGGCAGGAGGTTGCGGTCCATCAAAACCAAGACCTCACGCCACAAGCACAGTTTCTTCCCATCTGCAACTGGGCTCCTCAACAAGATCTAGCCCCCCCAACACACACCCGCAGACTGTCACAGACTATAATCCCCCCACCCCCCACTACACGTTACATTAACGTACATCTATGTGTTACATTAACACACATCCGGACAATCACTGCCACCTTCTAACATTTTTGCACTCTACACTTCATACTTTACACTTTACATTTTAATTATGTATATTTATGTTCCTTGTAAATATAGTTCTTGCTCTTCGCTCTATTCTTTTACTATAGCTGTCCTTTAGCACCAATATACCAAGACAAATTATGTGCAAACTTACTTGGCAATAAAGTCTGATTCTGATTCTGAAGTCCTTCCCTTAGCGACCTGCAGTCGCATAGAGGCGACCCTCTCGTTCCCTGGGCAAAACTCCACACATCGACGCTCAGCTTGTGAGTATCCCCACACCAGCGCAGCACCTCTTACCCTGAAAAACTTTGGAAAAGGAGAGAGTCCAGCCCCTCTTCAGGAGTTTGGTTCCAGAGCCCATGCTATGCATAAAGGTGAGCCCAACTACATCTAGTTGGTACCACTCCACCTCCTGCACCAGCTCGAGCTCATTCCCTGCCAGTGAGGTGACGTCCCATGTCCCCAGAGCTAGTCTGTGATGACAGGCCTCAGTACGCCTGGATCCCCGCTCTTGTCTGCCACCCGGCATGCAAGGCACCAGACCCCACTGACCCTCCCCACGGGTGGTGGGCCTACGTGGCGGCGGCACCATGTTATTTCTTCAGGCTGAGTGCGACCGGGCCCCATGGTTACAGGCCCAGCCACCAGATGCTCACCTGGGAGCCTGGCTTCAGAAGGAGGCCCTGGTTAATTATATTTTTCCACCTTTGAACTGTAGTTGAATTTTTAATAAACTGATAGTCCTACATATAATTTAGGCAATCCACAACAAATCTTCCACACAGTAACATAACCACAATGTTGTGCTTGTAAAAACAGCTGATATGAGCATTTTCTGACAGGACACCTCCTATCAATAGAATTGTCCATCAAAGCAGTCACAAACCACAATAAAGGACTGTTCAAGGGCTATGTAGATGTTTTAGTTTTAAACATTAAAAATGAACTAGAATTATCAACACAATGTTGAGAAATTACATTATTTTATTATATAAATATAGTTAACATTATTAATACTAGGTATTGTGTTGCAACATTCCTCCACTCTTTCCTCAATGAATTTATCATGATGTTTTGCAGATGCCTAACAATGTCACACACTACTTCTGAATTTGCTCCTAACTGTTAAAAGTAATCTAGGTCATTTTTTTGCTTTGGAAAAATGTCTTTTGTGATGAAATGAATGTCTCAAACGCAATTAAAAAACACATGGTGCAGTCTGTAAGTTGAATATTTCAACCATAGTTAATCTCTTCAATTTCTGATGCTAAATTTATCTTCCCTCTCATTCTGTTTACGTCCTTTTAATAATGCATGCATTGGTACTGCCTAATTTTTGTCTGTGGTGTGTCTGAATATAATGGTGGTGGGATGAGAGTAATAAAAAAATGAATAAATACATAAAAGTAAAGGAGTAGGTTGAGCAGGCGAGTGGTAGTAAACCAGGCCAAATCAGGTTTTTTTTCTCTGATGTGAATGACTGATTGTCTCACTGCTTTATCAGCCATGCCTTAAAAAGAAAGAGGTGTCCTTGTATACAGCGAAGCATTCCCTCTCCGCTGGGTCTAATTGCAGTGCCTAGAGTGGAGGGACAGAACAGACAATGGACCAGATAAGAAGATATAATAGTGGAGGGGGGAGAGAGCAAATGAACACTTTTATGGCCCCCCGTGAGTTTGCCAGCAAGTGTGTGTGTAGATGTCTGGAGATTCCACAGTACAATTATACAGTGTGGAGTTGTATTACTTTATGAACAAGGCTACATAAAATTAGAACATTTTAACCCCTTCATGCAGCAAAGATGCATACCTCAGTTTTTAAATGTTTAAGAATATAGAAAATATGGTGTATTGAGGCCCAGTAAATAAACAGTTAATTCCACAAAGCATAAAATGCAGATACTTGAACCCAAAATTGGTCTACTGAGAAATACAGGTTTAGAGCTGATTTGAGGTAAATGTTTGGCCTTCACTTTGGAGACTCTCCAAGGGGGATGTTTGTCGACCACATCAGTGAATTCAAAACAGAAAAAAATTCCAACTCCAATTCGAACTGTTGGTATCCAATCCAGTTAATAGCAATTCGATCACTGATGACCTGCCTGGTTTTTTTATACTGTCTAATAAAATGTTGTAATTTGGGTATTTTTATCTTCCAGACATAATAGATTATTGAATGCTCTCTGAAGCAGTCTGGCAAAACATCCGGATATATCAATTAGTTGTGCTAAATTTATTTCATTGCTGCGACCATTTGAATTAATGGTTGAATTTCATGACTGGGCAGGTGCAGCTGATGGTCCGTATGCATTACTTAGGTGCATATTTCATAAAAAAATGAGACAATGAGACACATAGCACAATGTGGGATGTTGAGTCACCATATTAATCAAATCTGCTGTCAGTGGACAAATAGTTATAACAAGCACATGTGGACTTTATCTATATGCTTTTAAAACGAGTTATTTTTCTGGCTTACTTATCGTTACTCATCTGTTCAAATCTAAAAATACAGTATGTAACGATGTAATTAATTATTAAAATGTCATCAAGAAATGTGTCATTATTTCTTTAGAACATGTGTAAAAACAAATTAATAATCAATTATTTTGCAATTAATCAGCTCCTTAATACTCCAGTTTTGATGTTCTCATTGGGAGCAGAATCAGTAGCCCCATTTTCTGAGAGTAGAAGTGGAAGTACTCAGCTGACCTTACCACCAGAGGTCCCAGCTGTTTACTTTATTCTCTGCCAGCTGTCTAATGTCTGGGAAAATAAAATTGATCTTTACACTTTATATATTTTTATTAAAACAAACAAACAAAAACTAAAATTTAACTCAACTAGATTGCATTCATGCAGGACTTGAATTGCCGCTTATTTGAGGTTATCTGCCATTTTAAATAATATACTCAGTCAAATGTGTAAAACACTCTCAGTCAGCTCCCATTTGTTGATGTAATGCAAAATGACACAAAGATAAACAATTTTGCTTAATCATCTCTCCACGTAACCAGTGTGACTCCCCATGCTTCCCCTGCTTTTTTTTTTCTTTCTTATATTCATTTCAGCTACTGTCTACCTGCATTTAGTTTATATTTTTCACCCATGTCCATGAATGTAAATATATTTTTTTACTTGTAACATCCAGTTTTAACTCATAGGTATGTGAACAAGTGCAGAATTTGCCAGGATGTATTTTGCTGTGTCAAAGTGAAGTAAAGCCAGAAAAAAATCCATTATCTTGTTATCCACTTCAATATGTATCTGTTCAAATTAAAAAAAGCTACATTACAGTAACAAACATTTGATATTAAAACATGAAACAATTCATGTTTTACCTAATAAGGCATTGCCTGTCTATAATGCTCCATAATCTCCTCATGTCAGTAGTGGTCTTTGGTGGATCCCTGATCCAATAACTGCTCTTGTTTACTTGGGAGAATTAGGAGAAGCTACATCAAAGCAATGGAGAGGACAATTGCAGCCGCTGTCTTTCTTTGTCTTTAACTTACCTTTGATTTACAGTCCTTCTCAGACCAATTTTTCAGTCAGTCCCTAGAGTTGCTGGCAAATATTTTTAAACTGGGGTATGCTAACAAAGAGGTTACAGTACATCAGTATGTTGACAACAGGCCGCACCCATACAAATACAGTAGTAATAAATGAAAACTTGAGCACCTGCAATTCACTGCTGATTAATCTGTTTGTTATTTTTAACTTAACTGATTAAAAAGATGGTAAATCTTTCAAATCGTGAAAAAGTCAGAAAATATTTAACATTCTTACTTGAATTATGATGAACAGTTAATTTATTATCAAAATAATTGTCAATTAACTTAGTTGATTGGCCAATCAAATGTTGCAATGTGAGCCAATCCCAGCTGACATGGGGCGAGAGGTGGGGTACACCCTGGACAGATTGCCAGTCCATCCCAGGGCCAACATATGAAGACAAACAACCATTCACACTCACATTCACACCTACAGGCAATTTAGAGTCACCAATTAACCTGCATGTCTTTGGACTGGTGGAGGAAACCGGAGTACCTAGAGAGAACCCACACAGGCACAAGGAGAACATTTTTAATAACAACAAAACAAAACAAAACAAAAAAAAAGATTTTGAGACATGGTCATCATAACAATCATAACTGATTGCCAGAACTGCAAAGCACAGGCTAAATTGTAATCAACGTAGTTTTACTCTTATCACATCAGATGATACTGTATTTTAGAGATACATGATTTTTCAATAATGAAATCACCAACATACCAGTTAACACAGTCTTGGCCTCTGGAAACCACAGTGTTGACTAAAACACAGCAGTGGAGTAATCTGTAAGTTACACAGACTCTCTTACCAATCAAAGCAGGTATTCTCCATGACCATGGTCTTTTAACAAGAATGCAACATGAAGCCAGCATTAAAGAGTATTTATATGTACACAATGTGAACTATCAACACCCTCAATCCAAAAATACTTTTGCAGTCCATATGAGTGAACAGTTGTTCCATCATGTAAACAGAATCATGCTGTAGTACCAGAGCAGCCCAGCTGAAGAGGTACTATTACCCCCCTCACTCTCCACAGATTAATTACACACTGCGGCCATCTTCCTCATGCATCTAAACACTTACACTGCACTGCATTACTTCAGATGACTAAACTACCTGCCTTCTTGCCATCAAAAAGACAGAGAGTGATAGAGACAGAGACTAAAGTTGATTCATACTTCTTATTTTACAGTATGTGCTGACATTTATTTAAGTGATGTAAGTTATGTAAATGGTATTGCAAGAGCCTGTGTTTGAGGGAGAGAGTACTTTCTTATATGCCTATCATTCTCTTAAATGCTCTTGTTATTTGACTTCAACGTCAGCACAGTGGAGGGAAATAATTTCAGTTTACAGTTGACAGTTTACTGGCACCAGAATCCTTAAATGGCCTCTATATTCAAAGATTATCATCACTTCCAGCAGTAGCAGCAGTACACTGGATAATGTGCATATACTGTAGATAATCTGGTAAATGTATACCTGCAGTAGAGACAATCACTGAAATATTATGAAAAGAACCTCTGCTGTGACAATATTACAGGACTTTTTCATCTTGCTGAATGTGGGCACATCTTTTACCATGCTGTCTCACCATTTAGTATCTGAGTGTCCAGTCATCTACAACAAGCTGAAATGGGAAAGAAGAAGAAAAAAAAATGCAGTTGAGCTGGGTCGGATTAAATGCCGATTGAGTTTCCTGTCATCCAATGATACCGACTGTGACTGTCAGACTCTCTGATGCAATTTAACATCATGGCGTATTAACAGGTACAAATACCAGGGTGACCATGAGGTCCTCTCTGTCACTGACCTAAATGTGAGCTTTCTGTTATCTCCATCTGTCATCTAATATGAAGCCAAGCAATGTAGCGATATAATCATGTGATTAAGACAAACCCCCAACCAAGACAGAGAGGGATAGAGATGGGGGGAGGAAAAAAAAAAGGCCTCTCAAAGACAGACTTAAAAGGAGATGCCCCCAAGCTTAGTGAAGATGGTATTAGGAAGTGCAGCTTAATTATGAGAGCAAACCTTTGTGGATGGCCTCGAGATATTCATTTTAGGAATTAATTTGGCACATAAAGAGATCATCAAATCTAAACAGCCCTATGGCGTAGGAGGTCTTATCCACACAGCAGGCGGATATTAGCCCAGGATTTTCATCTCAGCACTTTTTGGTGACAGATATCAGTCCAGAAAATCAAAGACTGATCATAACACATCTGAACCGATTAGATATTAACAGCTTTTTGCATTCACAACAGCATCAAAAGTATGTGGACATTAAATATAACATCCCATATGTGACTGTTGAACGTCTCATTTGAAACCATGTCAATATATCGCTATATCAGCCTCTAGTTCCCAAGGAAGGCGTTAGGGACCTGGTTTCAGAGATTCCCAACAGGTCCTCCAAACTAAATTGCAAAATAAGCATTTACATTTTGCTTCAAAACAATCGACACAAGTTTCCCAACACCAATAAAGTACATTCATACTAGCTGAGCTTGACAGTTTGTTCTTGACTTTGGAAATAGTACTAGTACAAAAATAGTACTCTCTTTTTCCATATAAATGGACCTTGAGTAAGTTCTTGATGAACTTGCATAAGTTTTGATGAAGTCTGAGTGATGGTGGTGGAGATTGTTTTAGGAACTGCTAGACAATATAGATGAGAAGTCTTACTATGCTCACACCTTAACTCAAAAAATGTTGGTCAAAGGAAAGAATGGTGAAACATTCTCTTTTTTTCAATGCCTTTCCCTATGAATAGTGAAAATATTTGCTAATATCATGCGGACATCTTTCCTGACCTTTTCTTTGGTCTCATTCCTCTGCATATCTGATTGGGCTTTAGACCAAATTAAATGAACCCACAAGGTAACATGTAATCTGTTTTTAAGCATTTGCTAATACCAATGCACAGCACTCATGTCTATAACTATTCATGTTATTGTGACCTTGTTCAGAGACAGGAAAAAATAGATAGAAAAGTAAGGACATATGGGGACTGAGAGAGGGTCAGACGAAAAGATTGTTCAAATTGAAAAGTGCTGAATCATGCATTAGAAATGCAGCAAAGGGTAGTGACATACGTTAATTTGCAGGCTGAAATATGTCTAAGATCATGTTTTGGTGTTGGTGGAGATTACTGTCAACTCCATTATTCCAAAATCTCCCATAGGTGCCCAGTTGGGTTGAGATCTGGAGACTGTGAAGGCCATTAGCAATGAACTGATGAACCCTTGTTGAGGCATTGAGGCTTTCAAGCCAGATGGTGTAATGTATATATATATAAAATCACGTACACATAATCAATTGAATTCAATTGAAATCAATTACACATGACTGCTGTAGTGTTGATGGAATTAGTACTGTGAAAATGTAGTACAATTTACATTAACCAAATTTTTATTTACCACACTGCTTTAATGGCCCAATATTACCTTTCTACATACTAGATTTTTCTGGAAAATTCTGAGGCACTGGACATCCTCTGAAACCGCAGGAAACCTTGATAGAGACCTGATTTTATTGAACAGCTCCCACTGAGAATGAACACAGGCATGTAAATGTTCATTGTACATAGAGTTTAATTTACCTTTCCTGGATAAATTGAGGTTTACGAGTCATAATGCTTTGGAACACTTTCTTGACAACAGCATACAGAAACAACTACAAACTGCTCCAAGAAATATTTTGATGAACTCTGCCAGATATGAAAGTCAAGAAATGATTACCAACACACACTAAGATGTTCCTGCCACCTGAAGCAAAAGCAACCTGTTCCTGACTAATCTGGCTGACCAGTATAATTAACTGACACCTGTAGTCAGTGCCAACACACACACACACACACACACACACAGACATTTCCACAGTCAGATGTCCCTCGGAGCTGTGGTCATTGCTGTGTATACGCATGATTCACCATATTAGTGATATTTTGATATCCTGCTGCTTTAACAAGATTACCAGCATATCCAAGTCTGGCTGTGGGCAGGGTGTGTGCGTATGTGTGTGTGAGAGGGAATGGAGTATGTCCTCGGGCAAGTAGCAATGTGTACCACAGATGTAGTTCAATAACAGTAACAAGTCTCTGTGAGTTATGAATCTGAGACGTTAACAATCTGTCACCACACCTTTCCTGACACAAGCTGGTAATTCACATTTGTGTCCTTCTCAACTAAAAATTTACTTATAAGCTTTTATATCTTATATGAGTTTTAAAAAAAACTATCCCACTGCCTTTTTCAGCAAATGGAACTTGCACAGGGGTTGTCACATGAACGTGAACATGAAGTGTGGAACTTTGTCGAGTCCACGATTCCCCTGTATAACAGAACAGACATGAGAGATTAACTCTAGATTGGTAGGGATAAGGATACCAATATGATTTCTTGACAACAGGTGACATTAGTTTGTTTCTAAACACACACTAATCCAGTCAGCCTTTTCTCTTGTAATAATTGAACTGAAGAAATATATCTCTATCAAGCAATCCATGATGGAAGTCTCTATTCAACAGATAGGTGTGTACTAGGTAAACAATATTAACTCCTTTCATGATAAATTTGGAAATCCTCAGTCAGGATTAACTAACTGTTGCTTCTATAATGGAAACTAATCTTGCCCATACTCGCATTCTAATAAAGCAGTTGATTCAGCTAAAACAGATACTGCCAATGAAGTATTTTCAAGAACAACTGTCACAGTAATAATATGAAATGGAAGTGAAATATAGCCACGATGCATGATGTCCAATCTAGTGGACAGACAATTAATCATAATTTCCTCCTAATATAAAATCAGTACTTGGAATGTTGTGTTACTTGGTATTACTCCTAGATGTTACTTAATGTTACCATTTTTTTTTTTTTTAACCTGCAGGGTCTCCTCTATAGAAGAATTGACAAGATATTCCTGAGCTGTTCAGTACTTGGCCATCCATTTTCCATCTTGGTTTTTTGAGCTTTTAATAGCTGTCCATCAGTGACCACTATCCGTGAAATGGTTGTTGTATATAACTGAAAATGTAAGCACTTACATCAGCTGGTTGATGTTTTGCCTCTTGCTTTTTGGTTTTCCTTTTGCATGTTTTGCACTTTGGATGAAACAATGGTTGTGAGATGGTGAAGGCTGTCTGCACAGGAGGGACTGTCTTTGGCTCATTTGTCTTTGAGTTCATTACACCCCAATGAGTGGTTTAATGTTTGTTAGCAATTTCTTCTCAAATTGTAAGCATCATATCTTACTTGACCTGTTGAAAATGCTAATGGTCTTGTATTAAAATTAGAAGAACTAAAGCAACAAACCAGCAATGATTCATCGATGAGCAAGGTGAAAAGTCTGAGAATCACCAGTTAATTGGCACCTTAGCATTTTCAAGGTGTGACCCTGTTGATATGTGATGCCAGAGTGAGTAGAGCTTCTCTCTAGAGTACCCAGCAGCAGCTGTTTGCTAAGCAATCGCTGTTCACAGATGAGAGAGGAGTTAAAACTGAGCCAAATCATTGGGCCTGTGTCACTGATTCATGTTCCTACCCAAGGCTTCATCCCACCATCTTCCACCCCTCACCTCCTCAGCAAACAAAGGCATTAGGTGTCACTAGCTTGTAATGTCCCCAAACATTCCTTTTCAGATCTACTGGAAAGTAGAATGCTAATTGGGTGACAAAGAGAAGGATTCTCAGCGGGGACCCTACCAGTTTGATGAAACTTTCATGGTTGTCCCTTGTATCGAGTTTATCAGTAGTTATTGAGAATGTAGCAGTATAGCCAACAAAACCAAACCAACCCTGAATGTTGGTCTACTATCTCGCCTGCTCCCCAGCTTCTGCCCAGATGGCAATTTGCTCTGTCTCACCAATGTCATCCAGCATATGGAAGCAATGTGGGATTATTACAAACAGCTGTCACAACTTATGCACGAAAATTCTCTCTGGCGACTTTGAACCCTTTGGTACATCCATGAATGCTCAGTCATGCGTGCAGTGATTCCTTATCCTAATGTTTTGAAGGCTTAGCCTGTCGGTGCTGTGTTTGACTTTAACATGAAGTTAGATTTAACTAAATACGGAACAACTTCATCTTCCTATGACATTGTTTTCCTCCCAATAATATTCCTTGCAAATTCCTCACAAATGATCTCCTCTCTTAACAGTCTGCCCTCATTTCTGTCCTCCCTACCTCCTCCCACCTCTTTGACTTTTCCCATCCTTATCTTGCTAAGCATTTATTCCTTCCATTTCTACTGCTCTATTCTTTACCAATTCTTCCTACCCAAGATTTCCAACAAACCTCTTTCCTTCCTTTCCTATTTCTGTCTTTACTTTCCTATCAGTCCTGCCTTTATTTCTATTCAGCTCTTTTTTCCTATACAGCATCAGTATGCTTCAAATGAAGTGATTACACACAGTCTGAACCCTCCCCTATGCATTCTGATGCTAGAGTTGTTGAGGCTGTGTCCACAATTTGTAACATACTAAACTGATAATCCTATAAGCACCCCCACTTAACGCAGCAATTTCACATATGAGCATGTTTCTTTATAATTTGTTTACCATTGCTCCATTACTTTTTGTGTAACACTAAGAATGCTTTTTGTGAAGAAACTGTGTGCACCTCTTTATCCCTGATTTCACAATTCATTGTGTCTCTATTTGGGACAGCTATAAACTTTTCATTTTAATATGTGTTCAGACACCATTTACAAAGTTTGCCCCAGCTTACTGTGGCTTTTATTCTCTCAAATATTCTCTTATTTTTCTAATAATCCAGTCTCCCTTCCTCCATTCATCTTTCCTTCTTCCCTACCAATCCTCCAATCATTCTTCCCCTCTTGTCTCCAGCCTTCTTTTGCCCAGTGTGTGTGTGTGTGTCTGCCTGTATTTACATCTCTGGCGTCCCACAGTTCCTGAGCGATCCTGGGGTGGCTGGGTCTGTGGTCAGCTGATCAACACCCCACAGGTCAAGAGTGAGGAACTATTATGTAACACACTATCATCATGTTGGGCCATCAGTCCCTGGGCCACCACTGCTCTCATCTGAGAGGTGGTCTGCAGATGCCAAATAGAATTCATGCTGACTTGATTGTGCCTCTATGCCTTTGATGTTAAATCCATGATAACAAGTGCCAATTACAGGGACCCTGCTTGGACAAAAGCAGCATGTCAGTCGAATACACTGATGTCAGATTATGAAAAGAGGACAGATAATGACTGTTTGTCTTTTCCCTACAGTATTTACTACTGAGTCTGTTTCTGATGAGTGCTAATGCAGCATTCTAATTGTTCCCTGCAAGCTCTGGGTCCTTCCTCTGCTCAAATCCAAAACACGTGACAGAGTTATGGGCTAAAAGTGATGAAGAAGCTGCTTTATATAGTTCAGTGATTGGGATAATGTTAGTTGTCAACCTACTCCAGTTTGTCACGTTTTTCTTTATTATGTGGAGACAGCAGGCCTAAGCCAGAGCAGACCACTTTGGCAAGCACCATTAGACCTTATTAGAAATATTAAGGCTTTTTACTATTTCAGTGTTTGTAATCAAAGGATGCTCACACTTCTGGTATTCATTTCTGATGGCTTATCATCCGTTTAAGGTTTAAGGCAAGAGAGACAGTTTCAAATGTTTCCACTTCATTTCCCTCCTTCATTCATAATCATGCCATCTTATCTTCCCACCCTTGATTTTGAAGCCTAGCTGTGAATGGTCATTTCACAGATGCTGTTCCAGTGATAGCTGGCCAGTGAGGGACAAGAATAAGCTTATGAATATGCTCAAAGACAAGGAAAGTCTTGAGCACTTTCTAATCTGCTAGCTCTAATCTCTTCTTCTGCTCTCTTTGCTTTCTGTGTCTCTGTAGTCTTTCTAGTTTTCTCACTGTTTGCTTCATGTCAGTGAAGTGAAAGGATGCATGATGTTTAGGCAAGAACACCGAGATCCAGGGAGCTAAAGGAGGCTGCTGGGGTAAGGAATACTAGGCCAGGTCCTTTGACTGATCCCCATATTATGCTGGAACCAGCATGACCCTCCCCACTGCCATATACTAATGTATGCACACTTACACAGTCTCACACAGGGACATACTAAGATTCTCTGCAGGCTCATGTATACATGGAAGGGCATGAGAACTACAACATATTTGAAAACAGCAAGCTGAAGCATTATGTGCATACTATATATATGCACGAGGAATGATTATGACTACTTAGCAAATGGTATGTAGAGAGTGTAGTTGGATAAAGGTCTAAAGCCCTCAGGGTTCTCTGCTGTTGAATGTTCATCAATATAGCAACTATTCTGGTTTCTAGAACATTTCCAATGGTGTCTTAAAGCTAAAACAGACCTCTGAATGGTACTACAGAATTGGTCATGAAATCTCAAAGCAAAGGATGCATCCCTGGGAAACATCAAAGTAGTCATTAAATGTCATGGTAGTCATGTTACATCAAGCAGTACATGTGTGCAAGTCCAAAATCTCAAGTTAAGAGTGTTGTTGGGGAAACGCTAAGAATTACCAAAAGAAAAAATACAGAGATCAGTTACAAATTCATGGTAATTCTGGCCATTATGCATTTTAGGCCAAAGGTAACATAAGAGGAAAGGTTTTATAATGGTCCAAATGGTCATAATTGGAGAATATGAAAAAAATCAAAAAATCAAAAACATTTTGTCTATTTACAAGCACCACATTCTGCAGGTTAACAGGAGCACCTTGGATATAAATATTTAAATAAACTTGACATGCTGGTGAAATTTGGCTAAACTGTCTTTAAATGATTTATGTCACCTGTGATGATGAAAAATCTGTTGAGGTGTGTTCTTTGTTGATTGCTTATGCCACTGTACAGGTCTCACAGGTAGACTGCCACAATCACAACAATGAACTCCATGTTGAACAAAGGATACTGATCTTGGTCTTATAACTTGGTCCTGCTCTGTTGCTCTGTAGATCCATGCATGCCACCAAGGTCCTCTTACCTGCCATCTCCTTTGCTTCACATATGTCTTTTTTAATGCAGTGCTTCTCCCATGTGGTAGTTTTTGTTTCCAGCCTTGAGTTTACTGCAGGTATTGCATTAGTCTGTCTTTGGAGAGACAGAGAGACAGATACAAGATGATGAAAATGTTATCAACCACTTCACAGAGGTACTTTAAACCTCTTCACTCTTTTTGGTCTCTTTCTACCTCTGGTACAGTTTAGTGAACTTCGGCAGACTGCACAACATCCTCATTTGTCTTGCCTCTTTAACACTGCTCTTGATTCTTCCTCTCAACACAGGGTTGGTCCCTCATTTTCCTCCCTTTCTGGATGTTCATCTTCTAAGGGCCTCATGTACAAGGCCTTGCTTAGAATTCATACGCACAAAGCTGGAAATCTGCATGTGAGTGAGACTGAGTGCAAGATTGCAGTGAAGGTAAAGACATTTCCATTTATTTGGATAAGCTATATTATTGCTTGATGCAATGGCCTTTCCATAGCATACCAGATAAAATTTTGTGCAATCTTATAGGCTACCAAGTAAACATCCAGATTTATAATGCATAGCCTGCAGCATATGTTCTTTGGATTTAGAGCAATTTATGTATTTACTTGTAGAATGCACTTCACAATTACATATAGATGATCCTGAATGACAACTTTATTTGGTGCCACCTGAGTGGATCCAGGGTCTGGGTCCTCTGGGAGGTTGGGTACCTCTTGCATTGTCATGCTGAGCCTGTGGGCCACATTGTGCAGGACAATGCATGCCAGCAATGTGGCAAACCTTTTCAGGATGCTATAAAGCATGCCTCTAGTCCTGGTCTTGTCAGGCTGGTGCCACCAACTCTTTCAAGTGGCCTCTGTCTCTCTCAACCACTGACCAAGTATGGGATGGGATTAACAGGTTCTAGCAGTGTTTTGTGTTTTGCCCTCTACATTAATTTTTATAGAATCATCAAGTTTTACACATTCCAGAATCAGCATAGCCTCAGCTAATTATACATGCCACCAGTAAATACTTGCAATAGGGTTTTAGCCCATAAAACGATTTGAATTTGTACTACATTATTCAGCTCTGCAAACAATAGTATAAAATGTAAACACAGAAAGTTGTTCCCTTTCTGCTAGAGGTGATTTAGTGATTTAGAGGCTTCTGTTAATGAGTTATGCCCAGCCTCTCAGCCTATTGGTGTTTTTTTTTCTTCTTCTTCTCAGGCGTAATGATGTTGTAAAGACAACAAGATATTGTGTGTTAAGTCAAAGATGGATGTGGACCTTTTTCCCATCAAGTAGCAGATGAAAACTCTTTAATATGACATGGTTATGGTCTACAGAGACACCATGAGATAGTCACAGTGAGGTTTTTTTTTAATCACTTCCTCTGGCTAAATTAAACTAAAACAAAATAACAACAACAAAAAATATATTCAGATAATATATTCATTAAAATTATGTAAATATATTCATTAAATCATTTTGGGTATTTTCCTTTAAATCCGCCCACCTGCCATTTGATGAAAGCAGACATGTGCCGTGAAGAGAACCTGTAATAATAATGTATTGTTAAGAGTGAGTAGCTGCTGACTGTTTTCTAATGCACCAACACCCTGTTCTCTTCAACATACCCGCAGGACTTAGTTCACACACACACACAAACACAGGTTTTGTGTACTACAAGGACATTTCTCCCAAATCTGTTGGTGTATTAGAGGACACACCTTTCCACCTGCTCCATAGAGATGGTAGATATCAAAATCTATTTTGAGCTACACAACAGAAATTTTACGCCAGAGTTTGTTTACAGAACACAACTCAAAAATATAACAACCTGACAATATGCATAATCACTAGGCAAGGATAATTAGATGCATAAGCCATGCCCATGACAGAGAATAGTATAACAAGGACTAACACAATTTGTACAGTGGCTACACAACACACAAAAATGATACTCATCTGTTTTATGGTACCCTGTAACTTTGATCTTTAACATATATGATATATCACAGCACATCAAGGAGGAATGTTTAATTACTGTTTAAATACTGTACATAATGACAGAAATAAATTTAGCTGGATAATATCAAATCAAAAAAATAAAAATACATTTCTCTGTGTATAAAGGAAACCTTCCTACTACATAGGAGTGAGGAGAACTTCAAGACATTTCTTTTAAAACATTTATAAATATATAGAAAGAACTTTAAAATATGTCTGAATCTTAAAAGCTTTCAATAAAGGTCTCAACAATGCAATGCCCCTACAAACATTAACAGCATTTGAGTCTGAGGCTTGTATTCTGACAGAGCGACACAGAGTAGGATGCTCAGCAGTCTTGCACTGCTGCTATCCAGTCATAGTGGCTAGTTTCCCATTGCGATGTGGTCTCTGAAATGTCCTTATTACTGCTGTGATCTCTGTGGGGAGACCATTGCTGTTTTTGTTTCCTCCTGGGATCATCCATTTCACCAGCATTTTCAAGAAACCCTACAAACTAAGAAAACATTACCAAATCCAGGGGTTAATACTTCATTGCCTTTACATTTGTTCTGTTACTTAATAAAGTCACAGTTTTACTGATTGATATCCCATATTATAGTACTGACCTGGGGTCGTGTGCTGATCAGATGCCAGTGCTCTCCCTTCTCATATTTAAATGTGGTAAACTAACAATAGAGCCCTCTCACTGGCTCATTGTTTTATCTGTAAGGTAACACAAACATTTTTACTTGATCTGTTATGGTCATCTTGGCTTGTGCGGACATTTTTCTAATTCAACAAAGAGAATGCAAGTCAAAGTGTGCAAGCAGTGTTTTTCAAGAATTGCACTCCACAGGATAACACATTAAATTTGTCTGTGTTGGCCAAGTATCAGTGTGCTCCAAGTTTCTAGATTCTCATTCGGGAAGATAGGTTAGGGGCAATATAGTAACATGCCTCAACTCATGTTTGATGTTAGGTAAAACATCTCTAAGCAGTTAGCTGCCTTAAAATGGTGTTCTAGGTTTACAGGGACCTTGGTCTGCATTGTCTTGTTAGATCACACTGTAAGACAGTGACTAAGTGGACTGCACATGATTCTTGAGCAGGGACATTCGCTCTGGTGCATTGGTCAGAATGCAACTGGCAGGACCCCAACATTTGTTTACTTCTCTATATTAACCTGATGAAGCCAAAGCATAGGTGTGTTTCTTTACAACAGATCACTTAGTTGTGAACATACATTTGTGGACACATGGTTCTGAACATGTGTTCTGTAGGGCTGCCACTCGTAATTATATACATGTTATACTGTTCAGTTTAATCTAATGTTTTGAATAATAATGTATACAAAGAAAACATTAGCTAGAGGTGTTACTATTGAGAGCAGATGAGATTTCAGTCTATGTTGATTTGTCAATAACTTGAGTTGTCAATAACTGTCAGGTTGATGTGAGAATATGTAACATAAAAAACAATAAATAGAAAATCATTTCATATTTAGCCAGAATGCAGCCCTATCCCTAATGTAAACTGAATTTAATTTTTCACACACACACACACACACACACACACACACACACTAAGAATTATACAAAACTTTGACATTGTTTTAGAACATTAACACATTTGTTTGAGGTGAAACACATTTGTACAAAAGGGACCCCAGAGCAGAAATAGACATGTCACCAATATGCAAATAAACGTAAGCACAAACAGGTAGATAAGTCACAGAGGGTGGGTGGGTGAGATTCCTAAACCTGACCATTTGCTCATCACCAAGGTGACTTATACATGGAGGACTTATCAGTCACCAGCAGCTCAGGGAGACAATCGAATTCAATTCATTCTGTTTATCATCAGAATTTTCGTATTAAATAGCATCAATAAGCCAGCCTAATTGGTGAGACCGACAGTGCCAACTAAAAATGAAAAATCCACTCAGTGCTTTGAGGTAACATAAGGAAATGGTCATCCTCCCTAACTTAACCTCTGGAAATGTTCCATCCAAATATACTGTACACTTCCCTGTTGTTAAGAATGGTAATGACATAAAAGGACAAGAGTTTAACAAGCCAACACTGGCTTTCTCAGTTTGTGGCAGAGAAAATGGATTTGAATAACCTTCCAAAAGACTCTCCTCAACACCTTTTCCTCTTTCAGTATTTGTCAGAGAAAACTGAATTTATTTTTCCTTACTCAAAAGACTCGTTGTTAAAGTTATTAAGGACAATTATGTATTGGCGGTTGGGCAACATGATGATATACCAAGGATTTAAAGATTCAAGTATCAAAATAACAGCAATAGAAGGCATATCTACTTGCAACAATCAATTATACTTTTCTAGTCCTGTCAACCAGTCAAAGCCCTTTTACACACATGTGGTTCATTCACACACTACGCCTAATGGAACATCACTATCTCACCCAAGTACATGTGGACTGGGGAGCTAGGATCAAACCACCAACCCTCTGATTGCGGACGAGACTCTCCATTTCCTGGAGCCATAGTCCTGAGATCCTCTGTCAGTTGATTAATAGTTAAATGCAGCTACTAGATCATCTGATAGTTTCAGAGAAACTGTAGTCAGTGATTATGACAAATACAGCTGAATGGTCACCAAAACCACTGCTAATGTGTGTTGTTGATGCTCATCTCATTTTTACTACTGTTTTATTACTGTTGCTGGGGTACTAACATCAGTACTGGACACTGTTACATTTTCAGTTGTGGCACCAGTGCAGCTGTTGTACACTAATGACTTAATTGAATTACATTTAAACTGTTTGCTCTATTGTGGTGAACTCACTTAATGACTCAGTAGAAGCAAAGAAGGTCTAACCCTCCCTGACCCTGACCCTACTCTGTTGTTCACACTAATTTAACAAACTAACTACAATTAGTTTAAACTTCATCAGTTCATGAACCAAACAAATAGACATTGTGATGATGATTATTGAAGTATATTTGATTCTATGTTCTGAATCATTATGAAAAACTAACACACAGCTTTAGAAATGGAATTGAATGAACATTTCGGCATCCCTCTCTAAAGCCTTCCTTCTTTTTTACCATAAAAACATTTTAATTAAGCTTTTGTAACTTTTTAAAATTTAACTCTAGAGATAAAGTGTAGTGAATAGTCGGTAGCCACCATAGCCAGGCGCCAGATGAACACCATGAGTTCATGAGGTGTCGTGACGCAGCTTCTGCAACTGCCTCCCATTTTCCAGATCCTGTTTGGAAGAAACAAGTCAACTGTAAGTAAGAGAAGACAATTCATTTGGGTTGAGGGAGTTCATGTCTCTTCAACAGAGACAACTAGACCATTAATAAGGACTTATTGATAAACACTGTGCTCAAAATAATCTGACTATTCTTAACAGAAATTTCCAGGAATCATAAAAAAATTACTATAGAGCATGACAGAGGGAGAGAGTGTTTTCTGTGTGTATACATTTCAGCAGAGTTTTTAGTGGACTACTCACCCTCCTGTTCCAGCCTCCTGCCTCCTCACTATTGGCCAGAGGTGTGATGTATGGGGCTGGAGTCTTCCTGGCCATGCAAGATCTAGCTGTTTGAGGAGAGGAAGGAAAAATGCAAGTCAAACAAGCAAAGAAGAGACAAGTCATTTTGGTTGGGAAGGTCCTGTGCTTTCTTGATGGGGAAAAAAACCATCCATTAACTTTTCAATTGTTTAATGCTGCTCTCACAATGTCTAATTCTTCAGTTAGTACCTTTAAGATGTGTTTTTAAGATTTTACAATAGGAAACTCCACAGAAGGTAAATTGCCTGTGTGGACATTTATGTTCACCTCCTGCTGGGCAGCTTCCTGTCCTCCTACCAGGGGCCAGAGGTGATACTGGGAGTTGGAGCTCCTCTGCTGAAAAGCAAGGAGAGAACGGGAAGGAAATAAAGTGCAAGACTTGTTCAGTTAAATTTCTTTTCAGGTCATTGATGCTGTAAACTGTGTTGAGGGGTCAAACTGAACAGATTATGGAGGTACAAATACACTACCTAATATCATCACTTTCTAACATTCGTAGTAATTCAGAGGCTACTTTTGTGGTGTACACTTCGCCTCACTTTGTCTGATTGAGGTTATTCATTAGACTAAATTACATTTCAGAGAAAAAAATCAAGGCCTGCTTTCCACACATGATATTTCTGATTATCTCTTTTCACTCATTTTCACTCCTTGTTTTTTTATTGAATAAAAATATTCACCAATTTGAAAAGGAATTTTCCTGATATCACTTTTTAATTTTTGCCAACTGAAACAGTGTCTGACATTACATTAAAATGACTTGGTTGTCCCTAAGGATCGATGCCGAGTCCATGAAGACCTAGAGGTTTTTAAAGCTGCATCTTGTTTACTGAGCAGAGCAGAAGCAGCAGCATGACAGACCGAAACTTACACAAAGTCCTGCCCTCAAAATAACTCAACTCAAAACTAACTGTGATGGAAACAGACACAGGTGATGGAATGCGGTCGTCCATCGCCTCTCACTCCGCAGACTGGCAGTGAAGTTGGCTGTAATACTTATAACTCATCTATGATCAGATGCACACTTTACCTCTGACAGTGTGGAAATCTGACAGTGTGGAGAATCATGTTTGAAAAACAGATGATCAAATAAAGGTGTTTTAAAACATCTCGACTCTTAAAACCCTTTTTACATCCCCAGTTCATCTGAACCGGCGGCTTGCTTATTAATCTGTTCTTACACTATTTTATTATTAAATTGATCTATTTCTCTTAGTTCTGAGTGTGTTAACACTTATTTGGTTTAAATTCATAAATAAAACATTCGATTCTCTAGGGTAATACCTAGCTAGCAGACATATTAAGATAGCTGACAAGCTAATTTAGGTACTGCACCAAAACAGATGAGACAACCATTTAATTCATACCAATATTCTTACCTTCTAATAGAGTGGTAATACTTTAGGTTGTTCTTTCATCGTCGTCTTCAGTGGTTGGTGGATGCTAGCCAGGAAACCACCAACAACTCTGATCATCAGTCCAACTACAGGAGTGAAATGTGTGACGACCCTGTCAGAGTAATTCCCTCTGAAAGACCTGCATGGAGTTTATTGGTCAGGCACATTAGCTCACCTGGTCTGGTTGCACTATATAAACTGGTAGCAGCCAGTCTTTCGCTTTCCTCTCTCTCCCTCTCCTCTGGTTTCACTCTTTGGTTTTGGTTGTATTCTGTTTGTTTTAATGTTAGTTTCCTTTTTAATTATGTTAAATAAATGTGTTTTAGTTATAACTTGTGTGGTCTTCGCCCTTTTGTCATGGCTTATTTCAGGTCGTGACAAATTGGGGGCTCGTCCGGGGACCTCAAATTAACCAGTTTGGTAAGATGAAGTTTAGTCTTTGGAATTTGACCTAGTTTCATTTAACGGTACCTCCTGTGGAAATGGGGGTTTGTTTGTATGTAGGCATTTGGTATTTATTTAAATGCGCCTGGGAAGATCTTAATGTAAGTTTAGTGTGGTTTTTTGGGCAGTATTCTAGTTTTGTCCTGTTTTGGCTGAAACTAAAGCTACCCATTGTGCATTTTGGTTTTTTGCGGCCACTATCATTGGAGTTTTCCTAGGGTTTTGCAGCCATTAAATAGTGAGGTTATTGCAACTTCGACCTCTTGAAGTGGCAGTGAAAATGGGCAGAGCTATATGCTCGGGACATATACAAATGACATCAGTGATTAGGAGGTAGAGGATTTATATATGCAACCTATAGCAACTACAGAATCCTGATTGGTCACAGATGCTGAAAATGGGATTAAAATGACATGCTGATCGCCATGAATATGGTATGGCTGGGATACATACCAGTAATTATATTATCATTTAATTTGTTCACGCTTTCTCTGCTTTTTATTTTTGTAATTATTATTCACTTTATATAAGCAAGATTTACTCATACACTATATCATCATATTGCTCCTACTACTGAGATAGTCAATGACAAACACATAAACATTGTTGTCATTTTTATTTTAACGATTATTTCACTTATATAACAAGTGCGATTTCTGTAAATTCACCAATATTCAGGAGGAAAGCCTGATGTATTTAAGCATACCGTCTTATCTGGACAATAGGTCATTGAATGGCCGTGTCTCGTTCTGCTTTCAGTTGATCTGAATACAGAACCACTCCTGTCATCAGCAGAGCTGCTGTCTATAGGCCCCAAAGGGTTAAAACACAAGATGTCATCAACGCTTCAAAGAAACAAAATGAATCCAGTGATTCTCAGTTGTAAAGCAAACAAAAGTTCAAAGGAAGATGCACCTGAGGAGGGACTGAATTAATATTATATATATTCAATGATTAAAGATGTTAACAACCACCATCAAAATATTCCACCACATTTACATAAATTGACACTTATGATTTCAAACCTATTGTCTTAATTCAATACAGACAAACACAGTGATATGAGAAGGAAATGAAGTTTAGGATTTACAGTGCACAATTTTAAACAAAAGTAGGTAGGTGTACAAATTTGGGCACCCCAACAGAAAAAATTACATCAATATTCAGTATGTCCTCCTTGCAGAAATAACAGCCTCTAAACACTTCCTATAGCTTCCAATGAGGGTCTGATTCTGGTTGAAGGTATTTTGACCATTCTTCTTACAAAAACATCTCCAGTTCAGTCAGGTTTGATGGTTTCATGCATGGACAAAAGCCCGCTTTAAATCACACCACATGATTTTCAATAATATTCAGAATTGGGACCGAGATGGTCATTCCAGAACGTTGTACTTGTTCCTCTGCATGAATGCCTCAGTAGAATTTGAGCAGTGTTTAGTCGTTGTCTTGTTGGAAAAGTATCCAGCCCCGGCGCAACTTCAACTTTGTCACTGATTCTTGAACATTGTTCGCAAGAATCTGCTGATACTGACTGGAATCCATGCTACCTTTCAACTTTAACAAGATTGCTAGTACTCTGTTTCCACACACAGCCCCACAGCATGATGGAACCACTCACCAAATTTACTGTGGTAGTAAGTGTTTGTCTTGGAATACTGTGTTCTCATCCGCTATGCATACCGCCCCTTGTTATGTCCAAATAACTCAATTTTAGTTTCACTGTCCACAGCACCTATTCCAAAATGAAGCTGGTTTGTCCAAATGTGCTTTTAGCATACCTCAGGTGCCCTGTTTGTGGCATGTGCGCAGAAAGGCTTCTTCCAGCATTACTTCCTCCATACAGCATCACCTTGTGCAAAGTGCGCTGAATAGTTGAACCATGCACAGTGACACCATCTGTGGCAAGATCACAGTGTTGTAGGTCTTTGGAGCTGGTCTGTGGGTTGAGTTTGACTGTTCTCACCATCCTTCATTGTGCTTATCTGAGATTTTTCTTGGCCTGCCACCGGCCTTTACCAGAACTGTGCCTGGTCACCCATTTCTCACTATGTTTCTCACAGTGGAAACTGACAGCTGGAAATCTCTGAGCGAGCTTTTTGAATCCTTCCCCAAACCATGATGTTGAATAATCTTGCTTTCAGGTCATTTGACAGTTGTTTTGAGGTTCCCATGTTGGCATTCTTCAGAGAAGATGCAAAGAGGAGAAACAACTGCAGTAAATTGGCCACCTTAAATATTCTTTTCTCATGATTGGCTTCACTCTGTATGTAGGTCAAGGGTCAATGAGCTTACCAAAACAAATTTTGTGTTCCAAATAATTAGTGCTAAAGGTATTCAAATCAATAAAACAATAAGGGTGCCCCAACCATGCACCTGCCTACTTTGTTTAAAGAATTATTGCACACTTCTAAATCCTATAAACTTCATTTTAATTTCTCATATATCGGTGTTTGTCTGCTATATGATATATTTAATTGAAATTGATCCCAACAACCAGTGATTTATAAAGGAAAATCTTGAAAATTATCAGGGTGCCCAAACTTTTCATACCACTGTAGTTGTATAATCGCCAGATTACACTGAAGGTGTCCTGTAACGTCATTTCTGAGCAAAGGCCTGGCTTTCTCCATCAGCTGTGCCAAGACACTTAAAATTCATGTAAACGTTTGCGGTTGCAGAAGCTACATTGCGGGAGTAAATAAATGCAGTGTCTTTGTTATAATGTGGTTGATAAAGTATATTCATTTGTGCAGTAGGCTGTTGATTTAGTTCGCAAATTCCCGAGACTGATAAAGCATTAACGCCAGCTCAGAGTTCACCTAATCTGGGACTAGAAAATCATTTCTGTTGCTAGGTCACATTAAGGGTCTGATTATTATCAGAGGGTAAATCCCGTTCCATTACACATAGGAGTCCACTGACATGACTGATTGTGTTCCAGTTATTAGTCAGACCCCATGTATTTCCATGGAAACGGGAAAAACACTCACCAAAACCTATTAATTTTGAGAGCAAATTGCTCCTCAACATGAACAGAGTTTGACTATACATTTTACTTTGTTGGCAACCCTCTCAGTTAATATTGCTTAATTAACATCCCTCAAAGTGTGTTGGTAAAGATGCAGTGTGGAGTGTCTGTTCTGTTTCTTGTCCAGCTTATGAATATTTTATCAATCATCTAGGAAATTATGTGAAAGTGTGGGACCCAGTAAAAGTTGAATCCCATCTGTATGTATTTGTATCACTGTATCTGACACTATAACAATATAACTATAGAGCACAACACAAAGATGCATTTGTGTGTGTAATTTAACAAATATATTTTATTATTCAAGATGATTTACCGGAAAATAATGAACATTTGTGGATTACATTTATCATTAGATACATTTAGAGAGTTCATTTTGGTGCAGCTTCTGAGGCTCATCTGATGAACTGGTTTCTTTGTTGGAGACCTCCCTGTATTCAGCCTGTCCTGATGGTGAGCAGCAGAGATCACATGCTGCTGGCTGTGAGGCAGCAGGTGTTGCTACAGGCCAGTGACCTGCTGACTGCTCAGACTGAGACCTGTTTGTTGGTGGGGACCCACTAACAACTCACCAAGGCTGTCCACATGGTCCATTCCAGGCCTCTAATGTCCACCCACAGACTGAAACAGTCACAAAGTACAAAGCCTATTAGTGACAGTTGAAGCTCAGTGTGCTTGTGTTATTGTCTTCACTATTGTGTACTATTTATTCATATAATACAGAAGTGACCATCTGCCCTTCAGGCACCTGTGGTGTTGACCTGACATGGAAGCAGGAGGGTAGCAAAGGTTTGTGGGTGGAGGAGAGCTGGGAGTAATATCACCTCATTACACACACACACACACACACACACCATGGTAGAGTGCCTGAATTTATCTGAATGAATGAAAGGGACAGATAAACAAGCTGTTTAGAAAAATCTAGAAGCCTCTCTTTAGGGTCAACGACAGCAAGAGAGGAGAAGTTGGTAAAAACAGATTACAAGGACTCTTGAATGAGCTTGAATAGTGTCCCTTATTATATTAATATTGAAAGGACAAGCACAGTCAGAAGTTCAGTTAATGCACAAAAACTCTACAGGCAGAAGCTGCAGTTGATAAATTAATCTACCAGAGTAAGTTTCTGCCTGCATATTTCCATCTCTTTCTAGTGTTTGGCCCAAAAGCTCCCTTCTAATCTTTTGCCGTAAGAAAGACGACAACATTTATAAAACAGAGTTGGATGGGAAAAAAACAAGAAAAGCCATCTCCTTTTATTGACGCTGCAGAGTTTCACTTCACTTCCTGCAACTACAATGCACACACGTGCATTAAAGGAGCCAGATATTTGTCTCACCACGGACCCACAGCCCTATAGCTCCCGCAACCAAGAGTGGTTCTCCTCTCTGTCGTCAATTTTTCTCCCTTGCTTTCTTTATTTGTCTTCCATGCCAAGACTCTTTCATTTCCTGTTGTCTCTCTCGCTTTATAAAAAAATGAAAAATATTTTCTTCGTGCCGATAATGTGGAGATGGTATCTGTGGTGGATGGTTGGCTACCAGGCGGAGGTTGAGGGGCTGCTGAGAGGGATAGTTGGGGTTGGAGCCTGTCCTCCCTCTGTCAAGAAGGTTGAATCCAAAGTCATAAATATCCTTTGTCGCCCATGTGATGGTCTCTGATGCTTTGTTGAAGAGTATATCATCTGCTGTGCATCTTCTACCAGGGAGGGATGGCACAGAGGAGAAATCACTTCTTTTAATCAAAATTATAAATCTCCTACAGCCTATAGTTGCTATCTTGCCTCACATCGCATACCATACCTCTTCAGCAAGGCTTCAGACATTAGATTAGAGAGGAAGCCTATCAGATACACAGCAACCTAAGGACAGAGATTCTATATGCCTCATCCAGGACCAGTTTCATTTAGCAGTTTGTCATCTTTCAACAGGTTGTATTTGGGCAGGTGAACTAGGAAGCTGATCCTTGCACATTAGTCTCTAAGTATTATTACTGTATTAGTTGATAAACCAGATGAGAGACCAGCAGTGTCGCGTATTCTTGTTATGAAAAGGGCTTGAGAATGAAAGATTTTCATCAGAACTGTTTAATTTTTCTTATTTCAGCAGAATAATTTTGTAAAATTACAGAGTTTAAAAATCAAGAAACTCGTTCTTAAGGAAATTATTTTCATCACTGCTTTTATCCAGATTGACCTAACTCGGAATAGAATGGTAAAACATAATGAAATAAAGGAAGGGTGTATTTATTCACTTGTTAAATCTGCTCTCAGAGAAACAGATTTTTTTTTTCTTTTTCTCAGAGATCAAGAAAGAAATTGCTCAATACAACCATGCAGCAACATTCAAAGAGGTAATCATGAACATTATAGACAACATGAGACATCACTGGTATTAAATTGTTGGGGGGAAGTAGAAATTAATTAATTTTAAAGATGTAGTGTAAGTTGAATCAGTCGTTTACCATGAACTCAGATTTCAGTGTGGTAAACAACTTTAACTGAGCTTCATCCTCACAGTTTTTCATTCCTCATTTGTCTCCACGAAAAAATTTATGTATGCTGTACATTTGATTCTGCTGCAAGCCTACAACAAAAGTCACACTGTGCTTATTACTGCACCACACATGCAGGTTTTTCTCTGATATTACTTCAAACATACAATTAATTTGGCTTCTTGATTTCTTAATGAGCTTAACAGAATTGTTTTTTTGCAACCCGGGCTGTGAAATCAGGTGCTGAAACACTTAATAACTCCCTTTAAACTCATGTCTGTGCAATCAGCTGAAGTTGGTGCCAGCTGTAAAAATGTAATTTTTCTCCTCTCCTCAAGGCCCAATTAAGAGTTTGCTCACAACCCTTAAGAGTCCAGTCCACCGAAAAAAAAACCCAAAATATTTACATGATTAATTACCTCTAAACTGCAGGGAGAACAACAACAAACCACGGACCAACCATCTATAAATAACATAATTGGGGATGGAGCTTTTGAATAGCCTGATATGGTGCGTAATGTGCCATTTTCTATGATGATCTGCTGTCTCTCTATGAAATATTAATGCACATTGTGTTTACTCCAGCTGAATGCTTTGTGCTCAAACATTTGCATTACAACAGTTATTGCATTTCAGCCACTTCAAAAGCAAACTGTGATTACTTACTATTGTTGGGGGAAGAAAGAACAAAATGTCTTTGTTGGACCACATTAAATAAGGGTGGAATCTGTTTCGCATCATCAGCATTCAGTTTGGTCTCCACTTGTCTTTCACTGAAGAGACATTAGGTTCATCCACACCAAGGATTTCTCCCTCACACACAAACACATAGCTTCACACAAGGTTGTCTGTATCTTTAAATGTGTGTGCAGCAGTCAAGACGGGCTATTGAACAGCCTGTCATGACAAGTGAGGATCAAACTCGCCGACCTGATGAAAGCAATAATAAAGAATGCCCATTGGCTTTCTCTTTTATGATGTCAGTAACATATGTTAGTGGAAGATGCTCTGTTTCTCTCTCTCTCTCTCTCCCTCTCTCTCTCTCTCACACACACGCAAACATATCAATGAAAGAACAGCTGGCTAGCTGGCATGCTCTGCCTCATGACATTGTGGCATATTGGGAAATGCTGTCTGTGGTATGTGTGTGTACTCTAAAAATCTGCTGAACATAAACAGCAGTGTGAGTGGGAGGATGGGTGTAACAAGTTATATTTACTCTACTATTTTACTTATACTTTCAGGAGTATATTAAAAAATCAGTAACATATTTTTACTCAAATATTTTACTTCACTACATTTAAAGTCAAAATCATTAAAAGTCACATGATGCAGTTATGATTTACCACATGAGAACAGTTGAGAACAGCTCAGTCAGAGGAAGCTGCTAATGAGTCTGTCTCATGTATCATCATAAAATAGTGATAGTAGATCCTTCAGCTCTGATTTCTACATTGACTTCTACCATCAGTAAAGTGTGCACCACCTCTGCTGTTTTTTGATGGTCATTCAGCTCAATGTTTCAAAAGTGGACTGGTCGTATTTTGCAGTGACAATGATCTAGCAGATTAGTTGGATTTAGATAAGATTATGGAGGACTTCACAATGCAGACAGGCGAGTGCAACCTGCTGGACAGAGGAGAGCATCAACAACCACTGTGTTGCCTAGCATCATAGTATGAAGCATTTTTATTGTGTAGGGTGGCCTGGTGTTACAGTGGTTAGCACTGTTGCCTCTCAGCAAGAAGGTTCTGTGTCAAGCTTGCATGTTCTCCCTGTGCCTGCCTGGGTTTCCTCCAACTTCCTCCCACAGTCCAAAGACATGCAAGTTAATTGGTGACTCTAATTGCCTGTAGGTGTGAATGGCTGTTTGTCTCTATATGTAAGTCCTGTGATAGACTGGTGATCTGTCCAGGGAGTACCCTGCCTCTCGCCCAATGACAGCTGGGATAGGCTCCAGCTCCCTCGCAACCCTTAAGGATAAGTGGTATAGATAATGGATAGATGGATTTTTATTGTTTGTACATCTCTGCCTGTTCTGCTGCTTTATTCTTGTTAATTATATTAGAAGTGGCATGTTATTTAATTGATGTAGCTTTATACTGCTATGTGAAGTCTATGGACATTTACCATGGTGTCCAGATGTTTCTATTTTGTGTCTATATCAATTAAGGCTAAATAACGTGCATCTTTTTGTCTAATGTAGTACAGCTGAACAGCACCACACATTACATCCTCCACAATTATCATACAGTTGAATCAACACCTCTATTAAACAATTTAAATAACAACTGAACATTATAACATTCAGGAAGTGGAATTTATTAGACTATTTATAGGACTTTGATATGGTTATTATCACTATAACATTTTTAATGTAGTAATGTTAATTCAGAGTACAGTTTAACTGATACACTTCCTGAGTACATTTTTACACAACTAATTTTACTTCTACTTGCATAAACTTTAAGTAAAAGCACTTTTACTTGAGTACAGTTTTATAGTACTCTTTCCACTCTTGATAGATGACAGTTGCTCCCCAGCCTCAACACCCTCTTCCCCACCACAACAACCCCTTCCCCTCCTCCTGCATCTATCGCCCTCTATTTTTATCTATATCTTTCTATCCCTCCCTCTATTGTTCTCTCTTCATTAACTTTCTTCTTCTCCCTTTCTCTCTTTGACACTGAAAAAAAGAGGAAGTCATCGCTTACCCTAACCCCCCCCCCCCCCCCCCCCCCCCCCCCCCCCCCCCCCCCCCCCCCCCCCCCCCCCCCCCTGCATCTATCAGCCTCTGTTTTTATCTATATCTTTCTGTCCCTCCTCTGTTGTTCTCTCTTCATTAACTTTCTTCTTCTCGCTCTCTCTTGACACTGAAAAGTCATCGCTTACCTAACCCCCAACACGCACACACACACACACACACACACACGCACAAACCCTCCACCCCTCGGGGCTTGTTATGGTGTTGTGCACACCAATGACAGATAACGACTGGGCTAATGAATTTCTAAACTAATCTATATTTGTACACAGTTCACAAGGGGCCAGACAGGCAGAGGAGAGTGAGAGGAGAGAAAGAGAGCAGGGGGATGTGGGAGGGACAGGCAGCCAAAATTAAGTGAGAGAGTGAGAGGGAAGGTGATGGGAAAACTAAACAGTCCGACTAAAACAGGCAAGACAGAGGCTGAGCTGAATAATGTAGGCATCATTTTTAATGAGTCTGAATTAGTGGTACAATCATGTAGAACTTGAAAATAAAACATGGCCAAACTTCTCATAAGCTGCTGCCCCACCTCCAGGAGTCTGTTGTGGCATTTGGCCTAAGAACAAATGTGAGTGATTCTGAGTCAATCACGTTCACAGATTAAGATCAGCTGGTTGAGGGGAGTCCTCCTCAGAGAATACTGTAAGTCATAATGCCTTCTTTGGCTCTGGAAATTACTCACGTAACATCATGCAGGATTTTTGTCTTGGCTTTGGGGACTAAAGTACAATAAACATTAGCAGTATCTTGGAGAATTACTTTATTTGACTTGCATCAATTTAAAGTTGTAGTCATGGTACAGTAATCTGGATGTACTGATCCAAACAAGTGTGATAACATTGCTAAATGCAGTAATGAAGTTGCCCTATGGACAGATTAGGCATCTCAGTTTCTCCTGCCACTTGTTGTGCAAGTATATATTACTGTCATACTCTTATCTTTCCATACTGACCTGTGTGGCACTGGAAAGATCTGGAGTGACCATTCCCAAAGCAAAGCTTTAATAAGAGCCACAAAATGTGAAGTCTGGTCCTGTTGGGGACAAAGAGACTGTGTTCGTCAGATTCTGGTACAGCAACACGTACCATTTTACTGTGTTAACATGCCAAAATTTGGTAAATATTACTGAAAAGAAAGTACAGTTGGGGTTGATGGGAATATCATTAGTTGATTATACTTATATCAAAAACAGATGCTGCCAGTGATGTGTGGATGCCTTGGATGATGTATTTTCTATTTTACATGTATGTATACTCTAAACTACTAAAGTACTAACAGAAGACTGTTACATTGAGTAAAAACTCAAAAAAAAATGGTGGTGTTATGTTATCTTTGCTTTCAAAAGAAATACATTTGAAATTCAATTCTCAGTTATGTCTGGAGCTGAGTTCATTTACTATCTTTGTACTCAAATTATATTTTTCCGTTGTTATGCTTCCTGCTGACTTCCTCTCATCACATTGGCACCTCCAAAGTTAGTCTGAAATTCTTACATGCTTCAAGTGCAATTCTCCACTTGGATGCACAACATTAGAGAGTTGATTTATGTTTAGCATTTTCTCATTGGACTTTTAATTTTATGTGGGTTTGATGGACAGAACTGCAGGCTCTGACACACACCATCACTGAAGCGTTTGATGGACTGACTAAGCTAAATCTACAGCTGTTGTACTTGAAATTATAATAAGCTCTGGAAGAGAATAAAATAAGTGTCCAAGTTCACCAGGTATTTTGAAATTACCCTGGTTTATCTTAATGGTTTTGTTTGTTTGTTTGTTTTTCTTTCTTCCACTTGCAATATCTGAGATATGTTCTAGCCAGGGAGGGTTTACCGTGGAAGAGGAAGAGCATGAAAGATGGTCAAATTTTAAGACACACTGTGTTAAAAAATACAGTCCTGTCCTGTGTCCTTGTGTGTATTGTTTGGTTACTGAGAGCATTTAATACATGTCAGGCTATGCTAGACATAGCAAAACACTCACACTGTGTTAACATGCCATAATTGGAAAAGTATTACTGAACACTAAGTACAGCCACGGCTGATGGGAATATCATTTGATCCTAAAACAAATATTAGACAAAAGATGATGGCATTAGATGAAAAGTTATCAGGATTCATCCTCTGAGGACCATGAATGGTTTTCCCTCACAACATTTGTCAACATATTTATGGGCATAAGTGGTGAACCATCAGACACCATTCTAAAGGCCTTTTCACATACAGTGCAATGTGTACATACAACGCGAAAATGCAAGATACTTCCCTGTGAATAAACAGGAGCTGGAGCTCCACTGCGGCTGGTTGCAGACATATTTTTTAGGATGTTTGTGGGACAGTTTGAGGTCTTGTTGGGAATGTGATCGCCGCATTTGAGGAGGCAGGGGACCAACCACTGGGATCCTTTGACCCAGAGCAACCTCTGACAGTCTATGTGATTGTGATGCCTTTATTCGCGGTGCGAAAACTCAGAAAAATCGACCTCCTTTCAAACAAAAAATGTCATCACTTTTTTGTCCCATAGTATTTGTGTTCTTTGTGAAAGTGTCATAACAAAAACAACAGCTCAAAAACTAAATTGATGTACAAATTAACCGCACGAAAAAAAACACCCTTAGTGTGAAAAGGCCAGGAGTCACACTGCCATCAAGGCTAAAAATAATTTTTGAGTATTTTTATTTCATTTTTTTTCCCCTCCTGTAAAATGCTATTTTTTTTGATGACTCTTCCTTTACCCTGGGCTGTATCTGTAAATTTATTTTCAGTTTGGTTCCCATTCTGTTAAAATGCAATATTTTATATGACAGGATTCGGTTAGCTGTGTTAATGTGTGGTTTTAGTGGTTATATGGTTCAGAGGTGAGTGTTTGGATGCTGACAATAACTTTTAAAAAAATAAAAATTTAAAAAATCATTGTCGCCCCCAGATATAACAAAGCAGGTTAGAGAAGTGTGAGTACAGGCCAACATTTCCAAAATTATACCTGATCTATATATTGTTTCATTGTATTGTATTGTATTGTTGTATTATAAAAGCTAAAGACGGCCATTGGTGTCACTGTGTCTTTTGCAGCAATAATGGCTTCTCAAAATGACTGAATAAACCATCCTCAAGTCCTGCTCTCCACTGAAAGGCTTTCCAAGCAAAGCAATGGCAATCCCCCAATTAAATTAATTTGTTTTTGTAGGCTTCCACAAAATAGACATAGTCTTGTTTCAGTGTCATATCGTGTTTAAAGGTTTTTCTACTGTGCAGAAGTTAGTCACACCAAGCCATGCTGTTAACGGCTGTGATCAGTGTAGTAGCACTGGCAGATGCTTTTCTATTGCACAGCAAGGTGAAGAACCTGTTCAGCTAATTTAACTCAACTAACTTGATGAGAAACACATTGCATTTCCTGTAACTTCTTTATAATTAAAGCATCCTGTCAGTTTGTCCGTGAAAAGCTTTTGGTGTAGAGCTTTTAGTAAATGGCTGATAAGGCTGATATCTGAAAGTACAAATAGGGACACAGGAGAGAAACTAATCTCCAAACCACAGAGATTTGGGTAGAGGCTATAAAAGTACTGAGAGCTGAACACTGAGAGACTTTACTCTCTTGTCTCCAGCATAGTTTAGCTGCTGAGGACAGAGGAAGAGTCTGGCATGGACTGGCTGGACCACAGCAGTGCAGCTTGGCATTACTATTTACTGTTTTGAAGTTATGGTGGCAATGCATGTCATCATACATAAGCAGACAGCGCCAAGCTAGTGGAAAAACCCTGTTAAACTTACTTTTAATCTTAAAGAAACACTTAGAGGTGCCCTTTTAAAATGTGTGGAGGAATGCCCTCATGATACCAATTTGGACTAAAACACCCAACAGAAGACACTACACTGACAGATTTACTGTTTGTGCCCTTCCAACCCAAGGCCCTGCCGTGGCCCTTTTCACCCTATTGCCATGTCTAGAAAAACTGTTTTCATGTCCCATTCAGGAGTGCTGCCCTTGCCCTTGACAAGGGTAGGGGCCCCAGGGTCGGAGTCAGTCCCCAGGCACTGGAGACTCACTGCCCACTCCCCAGTTATAGCTAGGGTAGGTCAAATGATAAGGACAAGTTTCCTCACAGGGATAAATAAACTAAGCTTACTAAGGGCCCTTCCATGGCCTTCTCTGACCCCTGTGCCCGGTCTACTGTTGGCCCCATAAACAGCCACCAGCAAGGGCATCATACAGAATACAGGAAAGTTATTGACTTTTTCTTATGCCTTAAGACAGAGGTGCCCTTGTTGTTTCTTGATTAAGTTTTACCCCTAGCCTTGAATATGTCACTAATGTGCACATAAACGCATCATTCTTAATGTATTCAGATCAACTTATATTAATTGAAAAGTCCACCATCAAATTTAAAACATTAACATTACTTTCAGCTGCTTATCTTTTTAGTAAATTCCAAAGTTAATGTCAACAGTAACCATCTAAATCTCTAAATCTATAGATGTTTGCTAAATAAATATCACAGTACTGATGTTGTCTGACAATAGAGCATCCTCTCAAACTAAACCCAGACAATGAACAAAGCGAATCCAGCTTCTGAAAGACTTACTGCCCAGCAGTTGGCAGTAGCTGTAGTAGGCTCTGTTCATGGCTGCAGCTGAAACACACAACCCTTTGAAATGTGGAGCATGTATCACTTGTCAGAGTGAGACTTGAAATATCTGGAGCTTTTATATAAAACATGCTCACAATGATGCCCATATTAAACTGCTTACTGTAGCATGGCATCACAATTGCTTATCATAAATACTTTTACTGTTGGTTTTCACCATTTGTGTTGAGAGAAAACAGTTAAGAGAAAGGAGCAGCGAAAGAGGTTCTGACATTGGAAAGGTGCGAGAGGGTTTCAGATGCTGTTCGATGATTTGACAAGCACTTTGACTGAAGCATATTGAGACATTCAGATTTTCTGTGCCAAGCAGCAGGGAAGTGTCAGAAAATATTTTCAGTTCAACAAAAAGGGAACCTAATGACCGAGAGAAGCAGACAGAGCATTTGTTGTCAAGGCCCAGAGGCTGTGAAACAACCTGAGGCTGATCGAGTCAATCACATCTTTTAGATCCCTTCTTTAAACATACTTTTATCTGAAAGCTTTCCTGATTTTATTTTTTACTATATTTGATTCATCCATTTTCTATATGCGGCGATACGAGGGGGACTGTGAATAAGAAATAGCCAGACAACGCCACCCTGGGAATTTCACCCAGAGAGTTATAAATGGTTAACTGTAGAGCCCATAAGGTGCCCAGGCCCGTCCTACAAACAGGTAGGAGACATGGTTCCAGGTAAGAAAAATACACTTTATTACAAAATAAACAACAAACTCTAAAACCACCACACACACACACTATAACCAAATGGGGGGGAAGACTAATCAGGGCTGAGGCTTACCGGTGGAGGGAGTGGGTCGCAGAGGGGGTGAGAAATCCCAAAATAAACAAAGAAAACAAAGAGCACCCCAGTCTCACGTGGCAAGCACACACATGCACCCGGTAGTGAAGGGGAAACCAGGAACCCAGGAGACACACGGCACACAGGAAGGGGAAACCACCACCTCGGACCCCAGGACCACCACCTTCAGCCCTCTGCCTGAAAAGAGGAAAGGGAGACAAGAAATGAATAAAAGGGGTTTATACCCAAAGGAAATCAAATAAAGCAAAACCTACCACAAAAACAAATCATCATTTAAATAAAGGTGGGCAGACCACAAATTACAAATTCAACGAAATCTGCTGCCCCAAAATGATCTAAATTCACAATAAAAAAAGAAAATGAATTCAAAGGAACTAATTAACAAATACGAATTAATATCAAAAATATGAATAACCTAACCAAATTACCTAAATAATCCAGATATACCAAAGATTAATTAAGGTAAATGAAATAACACAAATGCAACAGAAACACAAATCATCCCAATCCCAGAAAATAACCCCAATAAACAATCTAATAAAACAAAGGACAAAGGAAATGGGGAAACCCCCACACATTCATCCACTCATTAAAATGTTGGCCTATGCCACGTGCAGGGCCGACCAGGCCGACTCTGGTGCGGGCTATCCGCCGCGAGCAGAGCAGTCAGGCGCCGCGGTCGGCGACAGTCGGGCGAGCGGGTTAGAGGGGCAGCGAGGCGAACCAGCAAAACAATACACCAAGGCAAAGCAGCAGTCGAGGCAAAGCAGCAGTTCCTCTCTCTTTAGCAGCTGCCCAGCTACGTCTGCCAAAGAAAGGAAACTAATGAGGTAATACAAACTAACGAATACAAGCAGGCATAATGAGCAGCCAGGAGACACACACGCCGATCTAGGCGTCTATTACCTGGAGCAGCGGTGGCATGCTCCGCACCCGAGCGGCAGCAGCGAGGCACCCCAAATAGATAGCAGAAAACAGCCTGCCAAGCGCTACACTGGCAACGAAGCCGCAGCCCGATCAGCTGTAATCAAACAAAAATGAGCGGTGATCAACAATGAGTTACGCCATGCTCTACGGCATGACCGAGGCAGCCACTGCCACCTTACCTGCCAGGGGAGACCGGAGCGAGACAACCCGGAAGGAGCGGACTCGAGACCAACGAGCAAGAGAGGGGCCATGAAGGGCGCCTCGTCCCTTTATAAGGTGGCCCGGAATGCTGGTTGGTTAACAAGCGGAGGTCAACCAGACACAGTCAATTCACCTCCGCTAGGGGCAGATGATGCTTTTTCCTGCTACATATATATATATATATATATATGTGTGTGTGTACAGTTGTCCTCAAAATTATTCATACCCTTGCTAATTTGCGTGATTTTTTATTTTTGTGATGAAATGACTGCATTTTTTCAAGTTTGTTTATGAGCTTGTTTATGCAGGAAGCTTGTGGACACACGTACAAGAATCGTGTAGAAGCAGTCCTAAATAACAAAGGCTATGCTATTGACTATTAAAGAAAGACATTGGACTAGGGTATGAATAATTTTGAACATGGTATTTTTTGGAAAACCATTAATAAAATACCTCTGAAATGAAGAGTTTCTTGAATTGTAGTTGTCATTCTAGATGGGGATGGAGGCTCGATGAGCTATGAAAAGTCCTTTTTTAAACATATTCATTAAGTAAACAAGTCTACCCTTGTGCCGTGCCATTCGTTGGACGGGAAAGCTAAAGAATGTAATTAATCTGTCAGGTTTCAGATGGCACATTAGCATAACCATAGCACTCAGTTAAGTGATCCTGGCATTAATATGGTTGACCTGCTTTGCATAAATGTGAATTAGAGGTGGGGTTCTGCAAAAAATGTCAGCAACAATCAGGGCGGAGTGGGGAAGTTATGAATGCTGGGAGAGAATGGGCTGGTGTCTTGGGAGAGCAGACTTCATGCAGGGCTAATGCAGGGTAGCTGTGCAGGTGACAGATGTTGTCTGTTGAACAAGTGGTTAGTGGAAAAGCGTCTGCCTAAGTCACCTTTTTGTCAATGACTAGATTGCAGTTTTGCTACATTCTCTACAAATCAGCACTAACATACCGTCCTTAAACTGTTCATCTTCACCTCACTACATATGTTGTCATTATACATCAATCATTCCACCATGGTGTGACATTGGTTCCCAAACAGAACACGTCTATCTTTGCACAGTATGGATGACACACTATTGGTCCATGGATTTGCAAACGTTAAACTCATATATGATTGTTGAACATTTTAATGACGACGACTAAAAAGGCCTGCCTGACAGGCCACTTCCAGTTCATCCCAAGGGTTTTGGATGGGGGAGGGGTCAGAACTCTATGTGGACTAGGCCACATTTTATTACACTGAGCACTTGAAATGCTATAACGTGTACAAGATGCAACTTGTTCCCGTGTTTTGATTAGTTTGTTCCCATGTTTAGGTTAATTTGTGCACATAAGTGTATAAACGGAGAGCCAGCACAGCAGACAGCTTTTCTCCCTGTAATAAAAATGAGGATGTAAAGGTGATCAACATGGTTAACTAAAATGCTAAATAGAGAGTGACATGGTGGAAGCAAATAGGTTTAAGCTGTGGAAGTAATTATATTATTACTGAATTCTGAGATATCTATGAATGAGATTTACAGATTAAATTTACTTATTTCAGCATCAACCTAATCATAAGTAGGCAATGAAATGTTTATTCTACTTGAACTGTCTTCTTAGCTGAAGACTTTGCTGGTGGGAGCCCAGAACAGTGATCTGCTTCAGCAGTGGCTGCAGACAGCAACTTGTACAGAGGATTTTGTGTGAATGACCTCAGTGTTGCTGTGCGATTGTCTGGCGATGGTTCTGCTGGTGCGTCTCTGCTGTTCAGCCTCTGGACAGACTGTCCTGTTTGAACTTATGACAAGGCAGCTCTTTGGTGCAGCCTGCGTGTTTTTCAGGGTTATGACAGAACTCACACACTAATTACTATACTAAACTTGAGCTGAATAACTGGCTAAATGACACAAAAATTTTCAATAATCTTCAAACGCAGGATTATTTTAGTATACTCAGACACGTCTTCTGCCTTAATTTGTTGTTAATTTGTTGTTGCTTGGCTTGTAGGATAGAGGAAATCACTTGGGTTGCTTGAAGAGTACGTGGTGAAAGACAGGACAAAATGACTATATATTATTGGTACTCAGTTCTATCATCACTACACAGCAACATTATGCAAACATGTTAGGCCCCCCACAGCTAACCCTAAGTGAGTCCCTTTTGTGTCACACAGAGTGACATGGTGAAATTTATCAGACCATTTTAGAACACTGGTCACAGATTATGGAGTTAAATGTATTAAGTCAATTTTAAACTGTTGGAACTTTTTAACATTACAAAGTGCCAAGTCAGCTGTCTTGGCCAACATCTTGCCTGTTCCACATTGGAGGTTCTGGTCAATGTCTTATCTGTTTCTGAATCTGTATTCAAGTTGACCACCCCAGCCAACATCACTTCTGTTTCCACATCAGGGGTCCCAGCCGATATCCTGTCAGTTCCTAAGACTGATATTGAGTCTAGCCCTGGTTCCCTGTTGGTGGTCTGACTGACACCTGCCCCAGATTTCCTGTTGGCAGCACATCTGACACCAGCTCCTGATCTTCTGGTGGCAGCCTGATTGACAATTGCTCCAGTTCTCCAGCTGACTCCTGCTGATTCTTCCCCCTTGTTTCCTAGCAGTGGTCCAGCCGACACCAGCTCCAAATCTCCTCTCAGCGGCCCAGTCGACTCCTCCTCTATCTCCATCTCCTTCGCCCTCCTGTTTAGCGTCAAGTCAGTTTTTATTTATATAACACCAAATCACGTATAACAGACCCAACAATTCCCACCATGAGCAAGCACTAGGCGACAGTGGCAAGGAAAACCTTCCTTTTAAGAGGCAGAAACCTTGAGCAGAATCAGACTCAGCCATTTGCCTTGACTAGCTGGGTTATGATGAAAGAAATATTAATAATAGTAATGATAACTATAAAAATAATAGTGACAGTTATAATAGCAATAACAGTAATAGCAAAAAAAAGTGCAATAAGACTACTAAATTTTAAATGTAACGACATCTGTTGAGCAGGAATGTGGGAGCAGCAGGAGGCATGCCATCACAGATCAGACTCTACAGCTCTGGAGGCAGAAATACCTGCAGTAAGCGACAGGAGAAGAGGAGAGAGACAAAAGAACACAAAACAACAGGAGAGAATGATGAAGAGAGTGGACAGAGAGAGAGGGAGGGGCACACAGCTTGGACACTCATGCTTGAGGGGAGAAACAAGTAGAGTGATGCAGAGATGCAGTGATTTTAAGACAGTTTGCAGTAATCTCCCACTCTGAGAATGCAGAGCATGGGATCAAGGGGATCAGAGAGGTATGAGGGGGTAGGGAGCCAGTTAAGAATTTTGTAAGTCATTAGAAGCACCTTAAGGTCTGCTCTGACATGGATAGGGAGCCAATTAAGGGAAAATTAAGAGTAATAAGGTCAGATTTTCTGGAATTTGTTAACATTCTTGCCACAGCATTCTGAACTATTTGAAGACTTTTAGTGCTAGCACGTGGCAGGCCCAAAAACAAAAAGTTACAGTAATCAAATGTAAGAGAGACTAAAGCATGAATTAGAATTTCAGCATCTGCCATAGAAAGAAAAGACTGACTCTTAGCTATGTCGCATAGGTGAAAAAAGGCTGTCTTGGCTGTCTTTAATGTACTGATTGAAGGAGAAAACAGGATCAGATCTGGCACCCAGATTCTCATAATTTAATCAAGTAACAACATCCCTGAACAACTGTGTGATTTCTCCAATTGTTGTCTATATAGGGGCAAGCCCAATGACATGTCAGTTTTACCTGAGTTAAGAAGCAGGAAGTTTTGAGACATCCAGCTTTTCACAGCAGTCTCCTGAGGGGACTTCCCTTTATCGTTGCACTCCTGCTCAGCCCCTTGAGGGGACATGCCTTCGTTGTCATTGTTCTCTTGCTCAGCTTCCAGAAGGCACCAGCCTTTGGCTTCAGCCTCCTGTTCTTCATCCAGGAAGATTTCACCTTTGCAGTGGGCCCTCAGTGAGATCCAGCCTTCCTCCCTGTCTTCACCAGTGTCCTCCAGAGTGGTCTTGCCTTACCTGCCTCTGGGCCATCCTTACTAGGTCTTCAGTCCTCTGTCTCTCCAGCCCCCAGGATGACCATCCTGGGTTCTCCAGCCCCTAGGACATCTGCCCGAGGTCTCTTTCGCTTTTACTGTGCTGTCCTTTGGCTGTCTGCCTGAGGTTTCCTGCTCAACCCCTGCTCAGCTTTCTGGCTGATCCCTTGAGACCCCCAGCTCTTTTTGTTGCCCTGTTCACTAACCAGCAACATTCGCTGCATGTTTATTATTGTTTCCATGATGACTGAGTTCTAGTACAAGACCATTCCACTATGTTAATTATGTGTCTGTTATTGTTACCATGATGACAAAGTTCCGGTACACCTGCTGCTGCGTTGCACCTAAGGGTAGGAACAAGCAAACTACCGTATATGGTCATTTTGGATGAGGGACTTGTTGGATATTTCTTAGTAGCCTAACTTATTCTGAAATAGCAGAATATGCCGTGCCCAGCTGAAAGACACGATGACTGGTGAAATATGAGCTCATTGAAAAGCCGAAGGTGCAAAGTATCAACTTGGACTATGGGCCAAAGCGCAAACAATAAAACAGTCCTAGAACAAAAGCACACAAACCTATAAGGGTGTCCATGTACTTTCTACCATATAGTACATCTGTCTCTGTATGTATGAACTCATAAATGTAATGTTTACAAAATTAAACAAGCATTATCTCCACTGAAGTCCCTTATTCATTTAATAAATTAGCTTGATGTCAGTATTTTAATTTATAAGAAAAACTGAGAGCACTTGCCATGTAATTACACACTTGCGTTCATTATAGAGGAATGACTCCGTATATTACAGCACACACGTCTTTTATTAAGGAATCTATTAGTAACACCCATCCCCCAGTACACACAGGCACATGTACACACAAACACACACGCACCTCCCAACCCCCCTTCCCATTTTTCCTCTTCATATGACTGGGTAAACTTGTAGCCCTAACCTCAGCCAGCTTATTATTTGTTTTGACAATCTTGGAGAGAGAATCTGGGGAGGAGGAAAAGAGAAAAGGGAAGTAATGAATAAAGTGAAGGGATTAGAGAGGAGGTGAGTGAGGAGAGAGAAAGTGGTGTGGTTAGATGAGAGAGATAGAGAGATAGATAGAGTGAGTTAGACAGAGAGATTAGTTATTTCACTCTAATGGCGAAGGAGAGGGACTTCATTAGCCAGGCCTTGACTGATGTGCTCATCAGATGCAGCAGTTGATGCATGATAAAAAGAAGAGGGAGCAGGGGAGGAATATGAAGGAGGAGGGAACTGAAAGAAAGTGAATGAGAAAGGGAGAAAGACTAAGACACACGGCAGGCTCGGGAGTCCAGCGTCACTCATGGCTTTGATCATGTTTTTCGCATTATCACGTAGCACAACATGAACAGAACTTTTAGGGACCCCCCATGTCTGAAGCATGTCATCAAACACACCTGCGATGGCTTGGCTGGTGTGTGAACCCCTAAAGTGTTTTGCCTGCAGGACGACTCTTCACAGAGTAAAATCCTTGTCAATCTGCTGTGCAGTTAAACTGATAAAGGACACCGGGCTAACGCTGCTCGTCCAAATATCAGTGGTGAAGCTGAGGGCCGAAATGTCTTGCAACAGGCTGCGGATGTGCCTCTTCACAAAGTCGTGTAGCTTTGGCAACACTGTGTCAGTGATGTGGTGTCAGCTAGGGATCTCATACCTCGGCTCCAGTACGCTGAGAAGACGTCTAAATCCCATATTATCAACAACCGACAATGGCTGGTCATCAAGAGCAATGTACTGGGTAAGAGCCTCTGTTATTTTCACTGTGCGCGGGTTGTCTCTTAACATCTTCTCCCTCTTCTCCAGAGTTTGCTGCAAAGTTGGTTGTTGCTGTTTGCCATTATTAGCAAGCGCTTTGAACTCGGCGTCGTGTTGGGTTTTTAGATGTTTTATCAGATTGCTTGTGTTGAAAGTACTTGCTTTCGTCCCTCTTCTTGACAGCTTTGCAGAGCATAATTTGCAGTCCGCTTTACTTTAGTCACCATCATCCACTTTGAAATACCTCCACACTGCCGACATTGCTCCTCCTTGCTCTCAATTAGCACCTGACCGCCCAAGTGAACGTCACACTGCTGTAAAGTGGTATCGGGTGCTGTGGTATTGGAACACTTTTACGAGTACAAGAACAGGGTATCGGACCCAATACCCGATACTGGTATCTGGTACTCAAAAACCTGTGCAATGACCATATGCAATACTGCCCAAAACATGAGGTAGCTCGCACATTCTGCTTACCCTATACAATGCAGCTGTCTGGCTGTACTTTAAAGAGTTCATCAAAGGCTGCTAATGATGTGGTTCCCTGGCAGGCAATGAGGCTCTTGTCCATCACAATGTAGTACTGATGGCCTGCTTGCCAGTTCCAGAAGCAAGAAGGTATGGCGATGTCCCCTCTGGTTCTCTAGGTGTTCTTCAAGGCTCCTGTGAGAAAAAGTACATGTTAAGTTGCATCGTAATATTCTGTCCGATGTTTCCCACTTCAATCACAATTAAATTAGTTCTTACCTTGTGAAACACAACTATGTGGTCCATGGCCATTCTGTGTTTTCTTTTTAGTAGGCTGAGGTGGCAGGATATGCAGGAGCAGCAGGAATGATGCCATATCACTGTCCCAGTCTGTAAGAAGAAAAAAAATCTTGAATCACAAGAATCACAAGTTTCTTTCCAAACTTAATTTCCAAGCCATTTAACCTACTGCTACTGACCCTCTCAGGATCTCGGGACCCAAAGGACCATCTTATTTCATTTTATCATCAGCTGTTTAGTCTCAAGTCACATCTTAAAACAAATGGATAGCTTGGATTTTTTTGAAGTGTGGTTGTATGAGGTATATATGGATAGTCAGTGTGTTAACTACAGGAGACGGCAATAAGAGTGCCCCCACTTTTGATCCACCTTTGGCCATTAATTAAATACCTGGGTGATCCTCATCATTGTTCTGATTCCTGGCAGACCTCAGCAAACTCTGGAGCACTGGGGTGGCCATAAGGGTCTTTTTTTGAAGGATGTATGCTACTTCTCAAGCAGTTTGGCTGCAGTTTCTGGTCCAAAGAGGAGGCTGAAATCTTGATGTATCTGCCACAACAGAGACATGAAAGAACATGTTTGGTCAAATTTACATTTCTGACAATCACATGCTAAGGTCATGACTATGATGTCAATACTTACCAGCCCTTTCGTGTCTAGAAGCCTTGGAAACACTGAGAATATGTTGTGTGACTCATCAGGATTGTGAATGAGGCACTGTCTATACTCAAAGGTTTCCTTCATCTTCTGCAGGATGATTTCTCTGTCACTGGTGTGGTTCATTAAGGATATGACCTCTTTACAATGCTCCTCATCCAACTGACCACCAATCTGAGGGAGCTCCATCTCCTGTCTTGGACCACCTCCTCCTGCCATCTGTGTTTTTGGTTCCTTGAACCCAAGTTTTGTCTTCCTCTGAATTGTTTTGAGCCACCATGCCAGAAATCCAGAGCCACTTTGGCTGTCGTAAAAAGGTTCCTAACCAAGGACGGACATTATTACATTTGTTTACAATGTAATTATCAGTTATAGTTGGAACCAGCTTGCAACAATGTGTATAGAACAAATTAAAATCAGGCACTGGATGATTCTGAAACAGACACAATTGAAGAATGAATGAATTTGACACTGCTATACAGTGTCAAATAATCCACTCAATAATTTCTTAATGCAAATATACATTTTAAATAAAGACTATAATGAAGATAAATACTCTTATATTTAATCTCTTTAGTGATTCGCTGAAGAATTCTCCTGCAAATAAAAAATAAAAAAAAAAATAAAGAAAGAAATTGTTATTTGCTCACATACACAAGCATCAATGCTTATCGGGCTGAAATGATTACCACATTACTACCACTTTAGGGGGGTTAAGTACCAGGCAACTACCTAACCCTGGTACCATAAACTTACCCTTCTGTCTCAATGTGTGCTGCAGGAATATTGACCATCTGCCTTCTTCTACTGTCACATAAAGTCCCAGTTTCTTCATATTCTTCAAGCACTGATGTTTCTCCTGGTTTTGTCTGTAGAATCTGCTTTATCAGCTAAACAGATTGCAAAAACAGCAGTTTTAAATTTAAACCTAGAATAGCAAATTAGTTTCAGGCATCATTATGATAGGACTATAATGATTACGTTTAGCCAAATCTGAAAGGAAAAACCTGATTTTTGCAATTGCAACATGTTTTAGTTTGCTGAATGGCAATTAATATATATGTATTATATAGATATTTTTAATCATGTACATGCAATAAAATCAGAAAGGTGATAACTATGAAGATTTCGAAATGATCTACAGTAGACATCTGATGATAAACTTACATCTCTGGCTGAAGAACTCTGAAATGCCTCTTCATCATCTCTCATTCACTTGGGAGGTCTTGATGTTTCATTGTCATTGCTACTCATGGACATGGAACGCAAACTCCCACTGTGTGAGGATAGTGGTGTGAATGGAGGTGACAGAGATTCACTGGAGTCTAATAAAAGATAAACAATTAACCTAATTTCCAGAATTGTTGTGAATTTGGATTTTGAATAAGCCACACTAGAAACTCTGCTTAGATCCTTCCTGAGTGAACAGTTGAAAGTCTAGAGAGGAAATCTCTATTTTGAACACTGCCATTAATACCACGTAAAACCAAACCATTTGAAATTTTCCACTGTCGGGACTGTCCTTGATGACAAAGCAAATCCCTGCCACTGTGGATAAGTCTGCAAACTCTGCTGCATCCACCTCAGTGCCAGAATCATCTTCCACTGTAATCTTGTCCACAGGGATGGAGAACTTCTCTCTCACTAAGTGATGAGGTTAAAAGACAACATGGTAAATTGTTTAAATCATCAAATTCAATATAAATCATCAAACCAGTCTGAATTACTGGTTAGTTATACACCAGCCATATACCGTTACCTTCATAAATTAATTCCTCAAAATCAGCATCTTGTAATTTGATGTATTTCCTGCGGTTTTGATACTGCACCTTAATGATCATTTTGCCATCTACAATATGAGCCTGTAGAGAAAGAGGGACAACAGAACATATCTTAGATATCTCTTCAGTGCTAATATAATTGATAGACATTTGTCTTTTAACAGTCTAAACAATGCTTGAAAACTACACTAAAATGTTCTGTGATGGACCAAAATATACTTTTTCTAACTTTTTCTAACTGAAGCTGTTGAGTATGCAAATGTTCTCTCTCTCGTCTGATCAATATTAAAATGTCTGGGAGCTCCTAGTTTGCGAGCCCCGTACATGGTTTCCCATGTCATAATCATGAGTTAACAAGTTCGATTTGACGACAGCAATTCAATTTAAACAATGAAGTAATTTATGATAACATTGATAAAAGATAGCATACACTTTTGCAGGCTAAAACCCCAGTTGAAACACTGTTAGGAGAAAGCGGGTTAAAAGAACAAATTTCTCGACCCAACCAGTTTAAAACTATTTTCGAAAAGAGTAGCTTACTGTTAGTGGATTGTGTCTTAAGATGAAATGAAACAAATGCTCGCCACTCGTTAATAATACAAAAATGTTTCATCATGCATCCAAAAATCCAAAAAGAAGAACCAACATAAACACATTTTAAAGCAACATAACAATAAAAATGGCTGCCTTCAAATTCCTGAGTGTCGTTTGATACAACACTCATGAGTGTTGAATACCGTAAACTCTGCAATTTAACACCCACATTATTAGGTTTTTCACCAGTACAGAACTCCTTCTATGAAAATCAACACCAGTGCCTTAACACTCTAAAGTGGCTTAACACTGTAATTTTAACACTGGTGATTTTGCTGTGTACTGTCAGAAACTACAGCCACCATGAACATGGTTCAGAGGAAAGACACAGTGAGAGGAAAAGAAAAAAAAATGAAACAGATATAATGTGGATTCAATTTGGGATCTATGTTGTCTATAAAAGTTAATCTATCCTGAAATCCTTATCTCCATCTCATGTCTGCTTGTTAAACGGACAATGGACAACTCTCCCCCTTAATGTTTCCAAGTGGTTTTAATGCTGGCATCACTATCACAAAGAATATTAGTAAATTACACCACTGCTCATTTTAGAGAGATCAATACTAGTGTATTGTTTTGATCAATGCCTGTATATATAGATGGACAACATGACAGCCAAAGTGAAGCCAAAACAACCTGATCACCCCCTGGTAGCTGAGTGTAGGTCATAAATCCCACAACCGAATGCTAGTGGGTAGGGTAGGGTAGGGTCAAAGTAAAAAAAATAAGCAAAGCTTATAGAAAACTAATCTAAACTATGGTGGTTTCATTATTCTATACTATCTTTACATTGTGCAATCAACATTCACTCATCACGATGCAAAAAAAAATGAAGTGCACAGGAAAACAACAAGCATGTTCTTGGTCACACTCCTAACCTGATGAACCTTCTTCAGTCTTTGAGACTCTGGGTTCTTCCACAGCAAACACTGCTGTTTGGTCTCTGGATTGTAGCCATTAGTGTTGGGTCATCCCAGGGCTGTTGACAGAGATGCTCACAGAAAATTGACATAGTGCCCCTGCCCATGGTGAATACTGACTCAAAAGATATTGTTCACACCTGTCATGCCATGCTCCATTCAAGTCTTTGGACTTTCTGATCGTACCTTGTACCTAGTTTTATAATACACCCTGTCCATTTGAATGCTCAGTAAGGTCTAAGTTCATATTCTCACCAAAGATATGGAAAAATATACTACCTCCCTTGTCATGATTCCCCCTGTTTTGACTTTCCCCTTCCCTTGTATTTTTTTTTCTTTGTCCTGTTTTATTTGGTAGTTACCTCCCTGGTGTGTCTCTGGTGTTTTTACTTCCGCCACCTCCCTCCTTTTTTCAGTCCCACCTGTGGTCCATTGCATCGTGTCCATGTGCTGCGTCAGCTGTGTTTGGATTCCCTGTGTTCTTGCTTCCCCTCCTTTTCTGGGCTTGTTTTCTTGTTTTCTTCATCTTTTCAGTTTGGACTGTTTTTTGTTTCTTGATCTTTGGTCACTATTAGTAAGGTTTTTTGTTGTCTTATAAAGCCTTGAACTGTCATGTCTGTGCTTGGCCCCTCACTTCTGTGTTCCCTTTAAACATAACAGAGGACTCTGATGAAGAACATGGACCCAGAAGACACTTTATTTTGAAAAGGTAGAGCAGTCCCCTTTCTGGGGGACTCACCTAAGTATCTCTCCCAGATACCTATAGGTTGGTGCCCCTAGAAGGAAGTGTCATCGTCATCACCCTCTTACCTGGCCTCCTGTGGGTATCAACCTTTGCTTTTGCCCTCCTGCTTGGCCTCTAGTGGGGACCCAACTTTGCTGTCGGCTCCTGGGGGGTCCTGCCTCTGCTCTGATGTTGGGGCCTCCACCTCAGGAAGTTTCAGGGAGGACACTAACATCCAGACAGCCCTTAGTAATCCTAAAGAGTAGATTACACCCGGTTACAGTTTGGAAAAACAGTACAGTAGGTCATGGTAACAATAATACAATCTGCAGGAGTGCACCAGCGGCAGATTAAGTTAAGGTTGTGAAACAGGCATGGCTTGGTTAGGTTTTGGCACAAAAGACACAAATAAGTAAAACTAAACTAAAAAACTAAAATAAGTACTTCCATAAGGTAAGACCATCATTGTTACAATAATAAAAAAAAAAGGTTGTGATATGGTAATTGAACAAGAAACAAGAAACAACAAGAAATGTTGCCACATTCCTGTGTGAAATTCCTTTTGTCACTCATCCATTGTTTCCAACTAACGTTTATATACTACATCACCTGATTTCCTGCTTTGTTCCCGTCATTATTTCTAAAATCTCTATAATTACTATGGCTGCTACAGGTCACTCAACAATAAAACTTTCATAATCATAATAAACTGCACGCACAGATGACCTGTGTTGTTTTGTACAGGTGGAAAGTCTCATATGGCCTTAATGTTGTTAATGCTGTAATATTCTTAACTAGCCAAATCAGACACCTGACCTTAATCCAGCTGCGCATGAGTTTAACTTTTATGGCTCACATTTGTGTTTTTGGACAACGCTGGAGCTCTGTTTACAAAAAGAAAAAATTTGAATATCACCAGACTGATCTCGTCAGCTAAACTGACCAATTTCTTCTTGTCCCCCCTAATTGCTGGACTATGTTCAGAAGTGGCTATATTCATGTTATCAAATCCAAAGTGCTAAAGTAAAGCTGACACAAGAGCGGCTGTGGCTCAGGAGGTAGAGCAGTCGCCCACCAATCACAAGGTCAGTGGATTGATCCCCGGCTCCTCCAGTCTGCGTGCCGAAGTATCCTTGGGCAAGATACTGAACCCTAATTTGCCCCCGATGTGTCATCGGTGTGTGAATGTGTTAGGAAGCACTTTGTGTGTATAGACCAAGAGCTGTATGAATGTGTGTGTCAATGGGTGAATGTGACATTTAGTGTGAAGTGCTTTGAGTGGTCGATATGACTAGAAAAGCACTAAGTGTAGTCCATTTACCATTTACAAGAGAAATCAGCTCACCAGACTTATACTACTATATATTATACTTTAATATACTTTACTATTTGTTTGCCTGATTTATATCAACCCTTGAAAAGGTAGATTAAGAAACTCTGTTTTGCAACTGTGGCCTTAATCAGGTTCAATTTACATTAATAATGTGATGTGCTTTTTTGTGATCAAATGATGGATGATAACATTAAAGAAATTATATGTTTACATTTCCCTTCTAACACTGTATTGTGCACATCCTGTAAGCATTTTTCACACAAAGTACTGCTAAAATCAACAGGGCTTGTGTTCCTAGTCAGGCTACTGGAACAAATTACTTTGAGAAGTTTACTCCTGCAGCCACTTAGCCAACTCTGTAGATAAGGCCACAGTGTTATCACAAGCTCAAACCTCTGCTTCAAATTAAGCTAGTGGCCATAAACAATATGTAAATCAGATCTGACCCAGTGCCAGCCAGCCACTCTAACTCGCTGAGCATATTCATAAAGTCTGCTTCAAGGCGATGTGCATTATGATTATGAGTTCAAATCACTCTGTGCCACTTCCTTGCCCCACCCACCCCCACCACAATTCATGTCTGTATATATTTTAAAGACCTTCTTAGTATTTATAGTTCTTACTTTTTTTTGTAATGTTTGTTGTTACCTATTGTTGCTGTCTCTTACTGCCTCTGCTGCTGTAACACAAGAATTTCCCTCATGGGATCAATAAAGTACATCTATCTATCTATCTATCTATCTATGTCTATGGACACCCACAGTCCTATTGTGATTCATGTTCATATCCCTTTAAGATATTGCAGCTGCTTAGCTGGATGATAGAGATAGGGGCAGGGGGACTATAAGAGTTGGTCTTAAATGAATGGTGATTGATGTTCAGAGTATTGTTTTGTCAAAGATATCTAAAAACTAAAAGTTTTGTGTAATGTGTTTGGGAAATAATTCAATAAATTGAAATTTGTGTCCAATACTCAATATCCATTTCCCACCACAAATGACTCATTAATGCACTGCTACCTGTCCCAGTTGACCCTATTTTCATATATTTCATATATATTATTATGTATCATACTTTTGACTCTTGCAGTGCTGTATTGAGTGTACAAGACTTCTATGAACATAGAATATGATGACTTGAAACATCAGTGGTTAAGTTATAATGATGCATCATTTTCATAGCAGCATTAGCTGCTTTAATTCTTAACTACTTTCACAAGTATATCTGCAATTTTTTGCTGAGCATTCACACTATTGTTCTTCTGTTTCCGTAAACTTTTGGCCACTTTTTAACTTATTCTTCCGTACGTTTTTTGGCATCTAACTAGTCCCGCATACTTTGTGCTATTAAAACCATTCAGGTATCAAAATGTTCAGCTCATTCAGGACATTCCTGCTTGTATACAACTTTTTGATCCTTTGCTTCTATGATTTATTATGATTTTTTATGAATTAAAAAATGAATGGGATCCTATGGGAGCTTTCCCAATCCCAAGGTTCCCGGTTCGATCCCCGCTTCAGACACTGAAATTTCACTGCACTTTCTGCCGTAGAAACTATTCTGCTATGAAAATGTTTCACTTTTTAAGCTTTTTACTGTTTTGCTTATTCAACTTTTTTCAACTGTTTATGCTTTTATGCTATTTTGCTATTTACATCAATTTTGCTATTTTGCTATTTTACTATCACTACAATTGCTTTTACTACCAAGCATTGCACTGGACTTCAGTGGCGAGATCGGTAATGCGGATGCCTACCAATCAAAGATCTCGTGTTCAAGTCCCGACGCAGACAAGTATCAAAAAACCCTCCCCAGAAAAGAAATAACAACAATAATAGAGAGCATTATGAACATTTTACGCTTTTTGCAATTGCACTGTTTATACTGTTTTTTGCAATTTCGCAATTTCACTACCACTACAATTAATCTTAGCACCACACAGTACTCTGTGATCTTTAGTGGCGCAACTGGTAGAGCAGTTGCCTATCGATCATGAGGTTGCCGGCTTGAGTCCAGCAGTGGATGGCTAATTACCTGCTTTTGACTTCCAACTTTTAACTTTTTCTTCTTCATTTCAACAATGATTTCAGCCATTTCCAGCATTGCACTGCACTTTCTGCTGTAGAAACCATTCTGCTATGAAAATGTTTCACTTTTTAAGCTTTTTACTGTTTTGCTTATTCAACTTTTTGCAACTGTTTATGCTTTTATGTTATTTTACTATTTTGCTTATGCTATTTTTACTGTTTTGCGATTCATTCAGCGTTCAGCATTCACACGCATTTTCCGCAGGAAATGCATTTTATCTAGTTTTGTGTTACTGTGCACTTGTCTCGTGATCAATGTTTATCTGTTGTCTTAATAAATTCAGTGTAATTTACAGCCTTACTTCCATCAGCACACAATACTCGTCATATTCATCACTCTGCTGCAAACATTTTCTCTTCTCTAATACAATACGAAATACTGTTTTCGTTCACAGATTATTTCCAGTTTTTTCATTGCTATTAAGTTACCACCATTACCTTTAAGTCTGTAGATTGCAGAACAGAAGCTGAAACATAGTATCTGAATTTTTGATAGTTCAGTTTACCAAGAAAGACATGCATCTAATTTATGTATGCTTATATATTCATATCAATTATTTGCTTTTGTTTTTTAAGACAAGTATTTGCATCTTCAAGGACAACACTCACAGTAAGTTGTTCTGTGGACATTGTTTTGACTCTTTGCTGTAAACTGATGCACACACTTAAAAAAAATAACATTTGTTCTCTTATTAGTCTTTTTTTTTTCAAAGTAAAATATTAATTTTTTTTTTTTTCTACTGTGACATGTTGTAATACAGATTGAACTGTATATGAGCTATAGCCACCCATAACCTCCATGTTGGTGATGTGATGAATGTGCAATGAAGCCAGCTGAACTGTAGATAGAGTTTAGAGTAATTTTTTTCATTTATTAATCAAATCAAGTTTTGATACAGAGCAGGTCTATGACATACCCAGTGTTGTTTAGAGAGACCCAACCTCTAACCCAACCCATTGAGGATGGAAAATCACTCCTGTTTGTCAGCAGCACCTCTCTCCATCTCTCCTTTTCTTTCTGCCGGTCCAGCTCCAGAACCTCCTTTTCTTCTCCTTCACCTCTTGTCCAGTGTCAGTCAGCATGACACTTGTCTTCCTCACTGCTGCATTTTGTCTTCCTATTTCCCTAGAAGCCTCGCTTCTTCTTCTCCTTCTTTTTATCTTCATCTCTATACTTGGTTGACGAGCCTGAAGCCTCCTCCTCCATGCTGCTACTTCTTCCAGCTTCTTCCTTTTCAGCTCAAGTTCCTGAAAAGAACCAGACAGCATATTTATCTTTGAAGGACTCATTCTGAAACCATCTGTTCTGATCCAAAGAGCCAAAGAAACATTTGAGGGTGAAGCAGCGTACCTGAAGCTGAATGTTATTAAGGGAAAACTCTAGTTAATAGCCTAATGGCAGTAGAGTATGATAATGCAGAATAGGGCTTAGTAAGTGTTTTATCCTTATGTTTTATCTAATTAGAATAAGTTTATTCTGAACATTTCTATTTGATATTCATTTAATTACTGCCACAAAATCAAGGGCACAATTATCTTGAATATTATTTACCTAATGCATTATTTAAAATCTACATGACCACAGAATCATTTATGACAGTACAGAGAAAAAAATGGACCTGACATGTGTGAACTTGTTTAAAAAAAGTTTCTTTAGTGTTTATCTGTGGTAAATGAAAACTCACTGGTATACTAATTTTTACATGACAAAAAATATATTAAAAATTGGACTCTGGCTTTTAATAAAAATGTCCTTTATAAGATAAAGAGTACGGTCTAGACCTACTCTATATGTGCCTTGAGATAACTTCTGTTTTGAATTGGCGCTATATAAATAAAATTGACTTTACTTGAGCTAAGGACTCCTGAGGACAGCTGTGTTACATCAGGTGATTCTGGAATCTGTCGGTAAAAAAAACACCAGTCTGATGTTTAGCAATACACAGAACAGTTATCACTGTTCCAGACCAATCCTGTTACTCGGTCTGGAGATTTAAATAATTAATTAAATCATGCTTCTGTGTCATACTTGTGTCAGCACACCCCCTTTCTCAAATCAGCCAGTGTAGATGGAACACCCATCATTTCTGCTGATGTGTGATGAATACAGGTGTTTAGTAAACTGCACAGAAAAGATTGGACATTCTACAAGGTGCCAATAGGCCAGACTTTAAACTGGAGGGATTTTTTATTTATTTATTTTTATTTTTGGAGAGGTCTGTGTACATGAACCTTTGCGAAATAAAGCCACAAAACATGTTCTTGTTCCGGGTTTTGCAATAAGAGGTACAATTTCATGCCAATGTGTGCTCCAAAATTGCACACGCTGGCTAAACAGCGTAAGTGCAGCCTAAACCACACTTTCTCCATAGCAGTGCACACATTTGTTTGGATGGATGTTTATATGGACAGTTGCCTACTGGAGGGGTACTCCCACAGTCCAAAGACATGCATGTTAGGTCAATTGGTGACTCTAAATTGCCTGTAGGTGTGAATATGAGTGTGATTGGTTGTTTGTCTGTATGTGTTGGCCCTGTGATAGACTGGCAATCTGTCCAGGGTGTGCCCCGCCTCTCGCCCAATGACAGCTGGGATAGGCTCCAGCCCCCCCGCGACCCTTAACGGATAAGCGATAATGGATAATGAATAGATGGATGGACCCACCAACAAGGAATAGGAATCATAGAGTTAAATTTATTGCTTTCCAGCATTTACTTTGAAATCAGGAAGTTTCTAAGTGTATTTCTTCTTGTATGGTGTATGTCCTTTTTCTTATGGCAAACATTCTGTTCAGTTAATTTTACATAGAATTCCTGCCTGTGTGATGGCTCAATGTCCGTGCATAATGGTTTTCTAGAAAGAGGCTGATTCTAAGAATGATGTCAAACCTGACATTTATTGTTGATGTTTTTGAGTGGTTAAATATTTCCCTCTGGCAGCACGCGTCCAAAAATATCAGTCTCAGCTTTAAAGGACCTACATCTGTCAAATATTACAGAATAAGACACATCCTTGTATGTGCACACACACACACACACACAAGACACTCTTTCATCCCCTGAAGCCATTCGTAACAGGGTCAAGGGTACAAACTTTGATGGAGCTATTGTTTGCCTGTTGTCTTCCAGCAGAGGAGAAAAGCCAAAGCTGAGGCAGTGTTAAGGTCTTCTGCCAGAGCTGCCTTTTCCTCCAAGGACATGGCCGGACCTTCTGCCTGCAGGCCTCCACTCAGAGTTCATATAGATTATTCATGAGAGGGAAAAAAGAGAAAAGAAGAGGGAGGTGAGGGCAGCGGAGAACTGGCAACCCCAGATGTCATAAACCCAGATATTACATGCACTGAGCTATTTTTTGTGACAGGTCTGACTCACTGCTGCTTTTAATTCTTCAAATTCTCCTTTCAGGTCAGTGGCCTTTGTTAGACTTCGTAGATCCAAAAATACTATCCAGAACTGTGATTTGGTTTGGTGCATTATATATTTCTTATATATAATCCTGATTTGTGAGAAAAATATATAAAAACTACAGTATAAAACTAGCATATGGCATTGGAGCCACCCCCAGTACAGTGCATTGTAAAGTAACCAATGCAACACCAAAATGATGTGTGAAGAGCCTTTGGCCAGATAGATAGAAAATCAATAGATTTTCATTGTTTCTCAGGAAAGTTATCAGTTATCAACTATAATATCATGACCACCTGACCTTTCTTTTTAGTGTCACCATAAGGTTCACCAATTGTAACTGCTATATATGAGATACCTAAATTTTATGTGTAGATTTCCATGGAATTTCCAGTTTTGGGATTACCGTTCTGTCTAAAAACAAGTAGACCTATGGTGTATACTTTAAGTTTTGTGCACTTGCATTATTATATTAATGTTTCCAGTAATTTTCAAACCTAGAGAAATCTAATTTTAATCAAGGTAATGATCCATTTAATTGGTCAGCTATGAATGGTGTCATCTTCTCACACATCAGCGTTGTGGTTGGAAACTTTTTGGATCTTGGTCGTTTTTGACTATGCACAGTACCAGTCAAAGGTTTGGACACACCTTCTTATTCAATGTTTCTTTTTGTTGTTGTTTTTATTACTTTCTACATTGTAGGTTAATATTGAAGACATCAAAATTATGAAGGATCACATACATAATTATGTAGTAAACGTGTATATGTTTTATATTTTAGATTCTTCAAAGTAGCCACCTTTTGCTTTGATGACAGCTTTGCACACTCTTGGCATTCTCTCAGTCAGATTCATGAGGTAGTCACCTGGAATAGTTTTCAGTTAACAGGTGTGCCTTGTCAAGAGTTAATTTGTGGAATTTCTTGTCTTCTTAATGTGTTTCAGTTTCAGTCATCAGTTGTGTTGTGCAGAGGTAGGGTTGGTACTAAGGCTGCAAGATTAATTGTCTTGATTATCTCGATTCAGTGTTCTATGCAATCTCGTTTCTAAATGACAATGATTCTGCTGTGTTTTCATCAGGGACACCCGCCGCATCAAAACGAACGCTCCTATCTCCCTCAGCCAATGACAATGTGTCATTACACCACGTGATTCAGAGCAGCAGAAACTCAAATAAACCCGGCGAGAGCAAGTGAGTGACAGTGGCTGATGACAAAATGTATAAAGCCAAAACACTGCAGACAGACACTGTCAGCCGGTTTTAACTCATCTTATCATCAGTAGTTTCCCCTTTAGATGAGCAGTTTCTGGCGGTGGGCATGCAGCTGTCAGCAGGCAGGTAGAACTCACCTGACACTGGAGCGGAGAGAATCAGGGCAAGTCACACTGCCTGCATCGCACTGTTGTTCTGCCCTCCGTTTTCATTAAGTATCTAACTCTAAAGTTAGTTTTGTGGTTTGGTCATTTTAAGACAAGATATGATTGTAAAGTTTACAGCCTGTCACACTGTTGCTCCTGCAGTGCTCTGTGTGTGAATTCTGAGGCAGCTAAAAAAAACTATAATGACTTGTCCACTGACATTCTGTGAGTCATATCAGGCTACTCCTGACTAATGTATCGAATAGTCGACATTTAGCGGGCAGCCTTTGAACCTTACACAGTTTATTACCATACCTGACAAGCTCCCATAGACACAAGAAAATTACAGACTTGATCAACTACCACTTAGCTAAACATTCAATTCAATTCAGTTTTAGTTATGTAATGCCGAATCACAGCAGAAGTCATCTCGAGGTACTTTGATATAGAGCAGGTCTAGTGCAAAAAACATGTTGGAAAAAAATAGTGAGAGAGAATCGTGATGTCAATTCTAAGCAAAAAAATCTTAATTCTCCTTTTTTCCAGAATCGTGCAGCCCTAGTTGGTACATAGTTCTACATGATAGCCCTGACATCCAGAAACTGAACAGCCGAGAGGCACCACCAGAACCAGACATTACCAGGCAATCATATGGCACCTTCAGGAGCTCCACCTGAAGTTGTCATTAGGAGTCGCCACCTCCAGCCACTACTGATGCAGATCACCATTCTAGGTTCCCACCAGCAATGTCTCAGCTAAGTAGCTCAAGAAGGGCAAATATTTCATTGCCTGCTCATGACAGGGTTGATGCTGAAATGAGTAAACTTAATCTGATTCACAAAATACATTCACAAAAAAATCTAAGATTAGAGAAAATATCCAAAGACTGGAAACAGACTTTTTTCTTTTTTCCTCACCCAGAAATCATTTCACGTCCCCAGATTTAAATTAGCTCCACCTCAGTAACATGCTACTTACACACCACTGGTGCTATTAATACTCTAATGATGTAATTTACAATAATAAATCAGTACAGTACAGTACTTTTTCTTTAGCAGAAGATCTGAATACCTCTTCCACAACATTTTATTTCCCTGGAGTCTTGTTTTAGGCTTAGTTAGGTTTATCTAATAAACTGCCAACTGTGTGTCTAGGAATAGTTGCTCAATCACTGGTAAACAATCTTTTGTAACATAAGCAGATCTTACAATGTTTCTCATGTGTAGAATCAGCTCTGGGCCCAAAATAAATACAATAATTTAAGTAAACAGAGACTGACCAGAGGCCTTTACTATGAAGCGAGGTTACTGTCTTACCAGGGTAACTTCAGGAGTAACAGAGTGACATTGGGTATAACTTCCCAAATAACCCATACTACAAAAGGTGGACACGTTTTACCCGGGGTCTGCTGCCATGGTAATTTTCGCTGCATTTCTAAACTGCTCTCAGCAGGTTATTGTAATTGTTAACTCTGTATTATCCTATTTAAGTACCAAGACACAGGTGGAAGACCCAATTGATATTGGTATGACTGTGAGAGGCTGACTCCACAGGGCGAAGTTGTAGAGAGATTCTTTTTTTATTCATGTATTTATGTTTTTGCATTCTCCCTTTCCAATAATGCTTTTATGTATCATCCTGACTTGTTGCCAGGTTCAGCTTTCCACTTTGTTGGCATGTTTACATGAGTCTCTTTAAATTCCTCATAAACTGACACAATCAATGTGCATTCTTCATCAGAAACGCTCCTTTTATGCACACACAAAAACTCAGACTAAGTTAACACCGACTCAACTGACCGACATCTTAACCACCATCGTAGTACCGTTTAACACCAGTTTAAGAAACTGGGGTTTGTCAACCCTGACTTACCATGATAACCCCGAGTTAAATCAGAGTAGCTTAAACTTCCTTTATAGTACAGGTCTCAGAGAGTGTGTGTTGTTGTTGTTATTTTTGGGGAAAAGAGAACAGTTTGTCAGAATGAAGCAAGCAACCATCGACTGAAATTTAAAAAGTTTATCAGTCACCAGTTGTGACAGACTGAAAAACTCACTGATTCAGCTTTTCTGTACTTAAATGGGCCAGCTGATGTGATTCAGGCATCTGGTAGGATGCCCTCTCTTTGGAGATGTTGCAGGTATAGGGCAGACAGGGACAAGATGCCCAGGTGGACCCAGGACATGGAGGAGCAATTTCATCACCCAGTTGGAGTGAGAGCACGTGGGAATCCCCTCAGAGGACATGAGGACAAGAATTTGCTGTTGTTGCAACTATCCATCGTGTGTGAGAGCAGTCTGCTCTTATTCTGTTCACCTCTGAGCTGTAAGTTGTTGTCAAAAGCCTTGCTGAACGGAACTTTTACTATGTTTGTTGAACATAAGGTGCCATTTTGGATTTACATCTCACACATGGAGCAACCCATCTTGGTGCTGTTTATTGTGAAGGACAACAGATCAGTCACTGTGATGACACCATACATCATTATGCCTCTTTCATGCAACCATAGTGGCTCCAATCAGTTGGCAGAGATTAAAGTGCCATGGAACATACTGACAGATTTACACCACCATTATATCAGAACAGAAAAAAAAAACATCTGTGAAACCACAGTGAGTCTTGTCATTTCCCATTCCACAACTCTCACTTTTTTTCACCAGCCACAGATTCCTTCTTTCTTGTGGCCTCTTATTCTACTCTCTTCAGCAATCACACATTGTGTTTCTGTCTGGCTTTCTCACTGTATACTTTGACCAACTCTTCTCTCTCTCTCACCCTTTTTTTGTGCTTTCTCCCTGCCTCTATTTTACAGAGTGCAGTAGTAAACTATGTTGATCAATGAGAATGAGCCATAAATCTAAATGGAAATGCAGCCATTGCCTTTTAGTCTGTAAATGGATGTATTTCCCTAGGTCTCTAAAAGCACAGCCAGGTGAATTATAGGATCCACCAGGCTGTGTTGTTGTGAGAGAATTGCCTTGCATACTGAGCAGGCTGATAAAATGCAACAGCTACTGGACATGTGGCATCACTCGAACTGGTAAGTGGACACTCACACAAAGTAAGAGGCAGATATGACAGCCAGATAATAAACATTTGGTTGTTAGTTGCCCAAATGTAAAACCTGTAAATACAAGTCATAATGTAGATGAAGTTTAACAAACACAAAATGTGTTGATTTTGAGTAGATTTCTACAGCTATGCTAGCATTCCCTGGAGCTGTGATTCTAAAGTATGGGGCTGTAACCTAATACCGGTCCATACAATGTTGAAAAGATGTTCTGTGACAAGAACCAATTTCATCTATCCACTCCATCCCACTAGTCCCCACTGATGTGTTGTGCTTGTAGGGTGCTTTCTATAAGTCTGAAGACTGTATTTGCCATTACATCGTTTGAAGCCCACCATCTTGTTTTTTTTTCTTCTAAGGTCGTACTGACACAGCCCAGAGGTATGTCAGTACATTATCTTGCTGTAGGATGAACTCACCCAAAAATGTTGGAGGGAAGAGAAGGAAAAATAAACAAAAGAAAACAAACAAACAAAACTAACAGGCATAGTCAGAAGACAATATAGTGTGATAAATTAAAAAAAAGAATAATCTTAAAAATAATAATAAGTTCGAGAAAGAAAAAAAAATTCAAACGCTACAAGAGTTCAAATACAATAGAGTTCTTCAATAACTCCACAGCAGCCCCTTTTAAACCAACAGCCCCACTCTCCAGGCTCAAGAAAATATGGAAAAATACATTTATTTGCCAATAATGAATCTATAGGCTGAGTACCACAAACATAAACAAAAATTAACTATTTTTCATAAATATATTCCTTCATTCATACAATGCATTGACAGCGAAATTACTCTCAAAACAAATCAGAAATTATATATTACAATGTATGTGACATGACCTGGAAAGACCTTGAGAACATGTTATTTAATAGCAGCAAATGTTATGCCCCTGTTTTGGCCAACCACACTCATAGACTGCACAACAGACATACTCCCAGTAAGTGACATGTTTGAATGTATATGTAAGTGGGCATAAAACTACTAAGTGTGCACCCCTGGTGACCTGCAGTCAGTGATGGAGCCACTCTTTCACAGTAAGTAATCAACAAAAGTGTGGGTTAGAAAAGTTCTAATTCATCCCTGATAGAGGCCCATTTGCATTATTTTTCAGTTTTTGGTGACCTAAATCTTTTTTTTTCATTAACTGGGATAGTTTAGCAGTTACTTTTGTATCATATAAGGTTATGTACTGGACTTGAATGCTTAAATTTCAATAAAAATTGGAAAAACTGGGGTGTTCTAAAACTTTTGACCAGTAGTGGATGCGTGCTTCCTGTTCTCTCTGCCCACAGCAGCACACTTGCTGTTTCTGTCTCTCTCTATCTTTCTCTCTCTTTGTCAGTAGAGGTGTATTGCCTCAATAACACTGAGTTATCCAAGAAGTGTGATTTATTTGTAAGTTACTTTATCAATATCTCTTTTTTTGATTTTGACACCTTATCTTGATTCAAATGCATGTGTTTGTAAGGCTGACTGCTGGTTTCCTCAATTACAGTTTATGGATAAAGGTAAACTAACACAACCCAAAAGGCATAACAGCAGTGTTCCAAAACTGGCAAAATGGATGTGACTGCATGAAAATTTTATTCTGTTAGATAAGAAAAAGTGAAAGCAGCAGAGTGGTAAGCCATGGCTACTGTTGTGCTGATCAATTAGTATTTTTTTAGACAATAGGTTTACATGGAGTACATATTGGGTCATGTGAAAAAGAAGGTACAACCTCTTTGAATGTTAGTATTTTACATATTAGGACATAATGCTACATTCTTCTCCCGCTATTCTTTGACCCCTCTCCCCCACTTCCCCCTTTCTCTCTCCTTCTTAACCCAACCGGTCGAGGCAGATGGCCGCCCACCCTGGGTCCGGTTCTGCTCGAGGTTTCTGCCTCTTAAAAGGAAGTTTTTCCTTGCCACTGTCGCCTAGTGCTGCTCATGGTGGGATTTGTTGGGTCTCTCTCTGTAAATACCTACTTTAAAGAGTATGGTCTAGACCTGCTCTATATGAAAAGTGCCTTGAGATGACTTGTTGATTGACAATCACTTGTTGTCATTTGGTGCTATATAAATAAAACTGAATTGAATTGAATTGAATAATAAAAATCACCAGGTCCTCAGCAGGTCTTAAAATTAGGTAAATACAACCTCAGATGAACAACAACACGACATATTAAACTGTGTCATTTTTTTATTTAATAAAAACTAGGCCAAAATGCAGAAGCAGTGTGTGAAAAATTAAGTACAGCCTTACTGCTTCCATAGGAATTTAGAAGATAAGTAACACCCCAAGCACACCAGCAGGTCTTCAACAGGATGGCTGAAAAAAAAAAGAATGAGGGTGTTGCAATGGCCCAGTCAAAGTCCAAACCTCAACCTGACTGAAATGCTGTGGTGGGACCTCAAGAGAGCTGTGCATAAACAAATTCCTGCAAACCTCAATGAACTGAAGCAACGTTGTAAAGAAGAGCAGGCCAAAATTCCATAATGATGTGAGAGACTCCTGAAGTCATACAGAAAACCATTACTTCAAGCCACTGATGCTAAATGTGGTTCTAGAAGCTACTGAATCATGGGGTGTACTTAGTTTTTCACACACTGCTTCTGCAGTGTTTTTCACACACTGCTTCTACTTCACATTACCAGATGTTTCCAGATGGTATCTATTGCAGCCAGCAGATATAACCACACAGTCGCCTGTCTGATAGCGGTAGATGAATTGGTAAGTTGCCCAGAGTCACACCTTCTGCTTCAGACTTCTCATTGATGTTATCCTGAGGAGGAACAGAGTCGACCAGGAACTTTAGGACTCTGACATCCCTTTGATGGAAAAAGGAAAAGTATCCTTTTTCCACCAAGGGATGCAACTTTTGGCTACCAGTAAATCTCTATAAACAGATTTTGAAAAATTCATTATTCTACCATGCATTTATTATATGTTACACCTATTTTATTGTATATCGGATTATTGGAATTTTATTTTTGGACATTCATGTTTTATTATTTTTAATACACCAGCTTCTATGTTAGTCAGAGTTTCTATGCATGCCTAAGGGATCAGGTTTTAAATGTACAACTGATGATGGGTCAAAAAAGAAAGTTTGAAATCAGAATCAAACTATCAAAAGTTGAGTGAACTGAAACTGATATAATATACTTATTTTAAGAACAGAAATTAGGACTTAATGCATCTGACTGACAAAGTCAAACTTAATTTTCATTTTAACTTTAGTAATTATTAATGCATTGAGCCACTTTTAATATATACTAGTCGATATTTAATGGTATAGTAATCACTCATTGTAAATGACCAATGTGCTCAGTTTATTAGATAACAGCAAATTTAAGTCAATAGTTCACATAATGACTACTTCTTATTCTATTCAGTGACATCACACTGCATACCACAGAGCGATGAGAAGCAGAGAATGGATAATGAAGTTAAGATAAAGAGGGAAGATATGTACAGGCCAAGGAGGAAGAAGCAGGATCTTTAATGGAGGCTTCCGTGCAAATCTTTCTTTTCTTACTGATTCACTGATGGTGTGTTACTGACTCCACTGTTCAATTATTTTGTATCATAACACAATCATAATAGGTTGCATGAAAATATTACCTCCATCATCTTAATGTGTGAGGTGAGAGGAGCACATGTCTGTCTGCATCACTGTACATACTTTGACAACACAGGAACATTTTGAGACACAGCCTCTAATAGTGCTGCTTCTCTCAGAGTTTGCCATCAGGCTGAGCAGAAGGTGACAATTTGATTACATCAGCCAAACACTCAAAAGTCATTAGTAGCAATGGATATCAGATTGTGGCACATCTCCAACATCACATCATGACCTGAGCGGCTCTGTTACACTGTGGGAGGCTTTTTGCTGGCATGGTTTGGGTCCACTTGTTACGTTAAATGGAAAGGTCGCAGAAAATCAGTACAAAGTTGTACTGAGTGACCTTTATCTTATGATGAAACATTTCTATTCTGATGGGAGTGGTCTCTTCAGGATGAAAATGCATCCATTCAGTGGGCATGAGGAGTGACTGAATGGTCAGTCAGTGAGATAGTTGTTGCTCTGTGTGGAAGGCTGCCATTCTTGGTCATATTGTATGGTTCCCGACACAGAGTTTCAGTGTTTATCCACAGTCTCCCTACTGGTATCACAATAGTTGTGAAGAACAAAACATGCGTAACTCACATAAGCTAGGTCATCAAGACTTATTCTTACTTATTCTTACTTTTTCATAAGGAAAGACAGTAAAGGGTATGTAGGGTCCCTCAACTGAAAAATTGATATGGCATTCTCCCTGTCCACTATCTGCTTTTCTAGTGCAGGGGTCTCCCCAGTCTTAAAATAGATATTTACCTTGGTATTGGCAAAGACGCTCAGGCCACTTTATGACAACATTCATGAATCAGCACTTGGAGCTGTATATGGCTTGGACATTCGGGGAATGTTTGCCCTTCCCATTAAGGTAGTCCATAGAGTTGATAGATGGCTGTTATATTTCAGCGTGGGTCCCGTCTATCACTCCCAAACACTGAGTCATACCATAGGTACGTTGAAATCCAGAAAATACCTCCTCTGCCTTAGGCTCAGTGAAAGGCAATGTATTTTAGTCCAAGGTGGACAGCATTGGCTTTGCACGTTTGCCTGACTATGACCAAAACAGTTGGTAGTGATAAGCCGAATAATGCAAAGTTTGTGCTACCTTTTTTCAAACTTTAACTGGTGATCTCATGTTCATCCACTTCCCCTCGATATGAGTATGAAGTTGTTTGCTCCGGGCAAAGAGAGAGGCTTTAGACATTTGGAGGTTTTCATTCCATCCAAGCTTGTCAACAAAACCATTTACAAAGTTTTTCCACCAACTGTGTGTTCTCCCAGGTCTTGTCCAAAAACATCTTTTGGGCACCCTCTTTTGATGTAGACGTGGATATAATATATGGCGAATGTAATTGGTGCGTCTCCACTGATCATAGTAATGGTGTAGTAAATCGACACTTTTCTGGAGGAGCATTAATAAACTCAACAGAGTCTGCAGTACAAACACAGCTCAATAGTCCACCATTGTTGTTGCTCTTCTATTGCATGGCTATTTGGCTCAAAACATAATAGCCATTAGGGGTGTAACGATACATCCATCTACATCAATACAATACCATCGATCCAAAATGAAAACATTGATCAGTCATTATACTTAATATTGTAACGTTCCTTGGCAAGCAAGCGCAGAGATGTCAGCTGGTTTTGCCACAGCTTGTATTAACTCATTTAATCCAAAATTTTTCCCAAACATGAAAATATCCAAATCATGTGTCATTAGTAATCCTTTAAAATAATCAGTAATTATTTTTTTAAACTTCCATGGAAAAGTTGGTGAAAAAGTGTTTTTTATGGTTGGTCACAATTTTGACCGATGGGATAATGTGTTGCATACCTAATTATTTTCCTATTGCAATATCTGTCTATAAAAGGTCCCATAGCTTCACAGTTCCTTCAACCAAGCCATGAGGTTGAAGGAAGTCTGCAGAGTTCAGAGAGAGGATTGTGTCTAGGCACAGATCTGGGTGAGGCTACAAAACCTGGTGCTGCATTGAAGTTTCCCAAGAGTACAATGGCCTCCTTAATTCTTACATGGCATAAATTTGAAACGCCCAGTACTCTTACTAGAGGTGGCCAAAGAAATCAGGAGAGAAGGGCCTTGGTAAGAGAGATGACCAAGAACCCGATTGTCGCTTTGGCCGAGCTCCAGAGATCCTATGTGGAGATGGGAGAAACTGAAAGAATCACTTAAAATATTTTTTACAGTCACTGTTCTGACTGGTAGGATTAAATAGGTTAAGTGCGATAACACAGGCGATTGTGGGCCACAGCCAACACTGACAAAATTAACAAAAACCGCAAACTCCCTCACTGACTCCCTTTTAGCCTTTTTTCTGTGGAAAGACCCAAAGACCGTCTCCATAGCCAGCTCCCAGCTGATTACAGGCAGCTGACATGACAGACAGGCTTCACCGCATCTGAGCTGGAAACATGTTCATTAACCCTGGAATAACAGGACAATAACTTATCACTAACCCTACACTAACATATTGCATAACACAGTCATGCACAGTCCATCACAATATAATCAATTGTAAGACACACCTTTATTTTGAAATTCCCCTGGCATGTCTCTCTCTGCCTGAGCGTGCACACCTCCAAACAAAATGCGAGCGGTGCCATGGCAAGCAGCTAGAAAGACATCAGTTGTGATATTGTCTGCCCTCTGGGCATTAAATCAGTGGTCTGGGGAAATTTTTGGATTTTGGAGAAAGGACGGGTCACATGCTATGTGTGTAAGCCATGCCACACAGATAAAATACTCAGGTTTACACAATGTCCTGCTTTAATGTATACAAATAAGAATTTCTGTTTTCTTGTATAGAATGTGAATGCTCAATAATAAAAATATGAAATTATATTTTAGTTGCTGTTTGTGATTTGATATGAATGGAAAAAAATCAGCAGATGATATCGTCTCATATCGATCACTGGCTCCAGAATGAAATCGAATTGAAATCATATCGTATCAGACTTTGTGATATTGCCAAACATCAAATTGTTTTCCATTAAAACGATATAATATCATGTCATGATAAAACTTGTGATTCACACCCCTAATATGTTGTCACAGTTTTCACAGGAACTATGTATTTGCCAGTTTTCATAGTAATAATAAGGGTGCCGTTCAAAAGATAGCTCTCTGGGACCCAGTTTCAAAAGTTTGCACTTTCAGGCTTCCAAAATGCCGTTGTGGTGTGAATGAAAGGCAAAACCACAAAAAAGGTTTACCGTTCTATGCAAAAACTATATAATAAACAGGGCCTTACAGAGGCGTTGATCCAACTGAGTGATCATTTTGGAGGCTGTTGTTAAACTATGTGGCTTATTGTCTACCATCGCAGATACAAATGGGGTGGACAAATAAGTCTAGTTTTGATGAAAGCTCACAGAAAAGCTTTGGAACAAGTAAAAATTAGAACAACACTAATGCTTTATTCTAGCCTACATAGACAGTTATAAAATAATTTTTGTTTTTGTTTGAGTTAGCAATAGTATTATACATACAAAATACAACATGTCCAAATATTATACTGCTTATCCGTTAAGGGTTATGGGGGGGCTGGAGCCTATCTCAAGTGAGGGGTGAGAGGCAGGGTACACCCTGGACAGATCACCAGTTTATCGCAGGGCCAAGACATACAAACAACCACTCACACTCACAATCACACTGTTAACATGGCCCTTTGAGCGGCTGGATTTGCAGTAGCAAATGATGACCAAACAAGGATTCAAAGCAACTCAATGTGCAGTTTATTTACAACTCAATAACACAGGTAGAACAATGACAGTAGTCAGCCTTACCAGTAACACAGTCAGATGGAAACTGGCGCCTTTTATACTGTGTCCCTGGTGGACTACATTGAACCCTACCATTCGCAGGTATGCTCAATTTCTGTTCACTGGTGAAATTATCCCATCAGGAGGTAATTCCTGATTTTAACAAAATATTTACAATTGTGTTTTTTCATGCTATTCACCTCCTACCAAATATACCCTCTACCTATCCAGCTACTTGGTCCCTCCCGGAACGTTCTTTACCCTGCTCGTACCCCAGGGACTTCTTTTGGCTGAACACCCGGGAGCAGACACAAGACCAGACCGGTAAGTGTTTCCACAACAATTCACTAGTATTGACTTCATTCCTGCACTACGTTAGACACTTTATTTATACCAAGACACTTTAACCCACAGCAGCTAAATGTACCGTACGCCACAAAGAACTTAATCGAACGATTGTTCGTCAGTTATGAACAACGCATATGACCGTGTTGTCAGAGCCTAATCGAACTCCCCTCTCTTCCAGGTGGAGCCCAGCGCCTGTCAACAACCCCATTGTGACATGTTCAATAAATATGCCATGTAACCAATCCATATTTGCTCCCAAATACGCAAATGTCCTGTGCAAATGCTCTGTGCATAATAAAGTGCAAAGTGTCGCTAGCAATGTTTGTAGTCATTTGTTACAAGTATAATCAACACAATCTCCCCCGCTGTACAATATTTACAAGGCCAAAGCCGTCAGTCACTAGTAACAAAGTGCCCTTCGTTACACACACCTACAGGCAATTTAGAGTCACTTCTGCCTTATCCATTTGTTTTAATTATATCCTATATTAGTCTCAAATATCTGACATGATTGAAGTTCACATCCCTATTTAGTATATTTCTCCACTCCACAATTTTATTTTTTTAATGTATTTATTTATTGTTATTCAAAAACGTAATATAGCCTTTTCACATTAAGTTTCACTTCCTCAGTGGACTTACTGTTTTTGTAGTGGTTTTAATCTCTCCTAAAGTCTCTGCTGTAATTGTGCCTCAGAACACTGTGTAGACCAACTGACTATACTGATACATGAAATGACAACACAGGAAAATAGATAAATAAATTACAGTAATGGGTAGTGACCACAGAGCAGTGATTAAGGCGGCTGTGTGGGTACACGTTGTGTACTGGAAAAACATTAATCCAGGGGACCATTTCCAAACAAAATATCCAACGAATGTTCCAAGTGCATATCCTCCTGGGTAGTTACTTTTGTTCATAAACAGGATGGCTGCCACTTGCTAATGAGCAGTGAGCTGTTGATCAGGTGCTTGGTGAAGCTAAAAGGTGTTACTGAGGAGGGGAGTTACAGCTTGATAGATGAATCAGATTCACAGTGTTTCTTGCATGGCCAGCTGGAGAAGTTTAAATATTTACTTTGTCTGGCCCCACAAATGGCTGTGTCATTTGATTGGTTGATTAATCTGTCTGCTCAACACTTTGGTTCAGTGCAAGATATCCATGAAATGTCACAACATTTAGATGATTCCTAACCATTTGGTTACCCTTAAACAATTGCAAGTGCTACCTTAAGTTGAACATTTCCCGTTGCCTTACATTTTTGATTATGACAAAGACTAAATACATAACCACTTTCTATTATATGGTGCACTACATTAACAGTCCACTGATGTCCAAATTGTCTATGTAATGTTCTCAAAAAGTCCACAACTGTCCAAAAAAATGTAGTGAAAAAAGTCATAATCCTACAGTCCAATGTGTCACAGTTTACAGACATGAAAATTACTTTACAGCTGTCAGTAATGTTGTCTGAGGCCACTATTTAGTGCTCACTATTTAGTTTACTGTGTCTCTGTTACATAGGGAGTTGTTGAGTAAAGGAGTGATTCCGGACACAGTGAAGATGTCTAATATGCTAAAGAGCAACACACACTAGCGACTCATGACAAATGTCAGAACACTTGCCTGTTCCATATGTGAGTCTATACAACTGCAGCAGCTCAGCACTCATTATCTTTGGTTGACATGCATTGGGGTTTGTCTCCGGCCCTATTTTCCAGTAAGCAGCAATTTTACCACATTTGCTACCTAGATTACCAGTCCCTGTGTACTGTACACAATTAATTTTGAAATACATTTAAACAAGTTTTATGAACAGTTTGAACCCCACCATCATCTTTAACTAGGGGAAATTGAATAATCTTAGAAAACAAAGAACACAGAGATGGAAAGGACAATAATTAACAGTTAAATGATATTCAACAAAACATTGAGAAAATACTGTCTGTGCTGCTATCAGTTGAACACTAAGTGAAATCTGATGAAACTAAAACTGAACCACTTGACAAGAAAATGGAATCTATTGTCTCTGACAGGGGTGTTGCTAAGCATAAAGCTCTAGGCCCCCCACTGCTACACCCCTATATTATAGTTATATATGAATGCCAAAGGAGAGGACTAGGGCTAGCCTCCCTGACAGCAAAGGCGCCGTTGGCAGAAGAAAAAAGAACCATGATTTTACAGACTTGTACTTAACCTGGCGAGTTGTCAACCTGTCTCCTCTGCGGCTCTTCCTCTCCTGTGCACTGATGCATTCGCGGGCTGCCCTGCCAAGACAATGGCAGGGGAAACACTGCTGTTGTTGTGTCACGTTACCAGACCTCAAACTGCGCTCAGTGTTGCACACTGACACAGGTGGGCTATAGCTTCTATTTGGAGTCAACACTCCTGCTACACGTTTGAGTAGAAATACATCTATTCTTTTCCTGTCAGTATGGTGTAATTATCTGAATTATAGCAATGATAAATATTTATTGTCGTGGCATTTATACTGGGCCACAGCTCATTTATACTGGGGCACTTGCCCCAGTAAAAGGGGTCTGGCCAAGCCCATGGTCTCTGATATGCACAATGAAGGCATGTGTGTTGATTCTCAAGAAAAGAGAATAAATTCTTTGGAAAATAAGCTTGAATATTTAGCAGATGAATTGGACTCAGAACAGAATGAGAAGATACAAAAATCTAAATCTACCAGAAGAGGAACAGAGAGCTAATTTAACAGATTATCTAGTCAATCTGATATAAGTAGAATTAAGAATGAAATTGGGATTTGGATTTGGAATGGTGCCACAGGTTTAGTGCCAGATATCCACGCATGATAATCCTGAAGCTATGGAACTACCACACCAAAGTCAACATATGGGGCACAAGGTTATTAAGAAATCTGCTTTTCTCTTATGCATAGAAGAAGGAATGGAGTTCAAAGACCAAAAAGACAGTGCACCTTACAGTTAATTGCATTTTATTATATGTTGTATGTATCTGTTACTAAATGCTTGCACAGCACTTTTAGTTGTACTTGCTAAAAAATGTAGATGTTTGTATGAACTCTATTGAGACTCCAACATAACTTTATTTCTGATATGTAGGTGGTCCTCACTCAAGAAGCTATTTTTTTCATAATATTCATATTGTGAGGTAGCTCCAAAAAGGTTGAATTTTTTTATTCAACAAACCATTTAGAGGATTTATAGAGACTGTTATTTCCAACAATGAAAGACCTTACTATTCACAGAACAAGAAGAGCTATTCAAGAATTAATTATGTTTTTATTTCAGAATCAGCACTCAACAATATATTGGGCTCAAAAATTTGTGAAGTTGTGATATCAGATCACTCTCCAGTAATCTGTCTTATTGTGCCAACAGAAAATAAACAGAGTGACTGAATATGGAGAATGAATAGAGCACATTTACAAGACACAGAGTTTATGACATGACAAAATAGATCATTTTATCATTACAAATGTGGAGGGGGATCAAAAGGAAAAATCAGCTCTTGTCTTTTAAAGGTCCAGTGTGTAACATTTATAGGAATCTATGGGCAGAAATGGAATACGATATGCAAAAATATGTATTTAATAGTTTTTAATCACCTAAAACTAATCATTGTTGTGTTTTTGTTTGCATTGAATGAGCTATTTATTTTTATATAGGGAGCTGGTCCTCTTCCACAGAGTCTGCCATGTTGCACCACCATGTTTGTAGGTCTTCTAAATTGCTCAGTTTAGGATAGCTTTTTGCTGATTCCTTGATTCCAGCCTGGTCATTGGCCTGGCCTGACATAGAAGCTAGTCTGATCAAGTAATAGTTACTATTAGCAAATGTGGGAATTCTCAAAATATGTCAGCCAATAATAGTGGTGTAACATTTAACCCTACCTTCTCTTTTGATCAACACATTAAAGACATAGCCAAGACCACCTCATGGCTAAAATTCAGTCTTTTCAGTCCATGACAGATGCTGAGAGCCTAACGCATGACGACTATGTTTTGTCTTTGGGCCTGCCACATGCTAGTGCTGTCTTAAAATGGTTCAGAAAGCTGCAGTTAGATTTTTAATCTTGTTTCTGGTGTAAAGTGGTTGGATCTAACTGTATTCCATATCAGCCCAAAATAACACTAGCTTTAATACAAAATATCAGTTCTGGCTTTGAGAATCAATATCTAATCTCAATCTTTCTCTAAATATATGTTACTTTCCATCCCTTGCTTTCCTCTCCTTACCCCCCCCGGGCTCTCTGATTTCATCTTCCACTCTGTCCACCACTGCTCAGCACATGGAGGCCAGGCTCAAGGTAAAAATCTGAAATCCCACATTTCTTCCTGCAGCACTGATTTTACAGGAACAACTAATCACCATGTAGTGTCTTCAAAACCACGTTGAGGTGACAACCTTGCAAGTGAATGACAGTCTCTACAGGCTCCATAAAGTCTCTGTTTAGCAATTAATGAACAGTTTATTGATTTCTCAGGTTGTCAAGTCTAAAATAATCATCGTGCACTGCATATTGGTGTGTGGTGTGACCAATCTCAATTACAAGACAAATTATAAACTATCATAGCAAACAACTTGAAGTAAGGCCTTTACATGTTAATCCCAGGTTTTTTGAGTTTTTAGAACTCCTTGTGGATGTAGTCCTTTAAGGTGGACTGATTAGGTTACATAGCAGCTTTTACAGCTTGCTGCTCCAGAAAGCTGCTGAGTAAAATCCTCCCTCACCACACCTGATTGATTCTTCGGGCTGGTGGTGGAGCAGCTCCAAAATGAATCTGTATCCTTTCTGAGATGGACAACACTTACTGACCGGTATCAGATTTTTGACAAAGTCCAGTACTGTATCAGCAAGCCAATGCACCAGTCTGTCTCTAAGTGCTGAATCACTGCTGAGGTGAAGTAAGTGGAGTCCTTTTCTTTTCAGGAGCTGTTTACATTGCTCTGTCCTCCTAATCTCTACTGACGGAGGTCATTGCCTTAACGTTCCCAACTAGCATTGCCACAAAAAGCCCCATCTCCAAGCCTAATAGGGTGCAGATGGGGTTCCACCACCCACACAGAAACAGGTGGATAGCTGTGTGGTGAAAATGAAAGAGGCAATAAGACAAAATGAGAAAGAAAATTAGGAAGAGATGTAAGGAGATTCAAAATGAAAGAGGAAGAGGAGGGAATGGAAATATCGGGAAGTGGGTGGCATATGGAGACGTAGAGGTGAAGTGAAGAAGAAAGAGGAGGCAGTGAGTGTGGGAAAAAGAATGGAGAGGCTAAATGGGGAAAAAAAGAGAGGGATAGGGGCAGACAGCAGGAGTGGTAATTGGTGGATCCAGATAGCCACAGTCTGAGAAGAGGCTCATAGGCTTGTCAGACGGCTCCTCAAGGTGCCGAAGGCCCCTCAGAGGATAACTTGCATTCTGTTGCTGCTTCCCGGATGGCCAGGCCTCAACCTACCAAAAAGGGCTCTCAATTAGGAGAGGTGTTGGCAAAAAAAGAAAAACAGAGAGACAACACTTGCTCAGGTTTTTTCCCTGAGGCTTGAGGGAGATGGAAAGGAACTGTTTACAGCAACAGTCATTGTCTTTGGTATGTAAATATCCTGCTGTTCCCTCTCCTGACCCTATCCTCTGTCTCTCTCTCTCTCTCTCTCTCTCTCTCTCTCTCTCTCTCTCTCATACACACACACACACACACACACACACACACACACACACTTCAAATCCATCACTCCACATTCTCTCCTTGCTTCTGCCACCCACACAGGGTGTCAAATTTACATTGTTACATGGGGTGTTAAACATTTCAGAGTACAGGCACAAGCAGATATGCTTGTGAGGTGGAAAAGGCTGAGTTTTCACACATTGCCTGTTTTTGAGGATTTTCCCAGCCAAGCCATGAAATGGGATATTGTGTTGTGCCAAACTCTCTCTCTCTCCTTGTGAGTGTTATACAGAGTCTGAATCTTGATGTGGGCACATAGTCTTGTGTTTTCACATAGAAATCTACAAATGTGCCTAGCTTCATGGAAAAAATGTATAAGTTACATTTTTATGTAGAATTCAGCATTCATAACCATCATCATATGATGGTAATATCATTAGTCTGTCATGTGTTGACTCCCCTCCTATATTCAGGCTGTATCCATGTGATCAGTAATGACTCTGACCTTTGAAAGTATGAAAGTGCTTGCTTTAGTAACCCATGACTCCTTCACCCACATGATTTATTTTCATGTAATTAGCAGGAAACTGGATGTTAATTCAATAACCTCAAAACTGCTGAAGCCAATGTATCCCATTAGGGAAGGATACTTGTCATACAAAGGTGAAATACAATAAAGCTAAGACCAGAGTATGACTTTATGACATTTTAATCTCAAGGATACTGGGTTTGTGTATTGATGTTTTGTTTGGAGACATGTCTGAATATACCTATTGGTATGTGTAAAAATGTTATGTTATCCCCTGAAGATCTTTCCTTTGACTTTTGTATATTGTTATGCTCCATGGAAATAGATGAGTTAAAGCCTTTGAAAAATACTGGATGAAATTGGATCATTACTCTCAAGAGAAATAAGGGAAAAGGGTAAAAAAGAGCCTTTAACAGTGTCTGCTTCAAACTATACCCCGGCCTAGCTCTCCTGTTGTGTTCTGAATCTGATGTTCCCTGCTATATGTAATATGATGTAGGATATTTTTCTTTTTAAAGAATATATAATTTATGTTAAAATATTTGCAGTAATACAGCACCCAGTAGCTAAATCCAGTCATAATACAAGGAGGGGGGAAACATAAAGCAAACCTCACTCCCCCCAAAAAACAAAATGGTGTTTCTTAAGGGTAACCAGCTTAGCCTAGCAGAGTAGCAGTGTATCACCTTCTGGAATCCCCACCATTTGGTGTAGATATTACATCATGTCAGTCAGATGAGTTGGATTAACTGTTATTGTTATTCTCCTTTACCTTTTTTACACCACAGAAAACTGGGTTAAGCTTGGTGTATACATCCATATTGAACTGACGCCATAGTTAGTAAGTACTGCATAGCCATGGACCCTACACTGTAGCCTGACATGCACCTCCCTAGAAATGTAACTACAAGTTGCAGTAACACAGACTGTAACAGCTGTGATTGGTCAGGCTATATTTTATATGGTATTTTTGCATCAAAGTCTGTATTAAGTTTTTTTCTCACATGAAGATATGTTTCCTTTCCTCTCCATTCCAGTATCCTTCAAACTCAGAGCCCAACAAAACCTAACTTGCAAGTGTCCTGTGATTTTGTCACTTGTGTCTGCAGAGGCCATTGTTTCTACTACTCAGCAAAAATACACAGTCTCACCTTAATCAGACCAGTTCAAAAGGACAAGAAGTCTGAAAAAAAAGTTTGTTAATCCTGAGTTTTCCACTTTAACTCTTCCCTGTGAGACTGAGTGCAATTTTTGCATTATTTAGGTATTGTGGTCTATGCCAGTGGCTTTTTAAGGTAAATTAATCAGCCTAAAAAGGCATTCCATCATTACATCTATCTGTTTCTTAATTAACCCAGCCAGCCAAAACATTGTACTTTCCCCCCCCCCTTAAATTCACTTTCTCTGTAGTTGCTCATCTGTGCCTTTGTAGTCTGTGTATGTTTGTTTGTGTGTGCATCTTGGTGAACATTTTTCACCTCTACCACCCAATTCTAAAACCACAGATTTCTTCCTTATATTTTCCTAAATCCACTGAGGTTTGTCTAATTATTTCTTCAGCTTTAGCGAAGGAAGGCTATCTGTGCTAAGGCTACAGTGAATGCAGACATTCATGAAGCTGAAAGAAGTGGAGGCAAAAACCACTTCTGGACAGGCAGAATAGGATCAAGCTCGCTGACTGTTTTCTCCCTTCAGCTTGATCCCTGCTACTCTGCAGCACCGAGCGTCGCTTTCTCTGGCCTTATCTTCTCAGCTGCTTGCACCTCGCCAGTGAAATCTCAAATCCCAGCCATACCTAGAGGCAAGGCAGCCAGCGTTAACATGCTAACGCTGCACGCAACTCAACAATGGTTTCCTAGCAACCCCCTCTGCTAGATTCTCAATGAAAAATCTGTTTCTCTGGCTGTCCATGAGTGTGTGGCTAGGCTTCAGTGTGTGCAGAAGTGTGTGTATGAGAGAGTAATCATACATGTGCATGCACATGTGTAAGTGTGTAACTGGTGAAGTAATGAAGTGGTTGTGTAAAGTTCTTGCAGCTTATGTGCATTTATCAATATTTAACCCAGAATAAGAAAATCATTTTCAGATGATTATTTCTCTCTGGTTAGATGTCTCTTTAGTGGGGGTGATTAAAAAATTAATTGTAAGCACATGTGGTGTGTTCTTCATGTGGGCGTAGAATGGCTTAAAAGTGATATCTAGTACATGAAAAAAAACGAAAAAAAAAAAAAACATTGGCATCGCATATGTGCAAATTAGGCTGCCTCAGCTGAAAAGTTACCATCTGCTTTGAGCAACACGATGAGATAAAGGATAACTAACTAAAAAGATTTCTAGGTGTCATTACCATTGGAAACAAAGGAGGCCGTCTGTTTTATTTTTGAGACCAATAATCTACTGTTAGTTCAGTTTATTTAAATCAAGCCAAATGAGAGCTGGGGAAACACTGTAAGCATATGTTTAATTGTCTGTACCACCATTACCCAGGGAAGACTAAGTTTGGTTAAAGCTCCTCTAATGGATACTGTTGATATTAACAGTGAATAATGGGAGAGCTCAGTTTTGGTTTGAACCCTCATCACACTGTCTGCATTGCATGTGTAACAGCTCACACACATGTAACCACAAGAGGTGTTTCGAGATGTCATTATCTGTCTCTGTCTCTGTGCTCAGATAGAAGACTGGAAGTGGGCGTGGTTTATACTGAAGTCATGTTACATCAGGTGAAAGTAGGGGAAACTGTACAATCAGAGACTGAGGGAACTGCATTGGAAAGAGAAACAATTTACAGTAAAGATATACAGAGAAATATCTTTCAGTTGAAGGGAATAATGTAGGCTGCTAGTGAATAATGTTACTATAGTTTGAATTACTACAGACATAACAGTAATATATTAACTTTTTTTTCCTGTTTTATATTGTTTAGTGTTATCTTTTTTTCCAGACTGAACTCAGTTTGAATTGACTGCAAATCATCTCAAACCCTCTACCACCCCCTGTGAACTAGCTGGGGGACACTGACCTATTAGTTTGAATGGGGAAAATGAAGCTGCTTTATAAATAAAAACATTCTTTTAAACATTTTCTCACTGAGCTCTTTTTGTAGAGCTGTACCTCCCTAACATCATATTATGTTGTCAGTTGCCATCTGTTCTGCCATTCCAGCTCCCCCTTTTATACACACGTTGATTTGCCTCTGTGACTACCCACCATACCACCGTAAAGGTGCACTGATACAGACCTTTTATACACAACAGCAAGGCAGAAAAATGGAAAATATTCCCACCTTTAAAAGCATGTGTAAAAGTGTCTAATGAGAGGGCTGTGTTGATTCAAACAGAGCTAATGTAGATCTCACATTTAATTTTGAATTCAAGTTTTTCAGTTGCTAAAAGTTGCTAATTTCAAGCTTATATTGTGACTATTGGTTTTAATGAATAAATCAGAAACTGATAAATGGTAAATAAACTGCACTTATATAACATTTTTCTAGTCATATCAACCACTCAATCGGAGGCAATTTAGGGTTCAGTATCTTACCCAAGGATACTCTGGCATGCGGACTGGAGCCGGGGATCAAACCATCAAACCTCCGATTGGTGGGCGACCGCTCTACCTCCTGAGCCACAGCTTGAAAAGCCATAAGTTTGGTGTAAGCCAAACAAACAACATTTTAAAATATAAAATATTATCTATTCCTTTGAAATAAGCTTAATATGAATAACTAAGGGAATGATTATTCAGGGAACACACATTGAGGGAACACATCAAATCAGTAATTTAAGCTAAACAAATATCCAGTTACAGTGAACAGTATGTTTTAAAGCCATCACCATGTGTCTTCTCTGTTCTCTCCATCACAGTGAAGGAGTGAGTCAGTATGGCATATGTTCAGGTGTGGGGGTAAGCTAATTGCTGGTAATTAACACAGTGTTAATAGGCACATCAGGCACAGCTTTGAGTAGGATTCACTGGGATGATGTGTGAAGTTGCAGGAGCTTCTATTCATCAAAGTACTGCAAAGTCACTGCAGGCTGTTGGCAGCTTTACAGAATACTTTCTAAAGTACTTTTTTTTTCATCCCTTGACTTTTTGTAGCACTTGCAAGAGAGGGTTGTTTCTGCTTTGTGTAACAGGGAATTAGGGGCTTTAGTGTGAGCGATGGATGTGGAATTGTAATCCTGGTGTCTGGCTTGTCAGGGAGCCAAGGAGCAAGATTTACGACACCTGAGGGTCTAAATGGTTGGCCTTTGAGATAACTGGTTGTCTGTGAGTGTGAATTTATAACCCATAGACTTCATGTCTGGACTCTACACTCTGACCTGGGTGGCCAGCTGTGATGTGAGAAACTATCACAATCAAACAATATACTATACAGGTGCTGTGCTGTGTGGATCAAACATGTTGCTATTAGCTTGTTTTCATTTAACATGAGTGAGACTAACCTCTGTGTAATCAGCAGTGTTTTACTGGCAAAAACATACCATACAGTACAGTGTGTCTAGCTCTGTTAACTGGTATAGCTACACATACAGACTGGCTCTATGTACACTGCTCAAAAAAATAAAGGGAACACTAAAATAACACATCCTAGATCTCAATGAATGAAATATGCTAGTTGAAAATCTTTCTTCATTACATAGTGGAATGTGTTGAGAACAAAATAACATAAAAATGATCAATGTAAATCTAAATTATTATTCCATGGAGGTCTGGATTTGGAATCATACTCAAAATAAAGGTGGAAAAATCACATTACAGGCTGATCCAACTTTAGTGGCAATTCCTCAAGACAAGTCAAAATGAGGCTCAGTAGTGTGTGTGGCCTCCACGTGCCTGTATGACCTCCTTACAACACCTGGGCATGCTCCTGATGAGGCGGCGGATGTTCTGAGGGATCTCCTCCCAGACCTGGATTAAAGCATCAGTCAACTCCTGGACAGTCTGTGGTGCAACGTGGCGTTGGTGGATGGAATGAGACATGATGTCCCAGATGTGCTCGATTGGATTCAGGTCTGGGGAACGGGCAGGCCAGTCCATAACATCAATGCCTTCATCATGCAGGAACTGCTGACACACTGCAGCCACATGAGGCCTAGCATTGTCATGCATCAGAAGGAACCCAGGGCCCACTGCACCAGCATATGGTCTCACAATGGGTCTGAGGATCTCATCCCAGTACCTAATTGCAGTCAGGGTACCTCTGGCTAGCACATGGAGGGCTGTGCGGCCCTCCAGAGAAATGCCTCCCCACACCATTACTGACCCACCGCCAAACCGGTCATGCTGGAGGATGTTGCAGGCAGCAGAACGTTCTCCACGGCATCTCCAGACTCTGTCACGTCTGTCACATGTGCTCTGTGTGAACCTGCTCTCATCCGTGAAGAGCACAGGGCGCCAATGGCAAATCTGCCAATCTTGATGTTCTCTGGCAAATGCCAAACGCCCTGCACGGCGTGGACGTCGGGCCCTCATACCACCCTCATGGAGTCTGTTTCTGACAGTTTGAGCAGAAACATGCATATTAGTGGCCTGCTGGAGGTCATTTTGCAGGGCTCTGGCAGTGCTCCTCCTGTTCCTCCTTGCACAAAGGAGGAGGTAGTGGTCCTGCTGCTGGGTTGTTGCCCTCCTACAGCCCCCTCCACGTCTCCTGGTGTACTGGCCTGTCTCCTGGTATCTCCTCCATGCTCTGGACACTGTGCTGACAGACACAGCAAACCTTCTTGCCACAGCTCGCATTGATGTGCCATCCTGGATGAGCTGCACTACCTGAACAACTTCTGTGGGTTGTAGACACCGTCTCATGCTACCTGTAGGGTTGAGAGCACTGACAAAATGCAAAAGTGACCAAAACATCAGCCAGAAAGGATGAAAACAGAGAAATGGTCTGTGGTCACCACCTGCTCCTTTACAGGGGTTGTCTTGCTAATTGTCTCTCATTTCCACCTGTTGTCTGTTCCATTTGCACAACAGCAGGTGAAATTGATTCACAATCAGTGTTGCTTCCTAACTGGACAGGTTGATTTCACAGAAGTGCGATTGACTTGGAGTTACATTGTGTTGTTTAAGTGTTCCCTTTATTTTTTTGAGCAGTGTATTTACTTGCAGTGCTCCACATGCTAAGGTCCCTTGGCTTTGTTTATTTGATGTGTATGTTTATATTCTGGGGACTCTTGAACTAATCTATAGGCTCTGTGTATTTGCTGCTAATGTCATTCTCTCAAAAAAAGTAATTAACTGTTCCTTAAATCCATTCTACACACTAATCAGGATTTAAGTATGTAGTGTGTTCTTACTGGCGGCAAAGGACACTCAAAATACTTGGTATACAGACTAAACATGGCTGGTATTGTTTTCACCTTGTCAGTGTGAGTGCGTTTGTCATCATGGCAAAACGTGGTCATGAAGACACCTGTAACGGGAACAGGTGTTTATGTCTGTCTTTCTGTCTGTCTGTCTGTGGACAGATTTTGTCACCACGATAGTGTCACTGTTAACTTTCCTAATAAAATTTTCTGGATCTACAATGCAGACATAAACTCAGACGGCACATTTTAAACACAGGACAGTTCATTCTACAGAAGAGTAAACGGTAATGTTCAGAAATGGCAAAGAGTTCTGGTAACTGAATGGGAGCTGAAGATTGAGGATGAGGGTTCTGGAGAGGCTGACTGCAGTAAGCAGCCAGCGGGCAGGCAAAGTCCTTGCCCAAGTGAGTGAGGAGAAAGGGTTTGCATGAGGCAGATTTTCTTAACTGGCCGTGTTCCCTGAGTAGCTGGGTGTCTGTAATGTAGTTCTTCTAAATCAGAGCTGTTGCTGTGAGCTGACTGGACTGAATGTGTAAGGTTTTCAGCAGGGAGTGCGAAGAATGAGGCTGGACGTGGCTGATCGGAGCAGGTTGGAGTGGCAGATCTGGAACAAAAAGAAAAACAAATAAGGCAAGGTCCACTAGACTGGCAGAAGCAAAAAACAGACAAAAAGACTGGTAAAGTACGAGTTGGCCATAGTGTTTACCACTGAGAGGTATACAACAAACTGGTGATGACTGTGAGAGAGGCAGACTGTGCTTACTGCAGAGGAGGTGACAATCACTGATGATGAGAAGCAGGTGAGTAGGTGGTATGGTTGGAGAGAAGGTCAGCCACAGCAGACCAACGAGACACACAAACACCCAAACAGACAAAAGAAACAAACTGGGGACAAACACACAACACCAGGGATGGAGAAAAACACCAGAGAAACAAAGGGAGAAGACAGGAAATTTATAAACCCCTAACTGTCACAACTGAGTCAGATGACATGGGAAGAGGGAGAGGCCACTGGCCCCACACTTTATGCCCTTGGCCCACATTCATTTTAAATCAAGGGTCTCCATATCCCTGTTTAAGATAAGACAGACTTTATTTATCCCACTTGTGGGAAATTCACTCATTACAGCAGCAGTGAGAGCAAACAAGAGTGAAGAATAAAAAAAGATAAAAAATATGATTTAAAAAGGCACAGAAGGATAAAAATTAAGTGCAAAAAGCGTCACAAACGCTGTGAGAAATGGTAATCATTGAGGTAGTTAAAAATATGTGCAAATTTGCTAAAAAAGAAATGACTAGAAGTGGAGTCCGGAGTGCAGGTTTATTGTTGAGTCAGACTGGTGTTGTACAGTCTGATGGCTGTTGGAATAAATGACCTACTCCTTCTCCTTCAAATCATTCCCATTCACTCTAAGACATTAGGTAAAACTACAGACCATGTTGCAATCACACCAGCTGTGATGTCTGTCAATATGCTGTTGTTCCAACCCACGACTACTTAATAGCCATTATTACATTACTGCCAGCTGCGGCTGTGTGCAGAGGCGGTCCTGGCTAGATTTGCGCCCCTGGCAAACCATCCCTTGCCCCCCCCCAAAAAAAAGGACTTATCCCCAAACCCCGCCACCAACACAACAATATATTATATTATTTGTATTATTTTATTACATATAATCTTAAATACAAAAACGTGACTAGAACAAAGAAAAAACAAGATCAATAAATAAAATACAGTATATAAATTGCACATGCTTGAAAAATCCCTGAAGAAAGCAAATATAGTCGTCAATCAACCGGAGTCCGGAGTCATGTGACATAAACAAATTTACGTAGATGATTTTTTTTTTTTTTTACATTTTTCACATAACCCAATCAATTACGTGTAGGCATATGGGTCTATGTTAATTATGAAATACAATTTATTTGGAAGCAGTTTGTGTTGTGTGGCCTGGCATCAGTCTATCCCTCGCCCCCCTCCCCCTTGCCAACCTCTGCAGTCGCAAGTTGATCCCCCGCCCCCCTCCCCCTTGCCTCTTCGGACACACACAACCTGTATGACTCTCAGCAGCAAGTTGACGTGACAATGAGGGCGCCCCAGCGCCCACTCCACTAACTTGACATGGAAATGAGCGGTAGTCTAGAAAACTGGAGAGTTTTGTTTTGAGTTTAGTTTTTTTTTGTTTTGTTTTGTTCTTTTGAGGGCGCTCGTGCGCCCTCGTGCGCCCTCACATAGATTGCGCCCTGGGCGGTCGCCCACATTGCCCATAGCAAAAACCAGCCCTGGCTGTGTGGCTGGCATTGTTTTCACCTTGTGAACCTGCATGTGTGAGTATGTGTGCGTCATCATGGCAAAATGAAAAACCTACCTAAAAATATCAGTGCACATCTTACAGACTAAACACAATCATGTTACAACCTTTCATGTACAATAATCTGTGACTTGCTGTGAACAGCAGACTTATTCTGTGACTTTAGACATTAGGCCATTGCCTCCCCACAGGCAACATAACTACCATGGTAAATTTATGCCAAGCCTAGGGAAAACTGCTGCCTGAAGGACAAACTCAGGGGAAAACTGACTCACTGTTAACAATCTATATTCCATGAGCTCCACAGCTCCCACAACAAACATAACATTACAACTTTAATTTGCTACATATAAAAGTTGTGCATTGAAAACGTTGGAGAAATGTACTTAAAAGTATCAAAAGTAAAAGTGGGCTACTCATACAAGTGCCCCCTGTGACTGCTACACTATTATACAATATATTATTTAATGATTATTACTGATTGATTAATGTGTAAGCAGCACACAATCAAAGTTAGGTGAGCTGGAGCTAGTTTGAATTATTTTATATACTGTATATTCTACAGTTATTTTATCAGTTCATCTTTTTTGTATGAAAACTATTAATCTGCAAAGAAAATCATAAGTAAAGCTGTCAAATAAATATAGTGACGAGTAAAATATATAAGGAAGTTGAGCTATAAGTTGAGCTATAAAGTTGGCCAAACTGGAATTTCATGTACAAGTACTGTACTTAAGTATGTATATTCCACATTGCATCACATTACCTTCAAATTAAACAAGGAGATTGGGGGGTTGTGAGGTTAGGCCCACTGAAGCTTCAGTATACCTACTTACTAGTGCATCACAGTACCTGCCTGTGACTACTAAGCTTTTAGCAATTGTTATTGTGAAAAATATAATAACATCATATTTTTACATATTCATCAGATATCTCTTCTTGGCATTGTTGTAGAAGCCGCACTCAATGACATCACTATGTCCTATTCCACCCTCCTAGCTAGATGTGCAATTTCAGTCACATGTATCTGACCCTCACCCACACACTTTCAGTGGGCAGGGGACAATGACTTGCCAGAAACTTATATTCAATAGTCAGTCAGTAGGTCTGATGAAAAATTTGTCTCAGGATAATTTCTGGCATAATGTCTAAGTTTCCAAATGGCATCAGAGTGCTCTTCCTATACACAAGTCCTGTAAGAGAAACATCTCCTACCCACTGAGTTATTTGTATTTAGTGCAAGAAGTGATATAGCCAAAAATGTTTGTCTTCTAAAATTTCATTTTCTATGTAGTAAACATTAAGAGAGACAAAAAATACAGCCTCTGTTATTTTACTAAATTATAATGAAGCTTAGCGAAAGTTCAGTCAGGAAGACTATCTCCCAGCGCATGTCTTTTAAATCTGTTGCACCATTTCGAACTGTTGATCAGCACCTCTTACTCACTCCTGTCTTCATCCAGTCACAACCTGACACGTTCACCCTGTGAGCCAAACACCAGTTAGCTGTCAAAGTTTAAAATGTTCTTTCTCCGCTGTGATTCAGCTGTCATTTCAGCAATGAAACTGCACGACCCACCTCCACCCCTTCACCAACCCATCAGTGGAGGCCCAGCACCTCCTTCTACCCTCTGATCAGAGTTCCCTCTATGAAGACCTCCCTACATCAGGCTCCATCCCTCATCACCACCACCAGGTCTAGGCTTACGGGAAGCTCAGGCCACGCTTGACTGCTGTCCATGGCGATCCTCTTCCTGCCGGGGTCTAAACACCAAAGTCTGCTTTGTCGTCAATAAATTTATACTCATTCATACTTCCTCCTCTTGATCTCTTCGTTCATTTAGTCTCTCCTGATTTAAATAATATATAAAACACTGGAAAGTCATTAGTTCAATTCAGTTTCATTTACATAGCGCAGAATCACAACAGAAGTTATCTCAAGTCACTTTTCATATATACTGTGTTCCAAATTATTATTCAAATATGATTACAATTAAACAAACATTTGATTTTTAGTTTTTCAATTGTGCTGCTTCTCCTGTCAGTTTACATCACTGACATCAATCTCAGACAGGTTTGGTAATTAGTTTGCCAGGTGAGCCTAATTAAAGGGAAACTTCTTAAGGAGGTTGTTCCACATTATTAAGGAAGCCACAGGTTTCATGCAATATGGGGGAAAAGAAAGATCTTTCTGCAGATGAAAAGTGTGAAGTAGTGCAGTACCTTGCAAAAGGTATGAAAGGATATTTCACAAAAAATTAAGAGAGAGCATCATACTGTGAAAAGATTTGTGTGTGATTCAGAGTGCAGACGGGTTCGTTCAGATAAAGGCGTATTTGGGAAAGGCAAATACATCGTATTAAGAGAGCAGCTGTGAAAAATTCACTGATGAGTAGCAAACAGGTATCTGAAGCTGCTGGTGCCTCTGGAGTCCCAAGATCCTCTCGATGCAGGATCCTCCAGAGGCTTGCTGATGTGCCTAAAGCTGTATTTCGGCCACCCTTAACCAATTCCCACAAAGAGAAACGATTGCAGTGGGCTCAGAAATATATGAAGACTAATTTTCAACCAGTTTTATTCACTGATGAATGCCATGCTACACTGGATGGTCCAGATGGATGGAGTTCTGGATGGTTGTTGAGTGGCCAACATGTCCCAACAAGGCTGCAACGTCAGCAAGGAGCTGGTGGAGTGATGTTTTGGGCTGGAATCATAGGAAGTGAGTTGGTAGGCCTCTTTAAGGTGCCTGAAGGTGTCAAAATGACCTCAGCAAAATATATGGAGTTCCTAACTGCCCATTTTCTGCCATGGTATAAAAAGAAGAACTGTGCCTTCGGGACTAAAATCATTTTCATGCAAGACAACGCACCATCTCATGCTGCAAAAAATACCATTGAGGCTTTGGCTGCTATGGACATAAAGGGAGAAAAAATCATGGTGTGGCCACCATCATCCCCTGACCTCAACCTTATTGAGAACCTTAAAAGGAAGCTCTATGAGGGTGGACGGCAGTTTACCTCAAAACAGCAGCTCTGGGAGGCAATTCTGGCATCCTTGAAGGAAATACAGACAGAAACTATACATGGACTTACAAGTTCAAAGGATGAGAGAGTTGTTAAGGTGATAGCAAAGTAGGGCTCCTATGTTAATATGTGACTTGATCTGTAAAGATGTTTTTGATTGAAATAGCTTTGATTTGAGAAACATTACCTCCTAATACAAAAGATTACAACAGATTTCTATTTCAGAGTCTTTTGAAACTCTGTTTTGCATAATAATTTGGAACACTGCATTTTAAGTTATTTTGCAAAAAAATGCCATTGTCATCGTTGGTAATTTTGTTTAATAAAATCCAGATTATAATATAATTGAATGACAAATCCTATTGACTGCCAATTATATAGACTATTGAGGAAAAAATGAACAAAAACAGTATATGCGTAATAATTTGGAAAGCAGTGTAGAGCAGGTCTAGACTGTACTCTTTTATATTTTATTATAGGGACCCAACAATTCCCATCATGAGCAGCACTAGGCGACAGTGGCAAGGAAAAACTTCTTTTAAGAGGCAGAAACCTCAAGCAGAACCAGACTCAGGGTTGGTGGCCATCTGCCTAGAGTGATTGGGTTGAGAAAGAGAGAGAGAGGGAAGGAGGTGAGACGGGGGGTCGAGAGTAGGGATAGCAGAACATAGCATAACACAGATTCTATCTAAAAATGTTAGTTGGTACCAATAATGCAGTAGTGGTAATGATAGTAATGCCAATTAAAGTAGTAATTGCAATAGTAGCAGTAATACTAGAAGCAGTACCAATAATTTCTAAATAAAACAGCAGGTGTTGAGTGGAGTTGTAGGAGCAACAGGAGGCTTGTCATCACAGATCAGACTCTACAGCTCCAGAGGCAGAAATACCTGCAGAAAGAGACAGAAGAGGAGAGAGAGACGGAAGATCAAGTTAGTAACATAGGATATGAATCCATACTGAGAGAGAGAGAGGGAGAGAAGCTCAGTTATGGGAAGTCCCCCCACAGTGTAGGCCTATAGCAGCATAACTAAGGGATTGTTCAAGCCTGAGCCAACCCTAACTATAAGCTTTATCAAACAGGAAAGTTTTAAGCCTACTCTTATAAGTGCAGAGGGTGTCTGCCTCCTGGACCCAAACTGGGAGAAGGTTCCATAATAGAGGAGCCTGATAACTGAAAACTCTGCCTCCCATTCTACTCCTGGAAACTCTGGGAACCACCAGTAAACCAGCATTCTGGGAGCACAATGTTCTAGTGGGATTGTAGCGAATTATAAACTCTTTAAGATAGGATGGTGCCTGACCATTAAGGGCTTTGTAGGTGAGGAAGATTTTAAATTATATTCTGGATTCAACAGAGAGCCGATGTAGAGAAGCTAACACAGGAGAAATGTGGTCTTTTTTTTCTAGTTCCTGTCAGTAATTGTGCTGCAGCATTTTGGATCAACTGCAGAGTCTTCAGAGACTTGTTGGGGCAGCCTGATAATAATGAATTACAATAATCCAGCCTGGAAGTAACAAATGCATGGACTAGTTTTTCAGCATCCTTTTGAGACAGAAAATGTCTGATTTTGGTGATATTACGCAGGTGAAAGAAGGCAGTCCTAGAAGTTACAGAGTTGTCAAACTGGGAGAGTACGTTCAAACAGAAACGTAAAGGTTGAATATCTTCTGCTTTAAAAATAACAATAGAAGTAATTAAAGAAGTTAAACAATTATCCAAATTTTTCAAAATGTGTTTACTGTCACTCTCAGCAGTGATAATTGTGGCAGTAGCAACAGAGTACAATAATGGCAGCAGAAGAAGCCACAGTAATAGACGTAGCAGTGACAGTGAACTAGCAGTTGTAGATTTTCAATCCTGACTGAGAAGTGAGTAGTCTGATTTGAATTTGATTCAATTCAATTTCACTGTTCCAGATTTATTAATTTATAATCAATGCTCAAATACAACTGGATCACTGCAAACCATTTAGGAAACAGTAGGGAGAATTTCTAGGATGATGAAAGATAAGATAATCCTTTATTAGTCCCACAATGGGGAAATTTACAAAGGAGAAAGGATTGTTATGCAGTTATAGGTAATACAGTGGTATGAAAAAGTTTGGGCACCCCTGATAATTTTCAAGAGGTGGCATGATTCAGTCCAGTATCAGCAGCAGATTCTTGCGAACAGTAACAAGAATCAGTGAAACAAAGTTGAGAACGTTGCGCTGGGGCTGGATAACTAACCGTTCTTGACCTAAACCTGCTCAAATTCTACTAAGGCATTTCATGCAGAGGAACAAGTACAGCATTCTGGAATAGCCATCCCAGTCCCCAGACTGAATATTATTGAAATCTGTGGTGTGATTTAAGCGGGCTGTCCTGCGCGACCATCAAACCTGGAAGCTGAACTGGAGATGTTTACTTAAGAAAGAGATGATCAAAATACCTTCAACCAGAATCAGACCCTCATTGAAACTTCTTGGGAAGCGTTGAGGCTATTATTTCTGCAAGGAGACATACTGAATATTGATGTAATTTTCTGTTAGGGTGCCCAAATTTTATGCACACCCTACCTACTTTTGTTTAAAGAATTAGTGCATTCTTTCTTAATTCCTCCCATACATTCTTTCTAGAAACTCCCCTAAGCTTTCCTTATGTAACAAGATACGTTATCTTTCCAAGTAATAAAAAATACAATCATAGTGACATTTACACTGAGGATAGTGTGACAAAGAAACACTGAGGGGGAGAATGGGGTTGAGCATCAAAAAGCAGGGATTACTAAGAGTGCTGTAAGTGCAGTTAGAAGACAGCTTGGAGTTCACTCCAAAATACTCCCCCCCACCATTATGAAAGCCATTAATGTCAAATAAATAGTCAAACCTGCCTCCTCCACTGTTTCTTTTTGCCATCAGAGAGCCCACAGGCTTTACTGAAAACATTAAGTCCACTTTCCAAAATCTACCATCTCCTCAACCAGATCAGCCATAATGGCAGGGATGCCAACTGTGTACAAGCCAAATGCAGTACTGCATTGCAGTCTAATTATATGTAAATGGTGTGTAACATGGTAGTGTTGTGGCTTGGACCATGTTTTCTGTCTGAGTAAGTTGTGTTGAAATATGTGACTGACTGTGAAAAGGTTGGAGGAGGTTGTGAGGGGTTTTTAGCACTTCCTGTCTCAGCTGTCAACTCCTATCTGCACTCAGAGTGAGGGTGAAAAAGAAAAGACCTATAACAACAGCACATATGTAAATATAGGCATGTATTTCAATACACATAAATGTGAACTTTAAACACACGTCATCCCATATTTTTTTACACCACCAATTCATCATGTGCATGTCTATACAAATTTTCATGCTTCCTTGACACACGTAATTGTTGTTCCTAAACCTACCAAAATCTTGACTTTTCAAATGTGAACACAGACACACAGATAGTGTGAAGTGATCTAAGCAACACAGACTTTTTAACAAACACATAGTCAGTCCTAACCCTGGCACCTAACAACCTTAACCATAACCTACCAGCCACACTTATGTAAATAAACATTCACAATGACTGTTGTTTTTACATATTTGAGGGCAGCAAGTCCAAATTAATAATTAATTGATTAACTGTTAATTTACCTGTAATACCCCACTAGTCACTGGATTCATCCATCATTCTACTAAGCACATTTCTGGAAACACATTTCACCCACATCTCAACTCTGGATCTTCTTTTCTGTATAAGGGGATCTAAAGATATTTCTCTTGCTCTTTGACCATGTCATTTTTTGGTGCACCCCTGGATCCTATGCTATTGATCAACAGGTCACATTAAAGCCTAATGCTTAAGCATCACTCTTTTCATATTAATAGCTAACCCCACCCTGGAGCACCTTGTGTGCTCGACCAGTTTATTGTAAATTTTGTCATCTTCATTTTGGAACATCTTTGTAACATGTTTGACTTTTGGCTTTTAATCCCTCTCCCAACCATCCAGCTTGGATAGCTAACCCAAACAGGGGTGCTGCTGACGTCCCACTGTCACCTGGATTCTTCTCTTACCTTCATTCTCTCCTCCCGGCTCAGTGTAGGTTCACATGGTGCATGGAGTCTTGAGTGCTGGCCTGAGCCTTAACTCCCTGTTCCAAACTTCCTTGTCAATGGACTTGGATGGGGCAATTGGTTGCAAACATTCTGCTTACCTAGGACAAAATACACTTTCTACTTTAAACAAACACACACACTTGCAAACACACACAATTCATATGGATACAAAAGTTTACTCACACTTTTGCATCATCCAGCACATAAAACACATTAAACTTTCTACCCCCCTAGAAACACACAGACACACACACGCACGCACACACATGCACACACACAATCCTCAAATTTCTGTGATGCATACACCACCAGCCTCCCCCCATAGCTGCTGCTGCTGTCACATTGCATTTCCCCGCGTGTCGTTTTGGCCGTAGCCTCGTATCCAGCGGGGACAAAATGAAGTCTCCTTGGAGAGAGAGCACCCTGCGAGGTGCGAGTGGCAGCGCTAGCATCTCCTTCTGCCAAAAGCCAGGAGGGGTGGTACAACCCACTGACTCTCCTCCATTTTACATTTCCTCTGTGCTCATTTTCTCAAGAGCTCCTCATCTATTTTGCCAGCCGGGCTCATTCAGAGAGGCCCCCTTGTTAAATAAGGCATGACTCATCTACTGAAATGATGCCGCCTGTTTCACTGATACTGTTGTGAGCTGGAAGGCGGATGTGGCTATAGAGGCCTGCACAAAAAAATAAAAATAAAATAAATTTGTCTGTTTTACCTCCTTCACCCAATATCAGCTGGGATAGGCTCCAGCCTTCCTGCAACCCTTAATGGATAAGCGGTATAGAAAATGGATGGATGGATGAATGTTTTACTTCCTGTTTGATTCAGTTGTAGAACTAATGGAATGGACTGTACTTATATAGCGCTTTTCTGGTCATATTGACCACTCAAAGTGCTTCACACAACAGATCACATTCACCCATTCAATCACAGCATTTGTTCTATATATGTACATACACAGTACATACATCTGGGGCAATCTGGGGTTCAGTATCTTGCCCAAGGATACTTCGGCACGCGGACTGGAGGGATCGAACCACAGACAAGATTCAGTTTACAGTTATGCCTTTCGCGTGTTACCTGAATATACTGTTGCTATGAAAAAACCAAGGACTTTCAAATACATCACGCTAGCTGTTGATTGATATTACTGCTGACAAGCCGTAACAAATGTACAAAAAAAATAAACATAACAAAAAATAAGCATAACATTAAAAAAAGAAGCGATAACATTACAGCTTACTTCAAACCACAGATGGGTGAGATAATAAAAGAAAAATGCTGACTCAATTAGTGAAAAGACAGACACTAGGGTTCACTGAATGGTTTAATGAGTGTGAATAACCTGTGAATTGTATACTATGGCCTTCACTATGGTCTCCAGATCTCAACCCAGCTGAATGCCTATGGGAGATTTTGGACCAAAGGGCTGCACCACACATCTCATTGGTTCTAAATAGAAGTGACAGTTCTTCACATTTTTCAATTTCATTACTTGGAAAAGTGGATTAATCAAAAAATCATATACTGCTAAGATACAATTTTAAAAATGTGTGTGTGTGTGTGTGTGTATGTGTGTGTGTGTGTAAATGCGTAGATACCTGTAGATAGCAAAAAGAGAGTGAATATTAGACTCAGGTTGGAAAATATAAACAAACAACAATTTTGCTTTGTGTCAGCTGAATGTGTAAAGAGACACCACCATCAAACAAATCAAAAAATGGGAGGATACTGCAATTCTTATTTTTGCTGAGGAGAGGGTAGCCTGATTTTTGCGTGTTTTTTTTCTTCATAACTCTATTTTATATTAGCCTTCCCCTAAGTTAAATACTCCAATTAAAAAAGGGTGCAAGTTTTTACATTTACATATGACAAAAGTTGCAGCAAAACAACAATATGCCATTGAAGGCACTTACAAACGGTCCTGTCCTGGTCATTAGAAAATACATTGTCTTGGAAGGCAATGACAACCATGTATTTTATTGTTGACTTCAGAGGACTTCATACTGAAATCAGGAACACATGAGTGTCAGGTTACAATATGTGTCCACCTGTGTGAATATGATTGGATGTTACTAGTCATACAGTCAGGGATAAGCCAACGATTGTGAAGCATATTTGAAACGGCTGATGCCAATTAGCCAGTAGAGTGCTCTGTAATGTTTCACTGAAGAGTAACAAGGTAAATCCAACATATGGTATGATAGTGAGGTGTTGTTCCACCAGAAGCCTCCAGAACAGCTTCAGTTCTCGTTTGCATAAATTAAAAGCATAATGTTCGTTCATGTAGAGCACTGAAATCATGCTTGCTTTAGCTCACTGGCGTCAGAAGTTTTATTCATGCTAATTTTAGTGTGGGTCCTCAGTTGATTTTTCATTTGAAAAAGAAAATTCAGCCTGTCATCTGGAAGAATAAATGAGTATAGCCAATGGATGGACAGCTAGTAGTTCAAACAAATACCAATATTACTGTACATTGCTGAAAATCAGTCCTGGTTCAACTGTGACCTATTACACAGTTTAACAAAGGGCACGTGATTTACGGACAGTTCAGTTTGTGTTAGTGCATTAAGTAACTAGAAAATGCATTTCCTGTGGAAAATTAAGCAATGCTGAAAGCAATGCTGAAAATGGCTGAAATTATTGTTGAAATGCAGAAGAAAAACTTAAAATTTGAAAGGCAAAAGTAATTGCTGAAGTTTTGTGTGTGTGTGTGTGCTTGTTTGTGTAAGGGGGAGGGGCATTTTAAAGGTACAATCTGTGTAAAAGTAAATCACCAATCAAAATGACGGCTGAGTTAATGTATAGTTTCTATGTAGATGTCTGTGTGTGTGTGTTTGTGTGTGTGTGTTTGTGTGTCTCTGTGTTTGTAAACAGCACAGAGATCAAAGGCAGCAGCTACAGTGAGCTCTGAGCCCACACAGCCACACAATACAGAGATTTGCTTCTGCGTACCTCTCAAACTCTCCCTATTAATTCAAAAACCATAAGTGATATCAATGAAATCTGGTGACTACCAGCACCAGCAGACTTTACTGAACACAGACATGTGTTATTTGTGTAGATAAAGTGAAAAATGACCACAGTATGGCAGTTTAAAAACTGGCCTGGTTTGGGTTTTGTCTGAGGACAGCTAAAATGGAGATGAATGGGGCAGTTGAGGGCTCCTCTTGGTGATCAGAGGCTGCTACCGCAAAAAACGTAAATCCTATGGCTTAGAGAGTCACACTGTGTGAAAGAGCACAAACATGTCTACAATTTGAGGTATGAATTGTGTGTGAGAAGTGAAAGGTGTGGGCAGGAGAAGAGGTGAAGCACAAAAATTTGAGGAAAAGTTGAAGGGCTGAAGGCTAGAGTGGATGATGTCACGTAGTTGGCTCTGGCCAGCACAATACACACCCATTATAAACTCAGAAAATCTCATGAAATGAACATGAAATATAAACTGCTGTCATTCAAAAAGTTTAAATGAAGTTTCTAGCACAAAGTATGCTGAAGTAGTTAAAGTTCTAAGAGGCTGAAGTTTTCAGGGATTTGAACATTCCGTCCATTCATTTGAATGGGAAAAAAATTGCAGAAAAAGCTGAATATTTTAAAAAGTAGAAATAGTAGATAAAAGTTGAGTGCAAGCAGAGATGTCCTAAATGAGCTGAACATTTTGGTGGTTGAATGGTTTTAATAGCTGAAAGTATGTGGGAGTAGTTAGATGCCAAAAAACTTATGGAAGAATAATAAGTTTATTAAATAGTATAGATCTAATTACTTATTTGGGGATCAAATCAAAGGTGTTTGTTTACAAGCTGGTGATCACCAGAACACTTCCTTGACTTTCTGGACACACATTTACTGCCTCCCATATTTCAGCAATGAAGTTGGTGATTAAAATCTTAAAACTGATGTTAATGGTGTTAAAAGCTACAAAAAATATAACCCTGGTTGTAAAAAGGATGAATTTTCATCAAGTAAAAGTGTGGAGTATAGGCACCCACACATTAGCCTGATAATCAGACTGACCTGTCATTTTGTGTCATTTCATGATTCAGTTTCAGTGAGCACAGCACCAGACATATTTTAATCATTGAAAAATCAGAGATGTGGGAAATGATTCAGAGTTCTACAGCTGAGTTCCTCACATCATGTAATGAGATGAACCTCTTTAACCCTAAAGGATTGCATTAGAGGTGTTTAGATGTGTGGTGGGAGACTGTAAAGGAGCTGAAGCACATTAAAAACAAATAGCACCAGCAGTAAGGTTGAGTTTAGTTCATCAGTGATATCATCATCATTGGCAGCTCTCTCTAATGGTGGACGTGATGTACAATATCCAGATGCAGAACACATCATGCCTCCATATTCACTCATTAGCATTCACTATACCTCTCCTCCCTGATATTGATTTGACTCCATAAATTAGTGGCCTTTTCTACCAACCATACAGAAAAACTTTCCTGCCATTATCATAGCTCTAACTTGATGCAGCTTCTTCCTCTGTGTGTGTTATTGTTAGTTTGTGTTTTTGTTTATTTGATTTTTTATTGTTTGTTCTTTTTTCAGTACTCCCCCATTGTCTCCCAGGGTTAATTTGAGAACATTGGTATTCTTGTGCTGAACACAAGACAGAAGATGGGATGTGTAGCGGGTCATGTCTGCCTCGCTTTCATCCTGGTGCCTTTGAACAGATAAAGAGACTCTAATTGCATTTACATAATCACACTAAGACAAAGTCACACACACACACTTTGAGCACACACGAATGATGAGAACACAGTCTCACAGATGAACATCCAACACTGAAATGTTGAGTTACACTCTCTCCACACAAAACATAACTATATAGTCCACTACAGACCTACAGTAAAAAATCACTTCATCATGTCACTCCATTTAAAATTGTGTCTTACTGATTCGCTGATCAGTCCAACCCAACATTGCATCATTTATATTGGACCAATTTGAAAAACAGTGCCTATATCCAGTGCCAATGCAGGAGGTGTCCACAGCCATGCCAACAGCTGTGTAAGGCTGCACAACAGTGTTTTGAGCTAAATGCCAAGGTCAACATTGGCAACAATAAAAATGTTAACCTGCTCATTCTAAGCAGGCACACCAGGTTCACCATTTACTAATTAGCACTGAACACATTAGGCATTAGTTTTGCAGGTATTAGTCAAAAAGTAAGCATAAAATATTGATCTTTTTCCCTCAATGTTATTAGTGTCAGGGGTTTATGTTATATAATAGTATAGTAGTAGTGTAAAATGGTTAAAAGATGTTATAAAGGAACTAAAATTCAGTTAAGAAGAAAGGTTAACTATGATAAAAATAGACATTTTGATAACATTTGCAGCAGTTGCCCTGCCATGTACATCAGGAGGTACTGAGCTCCAACAGATGTTACCACTTTTGGATTTGAATGTTTCAGCAGGAGTGGGAGCAGCTTCAGCACCGGTGACCTCCTCATCAGACTCATCAGATGTGTCCGTGTCTTCTGGATGATACTTTTTTGATGATGTTTTTTGAGCTGACAGTGTATTTATGATTTTAGTTTTGGCACAAATTATTGTTTTATAATCTTATTTTATAATTGGGTCGAAACTGACCCGAACAACACAAAGGTCATAATTTTCATTAGAGCATTTTAAAATTTAGTGAAACAAATTTTTTTTTGTTTCATTTTGTTTAAATAAAGGCCCTTGACAAAGTCAAAAAACCTTGATGCAATATATAAATTTATGTGGTACTTTGATGCATTTAAAACCTAAAAACGGGTCGGTGCTGACCCTAACACAAGAGGAAGGTTATAAACTATTAAAATGTATGTTTCACATTGCACTGCTTGTTACTTTGTTAGCGCTATACTCTTACATGCCAATACGCCTCGTGCCTGTAAGGAGCATGATAACCCCAGGAGGCAGAATAGACCCTGCAGTTTAACGCTTGTGAATGCTAAAGTTGTCTGCCTCTTTGTCTACACGTTCAGGTGGGTTATTATTCCTCCTTAATGCATGTATGTTTCCCAGAAAATGGGACAAGCGTGTATGAATTTGTTGTAAGGGTTAGAGTTTTGTTTTTGTTGTGTGTGTGTGTGGAAAAATGGCAGGTTGTGACTTCAATGCTATGGATGCATTTGCTAATTGTTAGCTTAGCACGTGTGGTGCAAGTGAACATTGCTGAGACACAATGAGAATTTGTTTTGTTTTATTAATTGAAATGTGAATATAAAATGTGTTGTAGAGAATAAATCCTGCAGTTTACCGCTTGTGAACGCTAAAGTTGTCTGCCTCTTTGACTACACGTTCAGACCGCGGCAGCAGGGTTGAAGACCACGTTCCTCCCTGACACCCCTAGATCAGGAGGATAATAGTAGTATAGTATTCTAGGATTCTTGAAATGTATTATATTAAAGAAAATGAAATTGTAATTAGAATTACAACACAGACTAACATAGTGATTGCTACAGGGATCACTTTAACTCACCAACATACAGCTGGCCTGGGTAGTTTAGTCTATACAAACACTGAGCCACAGCCAGTCTTGTCTTATCTACCTAACCTTATTTCACAAAAACACATCACTCCTCAGAAATGTCAACAAGTAGCTTGCACAACTGTTGCCAAGGCTCTCATGTGTGAATTGGGCTTTGCAATCCAGCAGCAGAGCAGCCTTTCAGAATTACACGCTTTATTATTTTGTTCTGCTGACTTCTATTGTAGGATTTTCTCTTCCTTTCTCTCCCTTAGAGACGTGCAGCAGTAATGTTAAGCAAAAAACATTGCAAACTTACTTAATTATTCAGTCATTCTCAATGAAAGGTCAGTGTAAATTAATTGGGGAGCAGTGCGTGTTGGACTAACTTAAATGTACTTCTTTGTGTCAAACATCTTTGTCCAGTGACCAGTCAAAGTTTTAGCCTGTGAGGCCTGTTAAAGCTGCATTTCATGAAAGGAATGTGTGGAGAAAAGCTCAGCTGTTGCACCATTAACATTAGCTGACTGATATTTGTTCTTATTCCTGAGAAATGGAAATATGACAACTGATTTGAGTGTATTCAAGGTCTCCTCTGCAAAATACAGGTTTCTCAAGAAGAATTCCTCAGTCTGAAGCATAGTCTGTCAAATCTGCTGACGATGTTTCTGCATTTACATTCTCTGTACTCTGTTGGTAAGGTAACTGGTTTACATTATTACAGTGGAGAGACTTTTCTCAAGAAACACAGTGAGTATGACTTGCGCTTGATATGCAGCAGGGAATAGCATGAGTATGCAGGAACTGAGTGACATTAATCTTTTCCAACAGGATAAAAGCAAAATGCTACCACAGGTAGACCTGTGGATAATTAGGTTCTCTCTCAACCAGCAACAAATTAATAGTTGTACATTTTTGGAAAATATACTTTTTTTTTTTTTTTCAAAAAATGAAAACTAAAATGAAAAGATGGATATCAGTCTAATGGCTGTGTCATGTGCAGAGCTAGCTACAGTCAAAACCTGGATAGCCTGGAGGCAGGTGGAAACATCTTGTTTCATTCAGTCAAAAAAGTTCAAAAATGCAGTATCACATCTCTAAAAAGTTAGTATGCTATAGTTGTCTCTTTAGTCTGTACACAAACAGAAATTTCAAATTGAAGTTCTGGAATAAAGCAGAATTAAGTGCTGGAACTATTTCTTGACAAACAACTTTTTATCTATGTCCAGCAACAGGGCTGCCAGATATGGTCAGTGAGCACAGGTTTTGGTTTTGATCTCTGTACAGGCCCAAACTCGACAACTTCACCAAGAAAACAAGACCTCAGGAACCTTGGCAGACACTGCACCTTGCTCTTGTTTGAAAAAAATATTTCCAGTATGTGACTCCTATACTAAAATCACAAATTCTTGTTTTTTGCTTTTCTGTTAATTTACAAATTAAACAAACAAGATAGAGTCCATTTATTAGTCAGCCATATATGTGTTGGTAGGTTTATTTTTTCACAGTGGACAGTGTCAGGCTAGCCTTTCCCCCCTGATCCCAGTGTTATGTTAAGACAGGCTAACCATGTCCTGACTCCAGCTCTGTGCTTAACACATTAGTTGGAAATTAATATCCATTTGAACATTCCCTGTCTAAAACCAATTCCCCAAAGTACACTGTAACAGGGATAGGGTTGCCTCATTGTGAAACCAAATTACAAGAGAAGATTAATTTCAGTACATACTGTATAATGATGTATCATAAAAATTGGATTAAAGCTATTACCTCACTTGTGCACAGACATAAGATTAGTATCTATCTCTTCATGACTTTCTCACAAAGAAAATGTATTTCCAAAATGCTGAACTATTCCTTTAAGAAAAACTGGGTAGAAACACAACTAATACATGTGTTTGTATACAGAGCTCAAAGGCTTATTCTAATGTGCAGGATATGTATTTAGTTCATTGTCATATTATAAGCTGTGTTCACTAAGCCTGTATGATTTTTACAATTTATACAACTCTTCAAAATAAGTCAGTTAATTGCTTTTGTGTGCTCAATTTTTTTATTTTGATCTTTTCCACTGTTTCTTTATCTTACTCTTTTGTATTTATAGTCTTTTCATTTTATCATCGTACTTTGAAGCACCTCATGAAGTCTGCTTCTATGTGAGTGCTATAAACTAAATCATTATTTCTGACATTTGCTGCTGACAGTTGGGATATCACTGCAGATGATGTGTTACAGGTGCATGTGAGATGAATTCATGACACTGTTTTCAAGGACATATCCATTTATGACTTACTGTGGGAGAGGAAATTAGGCTTGTGCACAGTTGCACAGCTTCATAGTGATTCACATTTACAAAACAACATTCCAGCAAGTCCAAACAAAGTTCTACATTGGGTCCCAGGCTTTGGTATTGTATAACTCTGACAGGATTATAGTTTGTTTATTAGTTTGTCTGTGTGCCATGTTTTGTAGGTAGAAAAGACCATAGACTTTGTGTTGCAGTTAGTTAGAAATACCTCTGCAATGTTGCAGAGGTATATAGTATGGCATATAGTATAGGGCTTCCTGAACTGGATGCATGGATGGATGGATGACTGGATGGTGAATGGATGGATGGATGGATGGATGGATGACTGGATGGTGAATGGATGGATGGATGGATGGATCGTATCAATTCAGCTTAACTTGTTACCATTTCCAGATAAGTTATGTTTAGCCAACCTGACAGCATGACTGCTAGCATGACTCTAGGCATAGTAGTGTTGGTCTATAGGTCCAGACTGAAATGTCTTCACAAATATTGAATGGTTTGGTCTTAAGAGGATGAATCTGTCTTTTATTCTGACTTTTCCTTTAGCACCATTACAAACTTATTTTGAATGAAACGTCTTAACAAGCATTGGGTGGATTCTCATGTCCCACAGTCCCAGTGACTTTTAATATAGTGTCACCAGCAGGTTGTCATGTTTGTTTCCAAGTCAAATGTCTCAATGAGCATTTAACTCTCGTGTTGTCCTCTGGGTCAAAGTGACCCGGTGGCCGACAATGTGCCTTCGTGTGTGTGTGTGTGTAGTAGGATTTGTTGTTGTGCATGACATTCGTGATCTTCGTGATTCGTTATCTTTTGTTTTTGAATAATAGTAAGAAGAAAAAAGTATATGGAATACGAAGGGCAGTACGGAGGGCAACAGGAGAGTTAAGATTAACTGGAACAATTTTGGCTTTACGATCAGTCTGACCAGTAAGATTGATGGCAAAATGACCCTCAGACTTTTCACCTAGTGTCATCATCAGGTCAAAATTGTACTACTAATCTATAAATACTACCTACATTCCCTTTAGTCTAAGGTTAATAACAAATTTTAGCATGCTAATATGTTTAACTGAGATGGTGAATGTGAACATTACAATGTCACTATGTAACGTTATTAGCATGCTGTTCTCAAAGTGTCTAAGCACAGCCTTACCTGTGCAGAACTAGTCACTCACACAAACACACACATGACAATAAATGTGATGAAAAGATTCTGCATGCATATCCCTGCCCATACATAGATACATTTCATGCATCTGCTCCATGTATTTGATAAACTTTTAGGTTTTTAGACACTTTGCCATTCAATGTTCAGAAATTGTAAGTCATTTAGATAGCAGTGAGTTTGTTTTTCTCACGGCTTCCTCCAACATACCATTCAAACCTACATCACACTTCTACAGTACAAATCTGCAGCACCCATCTGTGGCACTCAGCACAGATGGTGAAAGGTGACAATTTGGAAATTTTGAGTCATGTAGAAACTGTCATATTCATCTCACAATCCAAACTGATAAAAAGTTTATTTGCTAGTAACCTTATATCATACAGTGAAGAAAAAGAGCCTGGAGCGACACCAGTGGGAGGGCGTTCTTGAGAATATAGTGTTCTCACACTTAACCGCTGTGTGAATCCAGAGCGCAACCTTTTCTCAATAAGAAGCATTCATGCACCCATTCAAAAGAAGCTCTACACTGAGCATTCTATAGCTCAAATGCTTTTAGTTCCATGTATCTGCATGATAATTGAACGAGTTATGTGCAATTATTTGAATGTATCTTTGCAGCAAACTCCAACATTCGGTCATTATCACTTTTCAGCAGAACAGCCAGTTCGAGTAGACAGTAAATGATAAACAGCACGGTATTCTAACACACTGACACCTCACTGATGGCCACCCAACCCCGGGAGACTGCTTTATAACAATTATATCACATTTGATACTGACTCTGATGCGTGTGTATGTGCTCTACAGCTCACTGATGATGCTCCCTCTCTCACTCTCTGGCACAAGACCCAGCTTTTTCTCTTGTTCCTTTTTTATAAAGAAATGTCATTTGAAAAATCATTTGCATCTAAGCCAGCGTCGTGTCCCTCCTTATATTGAAGCTGTCAAGCTTGTTGTAACATTGCCATAAAAAATGTCTCAGATCATCTCCTGGTATCTCTCTTTCTCCCTGTCACCTTCTTTCTCTCCCTTTCTCCCAAACGCTCACGTTGGGGGAGAGCTCCAATATTTTAAGCCTGTTAACCTATTAAATGATTGATTACCGCATTTAAGTCTGTTTCATGTTTAATCACCGCTCCAATGATGTATTTAATGGGCCTGGACCTTGATGAAGATGCTTGTAAAATAAGGTGGGAGTTGGGAGGGACAAGGGTTGAGTCCATAAGCAGCCCTTTCTCCCTCCTCTCCTCTTTATAATGTCTCAGATATATCATTTCAGTTTTTGAAAACTGTTCTAATGAACATTCTTGTATTCTAAACCCACCCGCTATCAAGCCTTGTATGACTCCAAAAATGTTCCATGTGGAGAAGCAGTCTTCAAAACTACCTTTTAACCAACTCAAGGACTCATTGTATTCACCCAATCTTTCAAATCTGGAGCCAGAGCTATTTTCCACTACTTTAAAATGATAAATAAATACTATGGGGTGTGATCAGAAAGGTCTGAAACTATACCTTTAACAGGCAAAAACCATACCTTATTCAAATTTGGCCACCATCCCCCTTGAAGTAGCCAGCTTGTGTAGTGACACGCTGCTCCCTGGGATCCTGCCTCCGTGGAAGTCCCATTCTGTAAGTAGTGTCAAGCACCATGGTCAACTCACCCTGGATACCCTCTACTGTGTCAAAACGGCAGGCCCTCAGCTTGAATTTCATTCTGGTGAAGAGGAAGTCAAAGGAGCTAAATCTGGACAGTGAAGTGGGTGAGGACTGACGACTCTGTGACTTTATTGGCCTTACTGACATAATGGGGCATGGACACTGGACCTCTGACAGGCAGCAGATTAATTGTTGTGGTGGTACATGTCAAAGTAACATCCAGATGAATGTCAGGACCCAAGGTTTCCCAGCAGAACATTGTCCTGGAATGAGATGATCAATGTTCTTCACTTCACCTGTCAGCGGCTTTAATGTTGTAGCTGATCGGTGCATATTCTGTAGTTTTGTTTCAGTGACAGTGAAAAGAAATACATCTGCATAACACATTTTTATCTTTTATAATACTGTTGATCCTTTTTACCATGGAATCCAAAACTATTTCTTAGTGAAAGACAAACACTGCCTCAGTGTAAATTACCAATGACTGTGCTCAACTTTAGATTCATTGGAATCATTTATTCACATTGGTGTGTCTTCAGTGTTTGAAGGTTGAACTAAATAGAATGTGACCATTGCAGACTCCTTTAGGGCTACAACTCACACTCTGTCCTCGCCACACATAAACACACATAAGAATACACACATGCTCGTGGACTCACATCCTTGGTGGATAAAGGAGAGAGGACCGCCTAATGGTGCATTACTGGTGTGTTTCAACAATTCATTTGTCAGGAGAGGCATTTAATTAGTGCTGGTAGCCAATGGGTCTGTATGTCTGTCTGTGTGTGTGTGTGTGTGTGTGTGTGTGTGTGTGTGTGTGTGTGTTGTCATGGACATTTTCACTGTTATGTGTAAAAACAGAAAACATTCTGACACAATATAGATTCCATAACTGCTGTTAAACTGTATAAATATGATAGTGCCTTGTTTCAAATGTGCTGAGCTGAAATGTACTATTTTCCATTGTATGGGGGACTTAAGAATATAAAAGAGCATTGATATAATGCAAACCAACAAAACTATGTATCTTAACTATGCAGGTGACACCCAAATTTACCTTGATCTGTCACCAAGCATCCTATAGATTTTCTATGAACTAAACCCAAGCAACAACAGTAGTAATGTAACAGCAAGATCATAGAAGGTTTTAGCATTTTTGTTTGTTTGTTTGTAAAGCTTGTATATCAAGGTATACTAATACCTATGTGTATTTACAAAACAAAATAAGTCTTTGTCAGCCTTTATTGCATGTTATAATTCCAAATGTGCCAGGGTGGAGGAAAATGAACCAATGCACGTCTGTCTTTACTTCTAATAATAACTGAGAGGCTCTCACAGTTTCTTTCTCTCTCTCTGTCTCTGTCTTACCAACATGCTCTTATTTTCTGCATCCTCCTTCCAAGTCCAGCTCAGTAAACAACTTTTATTGGCATTGGTCTTTCCAACACAAACAACCTTCCCAGAAGCACCCTGAAATTGAAATAGTAGATTGGAGAAAACACACATTCACCCAACTTCAGGCTTCTTCTGTTTTTGGCAGAAAAAGAAACAGTGACGAACAGGGAGGAGGAAGGATGGAGGGAAAGTCTGCTGTGTCTCTCCCTGTCCGATTCAGCTGAGAAGATTTTAATGAGCATCCGGTGAAGGCCTCCTTAACAAGAGGAGGGGGTGAAACAATGAGAGAGGAAGGAAAGAAGGAGAGCAATATGGAAGCTTTAATAGTTTGGGAGGCATGTCAGTTGAGATACTGATGTTAAGAGAGATTGGTCAAGCAGAGATGGCATGACAGAGAGGATGAGAGGCCGTCAGGAGACGGAGACAGTTTCTGACTTTCCTATCACCCTCTACAGTTCTGTGTCCCCACAACAATCAAGTAGAAAGACCACCAATATGTCTTACTCAAGTTTAGTACTTAATCAGAAAAGCACTTATTTTTAACTGACTTGCATCCCAATGTGTAACAACATATGTAAAGCAGTAGGCCATGGGCATACAGATTGTGTGTGGTGGCAAGTACTCACTTTAACCACACTGAATGTTCTTTGATGCCGATACAAACATTCTCACAATGTTGGCATTAACAAGCCGATGTTTGAAATTTTGTAGAATTCAGCATGCTAACATTTGCTAATTAGCAATGTGTATTTAAATTAAATTAAAATTCTGATCTGATGTTGGCACCAGATGAAAAAGTAATACCAGTTCATTCCAAAGAGAACATGAACATGAGACATAGAGACGCTACCTGTAGAGGCTGTGACGCTACCTGTACCGTACGCCGTGATTCTGTGAGACCGACACTTACTCGCTGCTCCGCTTTCTCTCTTCACTTTATGTCCTATAGTCTTTTGTTACACATTATCTGCTGCTGATTTGTACTAATCTATCTTATTTTTGATCGCTACCTGTGTATTGATATTTCCTTTGACTTTAGCCTGTTTGTTGTTAGTGTAATTTAGCTTAGCCGTTTGTAGCCTCATTAGCCTATTTTAAATTGTAGCCTCACCTTCTCACTCCTACAGCTAACCTAGCTTAAACTAACTACTACCATGGCTTGTGTTAGCTGTTCTGCTCTTGAAGACAGGGTGTCTCTGCTAGAGAGACGTGTCCGTCAACTAGAGCAGCTCCTTTCTCCTAGAATTACCTTAGATATGACGGGCACTCCAGATAGCGTTAGCCACAGGCTCGACAGCGACCCTGTTAGGGCTAGCTTAGCCTCGTCGGCAGTGTGTGCGGAGTTCGTCCCTGTCAGCCGGCGGAAAGGGGCACCTAAGAGCAAGCAACCGGTTGTGTGGCCTGGTCTGCAGTCGCCTCTCCCGACTGCAAACTGGTTTTCGACTCTTGCTAGCCCCGTTGGTAGTCCTGTTCGCCCGCGTGTCTCCCCCGCTCCCGCTGACAGGGCTAAACAACGCACTCTAGTCATAGGGGACTCCATCACTCGCAATGTCAGATTAGCTTCGCCAGCCAATGTTTACTGCCTACCTGGGGCCAGAGCTTCCGACATAGAGGATAATCTTAGGGTGCTGGCATCACGCAGGGAGAAACAGGGGGCTCAGGCACATTCCACACCTAGCTATAGCAACATTGTCATTCATGTCGGCACCAATAACATTAGAATGAAGCAGTCTGAGGTCACCAAAGCTAGTTTAGCTAGGACGTTTGAGTTTGCTAGAAAGATGTGTCGGCATCGATTAGTTGTCTCTGGTCCTTTACCCATGAGGGGTAATGATGAGGTGTACAGCAGATTAACGTCTCTGAACCGCTGGCTGGCTCGTCACTGTAGTGAGCAGGGATATAGTTTTGTGGATAACTGGCCTTCTTTCTGGCACCGCCCTGACCTGCTGAAGGCAGATGGTCTGCATCCTACTGGAGCATGCGCTGCTGTTTTATCTAGGAATATAGACAGGTGTTTACATCGGGTTTGACAGTAGGGCACTAGTGATCGGCAGGTCGCAGGTGAGTAGAGAACCTGCTAGGTCTTTAGGTGGTGCGGTTTTGGAGTCCACTAGCTTAGATAGCTTAGATGATGAATCTAACCAGGAAAATTTGCAGACTTTAGATGCTCAGACTGATAGCCAGATCTACTACATTGAGACTGTCTCCATTCCCTGCCGTACTATTCACAAGTTTCCTAAGTTTCTAAACCACCATGTACAAATCACCACTCCTGCCACTGGTGACAGTGCTAGGTCCCATAAAATACTGAATAAAAGGCCACTTAAATTTCCTAACAGAAACACTAGATGCCTCATTCCTATTAATACTTCATCTATAAGTACCTTGCCACACCAGCCTCCTACTGGCCGCTCCAGGCTCAATATGATCCTCAAATTTGGCTTCATAAATATTAGATCACTTTCTACTAAGGCATTATTGATAAATGACTTGATTCTTGAACATAATCTGGATATGGTTGGTCTATGTGAAACATGGCTTAAACCAGATATGTTCCTGCCTTTAAATGAAGCTTCCCCACCTGAGTATGCCAACGCACATGTTGCTCGGGCTACGAAAAAAGGTGGGGGCGTCGCTTTAATTTATAAGTCTTTCTTTGGTCTAACCTCAGCTCTTAATGTCACTTTTAACTCCTTTGAGGCTGTAGTATTGAAACCTTCTCCAGTAGCTTCTGATCCCCATGACCAGGGAAATAGATTGCAACCACTCCACCTTGTGGTACTTTACAGACCACCTGGCCCCTACTCACAGTTTTTAGATGAATTTGGAAATTTTTTATCGTGTCTTGTCACATATAGTGATGATATCCTAATTATGGGTGACTTTAACATTCACCTCTGATCCTTTAAATATAGCTTTTTTGGCACTTATTGATACTTTTGGGTTCACACAGTCTGTACATGAACCTACTCACTGTGGTGGTAACACTCTAGACCTGATTCTTTCCCGTGGGATAGAGGTGTCTAATCTGACTATCTCTCCTGTCACATCGGTTATCTCCGATCATTTTCTTATCAAATTTGATGCAACTTTAGCCTGTCCCCCTAAAATTGTTTCAGATGTATCTTCCACCAGACACATAGGTCCCACAACTTTAACTGTTCTTAGTGAGCAACTACCAGAGGTCCTGGCCCCTTTTACGGAAGCAGTTGGTTCTGTTGAAAACTGTACCAGGGATTTAAATACAACCTTGTCTAGTCTCCTTGATTCAGTTGCACCTCTCACCACTAAAATTAAACAGCCAAAGAGGTCCACTCCCTGGTTCACAGACGACACACGTGCTCTGAAGCAGGCCTGTCGGAAATTAGAGCGCAAATGGCGCAAATCCAAATCAGAAGCTCTGTATCTCCAGTGGCACCAGGGTGTTCTGGAATATAAGCATGCACTGTCTACTGCCAGAGCAGCATATTTTTCAAATTTAATCAATAGCAATAAACATAATCCTAGATTTCTTTTTGACACTGACCCATTGTGCTTCTCTCTCTCTCTGCTACTGCTCTCTTACCAAGGTTTCTGCCTCCCAGAGCTGGAGAGTCTCCTGCTGCCATGGTCAAGCTCAACCCATGATGCGACAATAATTAAAACATTTACTAGTGTTATTGATAGTGTTAGTGCTATTAATGTACTATTGTTTGTTATTATTATTCCTTTAGCTGTAATAATAATTATTACTATTATTATTATTATTACTACTACTATTTACATTTTGACTTAGTCTGTGTATTTGCAAGGTTGTCTTTCTCCTACCCCATTCCCCCACCCCCCTCTCTTTCTGTCTAAACCCAACTGGTCGAGGCAGATGGCCGCCCACCTTGAGTCCGGTTCTGCTTGAGGTTTCTGCCTCTTAAAAGGAAGTTTTTCCTTGCCACAGTTGCCTAGTGCTTGCTCATGGTGGGATCTGTTGGGTTTCTCTCTGTAAATTTTATAAGATAAAGAGTACGGTCTAGACCTGCTCTATATGTACAGTGCCTCGAGATAACTTCTGTTGTGAATTGGCGCTATATAAATAAAATTGACTTGACTTGACTTTCCATGGCAATCCATCCAATAGTTGTTGAAACATTTCAATTTTAACCAAAAATATCAACCTGTTGGTGGCACCACAGGAAGGGTCAGATGAATGCCTGTACAAACTTTTGTACATCCAAATTAAAATATTTGAAAATATTATACATTTAAGTGTAAACAATAGTACACGCTCCAAAAAGAACAAATGAAATCCCTGTATATAAATAAAATAAAAATAAAATAAATTTGACTTGTCCTACTCTCCACCACACTCTCAGAAAAAACAGTTTTAGAAGTTTGACTCTTGCAAAATTTTTGGCTTGAGCTGAATAAGTACAGCTGTGTTCCGCTTCCATGATTTCCGCCTGCTCATCATCCGAACGCCCTGTGCCACCTGTGATCACCATGTATTCAGAGAGGAACTGTGCTGTCCCGCCCCTTCGCCAGCGTGCGCCTTTTCACTGATGTGTCCTGTTCTCCTCCTCTTCCTCCCTCTCCTCCCCTTCTTCCTCCTTCTTCTCCTTTCCCAATGTTCAGATGTACAGCTAGTCTATAACTCATGTCTTGTGGATAACTAAACTCACAGCAATCCTGACACCACACTCCACCAATTAATAGGGTGATATAGGGCAGCAGAGGAGCGGAGCATTCATCCAAGTGCTTTCATCCTGTTGCAGTGAGCATACATGCGCTCATCAACTTCAGATGAATAACCATCAGTGAATGCGGTGGGGCTCACAGTGGGGGTAGAAGTGGGGTAAAGGAAGAAACAAAAAAGCAGAGGGTGGGAACACAACATGGTGGTAGCTGGCAAAGCACCTGGGAGGCATATCTAGATGGAGCAAGTAAACTGGTGTTGGAGCTGCTATGCTTATGGTTTCTCATCCAAATTGACACAGGGCAAAGGTACACACAGCAGAGCTACATGAGAGAGCAAAATAAATGTTTCTGAGTTTTCTCAAAGTACGGTGAAACCACAGAGAGGCTGAGATTTCATGAGAGCACAACGCTTTTCATTTAACCTCCCCAACACATACATGAACACACACACACACACACACACACGCACACAACAACCCAGTGACCCCTCAACCTTAATCATACTACACAATCTCAACACACAGAGACCAGCGTAATCCCCCATTTACCAGACATACACAGCCTCAGGGGCTTCAAACCCAATTAGCCAGGAATGTGAGCTACATATGCAGTAATGATGGCTGTGTCACTGTCATTTGTTATAGTGCTTGACAAATACACCAGACAGGCCAACAGACCAGCAGTCTGAGAAATACTCCACACCAGAAAGAAAAAGAGAGGGTCAGTTTGACAGTCAAACTCACTACAGAGGAGGAAGTCAGACAGTTATTGTGTGGAGTCTGGATTTATTTTTGATTGTTGACTTTATGCAAGGGGGTGATTTAGTAATTTCATTAGAATGATCTCCATTAAGGCTCAGCAGTGATTGATATTGTTTTTTGCAAAGGGACTGACAATACTGTAGTCTGTTGGTCAACACTTTGAAGCTGAATACCTCTGGGTTTGGACTGATATTAAAGCAAGACATTTAAGGGTTTTCAGCCTGGGCTTCTTATTTTTGCACTGATGTTCTATAGACCAAGGAATTTGTCTACTAAAAAATAATGAAAATAAGTAAGCAGTGCTGGCAGATCTGTCAACAGAAATGTCAGATCTATTATATTATGCAAATAATTATTCAAATATGTCACACATATACAAATTAGTGCATGACATCATTGGTTTCCGGCAACTTTTTGAGACGGCTTTAGCCACTTTGAAAATAACAATTGAAAATAGCTTGCAACATACTACTGCTGACATACTGCTGGTTTAGGACAGGTTGTAGTAAAACTATTTTGCCAGATTGGTTCCAGCTTTATTTGAAGGTAAAACTGACAGTGAGTTGAAAGTGAGGGAAAACTGAAGAATGTGCACAACTACAGTGAGTAAAGCAGGTATAAGTTGAAGCAGCAACTAGGCCTGTAAACCATGATGGATGCTAACAATAGACAGTCTGGGTAATATTATGCTGAGAGCATTCACACTATAGTTCTTCTAATCTTTATTAATCTTAAATGTATTCTTCCGTACGTTTTTTGGCATCTAACTACTTCCACATACTTTGTGCTATTAAAACCATTCAACCACCAAAATGTTCAGCTCATTCAGGACATTCCTGCTTACATTCAACTTTTTAATACTATTTATAATTTTTAAAATATTCAACTTTTTCTGCAAAATGAATGGACGGAATGTTCAAATCTTTGAAAACTTCAGCTTCTTTGAACTTTAACTACTTCAGCATACTTTGTGCTAGAAACTTCATTTAAACTTTAAACAGGTCCCAACAAGTTCAGCTATTAAACTTACATTCAACTTTTTGATATCTTGTACAGTTTTTGAATTACAGCAGTTTATATTTCATACTCATTTTTGGCAATTTCTGAGTTTATAATGGGTGTGTATTGCGCTGGCTAGAGTGGGTGATGTCACTGCATGACATCATCCACTCTGGCTTTCAGCCCTTCAACTTTTTCTCAAATTTTTGTGCTTCAACTCTTCTCCTGCCCACACCTTTCACTTCTCACACACAATCTATACCTCAAATTGTAGAGAATTTTGTGCTCTTTCACGCAGTGTGACTCCCTAAGCCATAGGATTTACGGTTTTTGAGGTAGCAGCCTCTGATCACCAAGATGAGCCCTCAACTGCCCCATTCATCTCCATTTTAGCTGTCCTCAGACAAAACCCAAACCAGGCCAGTTTTTAAACTGCCATACTGTGGTCATTTTTCACTTTATCTACACAAATAACACATGTCTGTGTTCAGTAAAGTCTGCTGGTGCTGGTAGTCACCAGATTTCGTTGATATGAGTTACGGTTTTTGAATTAATAGGGAGAGTTTGAGAGGTACGCAGAAGCAAATCTCTGTATTGTGTGGCTGTGTGGGCTCAGAGCTCACTGTAGCTGCTGCCTTTGATCTCTGTGCTGTTTACAAACACAGTCAGAGACACACAAACACACACACACAAACACGCACACACACACACACACACACTAATGATACCTAATTCTTTCCATTTTACCTGTTAGGAAGTTCAGACATTCCTTGTTCATATTTCATTGTCCAGCTTTGGCTGTGTGTTATTTCCCTTTAAGCTGATTTCTCAACATGTTTGTGCTCTCTGCTTTTCTATCTAATGCACTTAAGCTTCCATCACCACTTTTACATTTTGACTTCCAACTTTTGATTCTGCATTTAGCTGTTTTTCCTTTCTGTTTCCACCTGTTTGGGTTGTAACTACTCCTGCATACTTTCTGCTACAGAAACCATTCAACTATCAAAAGGTTTAAACTATTAACCTTTTTACATTTGTGCTTATTCAACTTTCTTCAACTCTTTATGCTTTCTAAAATGTTCAACTTTGTCTGCAATTTTGCTATTCAAATGAATTCTTCAGCTATTGGTTTTAACTTTCAGCTTCTGCATCTACCCTTTCTCTCTACTAATTTCAGCCATTTTAAACTTCAGCAATTACTTTTGCCTTTCAAATTTTAACTTTTTCTTCTGCATTTCAACCACAATTTCAGCCATTTTCAGCATTGCTTCAGCGATCCATTCAGCTCTCAGCATTCACACGCATTTTCCACAGGAAATGCATTTTCTAGTTTTACTGTTAATCTTTGTTTTCTCTGCTACATAAAACTTCCAGTCTGTCTGACTGCTCACATTTTTTGACCTGCAAGATTTATTTTAGTAATGCCATAATCACCATTAAAAAAAAACAAAACATAAATACAGCCCTGGTCACAAATCTCAGAAATAACTTTTGTGAGTCCAGTGTTATTGTGACCAAAAGATCCAATAGTCAGAACAATGAAATGGTATTTCATGGAAATTTTAGTAGTATTTAACATAAACTATTCAATAATGTGCATTTTCCTCTGTTGGAAAATACTGAAACATTTATGTTTACTCAAATACTGTACTTAAATTTGCATTTAAGCATATAATTTTACAATTTTCATTTATATTTACATTTCACATCTACTTCCCTTAAATGCAGCAGTGAAATGTACTTTTTACTCAACTACATTTATTTTCCAGTTGTAGTTACTACTACTAGTTACTAGTACTAGTTACTGACACTTAATGATTAATGTTTTACAGACAAATCAAAATATCAGGTTAAAGAACTACAAATCTTATGTAAAATAATTAAAATTAGCTTTGACTGGATGGATCAAAATGCTACAACCATGTTAATGCAAGATGAATAATACAATAATCCAATGTGTATAATAATGTAATAATCTCAAAGGAGCCATTGTATCTTCAGTGTTTTTACCTTTTTGCTGATTATTATAACTCTGAATTCTCCACTTTGACTTGTAATGAAGTATTGTGTTTGGTAATATCAGTACTTTTACCAAAGGATCTGAATACCTCCTCCACTTCTGCTCATTACATCAACTCTGTCAAGTTCACAAACTCACCTCTTAAACAAAATGTTAACCAGGAGAGAACAGAGAGAGTGAGACAACTGTTTTCTCTTTTTCTTTCCTGCCTGCGAGTGACTCGGCTGAGAAGTATGAAGTTCAGCAGCAAGTCAGAACAGTGTGTAAAGAAGCAGAAAGGATGACATGCAACAAAAGAAGAGAGGCAGAGTTGAAATGACAAGCCCTGAGGGTGTACCTCGGCTCACTCTACCATGGAGAATACCATGGAGCGTGGATTGAATTTATGTTGTAGTCCAGGTTTAGAGACTCGGTTGGGGGCTGAGAGGGGCTAGTCAGCTTCCTACGCCACACAAGGAAATTTTTATGATAATCTGGTTTGAATTAGAAATTATTTTTGCCAAAAAAAAAAGCTCTTTGAAGTTGGCTGTGGTGATATGAGACTGCCTGTAGTTCACCTCATTGGTTGTCCTGTATTGTTTGTCAGTGTTTGAGCAGATACTACAGTGTTGACCTAAAAGACACCACAGTACAAGTTGAACTTACTAAGGCTAATGCTATATAGTAGCAGACAAACAGAAATCCCACTAAGTAAAAATATATGTAAAATGTAAATACTGGGCAGCCTGTCAAGTTACCGAAGCAACACTCCATGGAAAATCTATTCACTGAGAATCACATAAACTTTGTTGAATTCCGTTTCAAAAGATCTGTGTTATTACATTTCCCTCTGGAAATTTGTTGGGTAAATAGTTTTTTTACACTTGTGTGAGGTTGGTGAAAAGTCGGTGTATTGTCAAAGGTGCGTCTCAAATCCATCCATACATGTTCAAACCCAAATCCATATCTTAAGTATGAGGACATCTTTTTTTGAAAATATGACACCCATTATGTGCTTTTTCTGTGATGTAACAGTGGATTTAGTCTTTCAATCACAATCTGTATATTAGTGTGTGTGCTGGAATATATTAAATGCCTATAATACTACTCAAGTTTCTGTTTGGGGACCATGACTTTGTAAAGAAATCTGTAACAAGCTGACGTCAGCTCAATGTAGTAGAGTGCTGAGAGCATTAATGCTCATTATTTGAAACTTTGGCATTGTCTATCAAGAACATTTGACACTGTAATATAATATATAGGACTGACTATGCAGTTCATTCACTTTTTTATAAGCACCATTCAAATGCACCTCTGTACATACAGCAATAATTGAACACATCACACATTTAAACCAGCACAGGTGTAACTACACTGCAGTGTAATAACAACTGAATATATCTGTGCTCTTCCTGCCATGACAATTCTGTTGTGGAAAGAGTGACAGGCTATGAGGATTCAGGTTGGCAAGATTTATTCAGAGAGCAAACACAAGATGAACAGACTTTTTACAGGGATAAAAGGAAGAACGAATGCTCTTCTAGCAACACTGTTACTGCAACAGTGTTGTTATTGATGCAACAATTTCCACAGGGAAAATGCACAGGGATAGCTAAAAACACTATTAATGTTAGGGAATGATCATGATCATGGTTGAATAATGAATGCCTTCTGTTCACTGCTAGTATAAGACAGGATGTGAATCTGCTGTTCTGTGACAGTTTATAGAACCTTGAAATTTATATTAATCTTTTCTAATTCACCTAGTAAGCTGACCTGTGTAAGTGGCCTTTCTCAAAGGGAGCATATCAGTTTTAACAGAGTCCTATGGGCTGCACAGCTTCATGGTGATATAGTGGATGGGTTTGCCAGTTTGACAGACAACTTATGGTACCGTGGATGGCTGCAGAGAGGAGTAAAGGTGTGGAGAGGAGGAGGCACGGGAAGAGAGTGATGGATGCCACCTCTCTCTTGGCCGTAAGGAATGAGTGATCTCAACATATCTATCACCTGACAAGACGAAAGGAGGGATGAGGACAGAGAGAAACAGTGCATACAGGCAGTCACATCCATTCCTGGTTACTCATTTCTAACCCAGCCGCTGGTTAGATGATGGGTTTTTTTTTTGCTGATTGTCTCTGACAAGATAAAGAGCTTGGAAGCTTGCAGGCCTGAGGGGACGTCATGAGCTGTCCATGGTCTGGGCCAATCACAGAGCTGACTTCAGGTGTAAATCTTGTGGAACACACATACACATATATAAGCTTGCAATGCTGTTTTGATGGATTTACGTCACTACGCACACACACAAACACACACACACACTCCAACCCATGATGAAATACAACACTTCCACCTTATATAATCATGTAAATATAACTGGGTTGTTTCAGGAACCATTGTTCTCTGAAGTCTGTCAACTGTTTCATCAGTGAATAAAGAATGTTAAATCACTAAACTCCACCTTTCAGTTCTTCAACTCAGCAAAGAGATTCTCTCCTAAGTGTTTATATCACAGCATACTCCCTAAATAAAAACTAACTTTAAGAATTTTGTTTGTCTTAACGAGCAAACTTTTACAGAAAAAAAAAAAAAACCCATCTGAAAACACATCAACCTTAGGTTGTTCTTTATAAATTCCTGCTGACTTGGTAAATGCCTCGTTTGATGAACAAGTGAGTCCAGTTTTACCTTAACTGAAATTGTCCAATGACAAGACAAAAAGTATGATCACCCTTGGGTGTAAACTATTCAAAACCCTCTGAATGAATCATGTTCTTTCAAACCCACACTAATCTGTTTAGTGTGGTTGAAATGAACTCTGGTGTTCTTTTGTGTTTGGTTTGGTTTATATTGACTAGTGTGAAAGCAGTTAAAGTCTGCTGTAGACCAAACAACAGAGCACCTGATAAGGGGGCTCATATATATGCAGCTACTTTCTACTCTTTTTTTCCACTGAACATACATTGTCCATTATGCTCACCCTGACAGCGTGGGGTGTATTGTGTGAAAATATTAATTAGAAAAGAAATAGCTGACTCCTACATGGCTAGCAAAGTAGGAGGATTTAATTTGATACTTCATTTATCTTCTGACAAGGGATATGGGCTAAGCTATCCAAAATTTATTATTATAACTTATTCAGACTAAAATAAAAAAATAAAAATAAAAATAAGACATGTTGATGTCATAATAAAAATGATAAAAAAAAACGTGTTATTTAACACATAAATACAAATACATTTAATCAGTGTGTTTGTATTTATGTGTTGCATTCAGAAGTGCCATTCTATTTAATGTGAAGATCAACAAGAGCATCTCATCAAAACCTGACATCACCAACAATAAAGGTCTGCTGACTCTGATAACAAAAGTAGACTCAGACATTACTGGTCCCCTAGCCTTAAAACAATGACAGCCTGAAGCAACATCCTGATGTAAAAGGGAGCATCCACAGCAACCAGGTTTTACCCTTTGCAAGTATGCAAAGTCTTCCAATTATCTTCCAGATACACTGTCCAATTTCACTATCAGTGGAAATGTGAAATGTGATTTCACAAAGCCTATCATCTGTATTCTGCTCGTCACAAGCTCCTTGTGCAAATTCTTTGGTATCTGCTTGCTCCCATGTCATGTATTGATTACTTTGACATTTTCTATATTGATTAGTCTTAGCATTGATTATCATTACCTGGTGTATTCATTATTTTGTGCAAATATAAGTTTAATCAAGCTTACACTTGTGTATTACTGTCAATATCATCACATTATATACATGACATATACAGTACATCAATATTTGTCAAATATTTTGTATAATTTGAATCTTTCTACTTTGTCAAATAAAAGGTCTATCAGACTGTTCCTTTCTCTATCATTGTGTGCGTCTGGCACTGGTGGTGGTTTCTGATGATTCTCCCCACTGCTCCTCCTCTTCCATTCACTGTAGATTAGGAGCGAGAAAGTGCAGTGACATAAGCTAGGAAGGATATAATGCATAAGACAGAGGGCTACGCACACTGTCTGTGTGTGTGTGTGTGTGTGTGTCTGTGTGTGTATTTCAGAGGGGCATTGTGTGTGAGATCTTTTGTACCATTCAATGGAAGCTTGGTACTAGGCCTCTCACTGTGATAGATAAAGAAGGAGATGGGGAAAGACTTCAAAATTGAAATAAGAGAAACATGGACAAAAATACAATAGAATATGAGATAATGACTAAAAGTAGGAAAGATTAAACATTTAAAAAATGTCCTAACTCTAACCCTGTACAGAAAATGAATGAGGAAACCTGGACACTGACTTTGCAACTGGTAGTAATAGTGGTTTTTATGAGTCCACATTTCCCTTACAGAATTCAAGTTGTGTGCCAATGCACGAGAGATTCAAAGACAATCACCAAAACTGATAAAGCAAGGTTTTCAATGGACAGTGCTAATGTGAAAAATGACTGACCAGAGGTTACTACTATCAGAGTCAGTGTTTGCTTGCTTTGTGTTGCACTAAGATAGAAATGATGTCATCGTGGGCAGGAACCATGACAGCAAAACCCAGACATGCTGTTCAATGTCTATGTGCCCTGGGCTACCAGAAATGAGAAACAATGGCACACTCACCCATACACATACACAGTGGTTGAGATTATGCAGATGCATTTATACATTCATAGCTCCTGATTGGTCTGAAAGGGTGAGTTCCCTTCTTGTCTTTCACTGCTTAAGTAGCTATTGAGGTAATAATTGCTACACTCCCATTATATCTCTGATGGAGACACCTACCCACTCACACATGCACAGTCACACACACACACACACAAATGTTCTGTAAAGCACACCAGGAAAACCGGTTTTGTTATTCATGTCAAAAAATTAGACTTTTGAAACTCAATCAATCCTGATGATAGTCTGATAGTTTGAAGGCATTTGTGAGGCACTTTATGTCTTTATTTAATGGCCAAAAACTGAGTGATGACAGAGAGATTCAGAGATTATCAGTCACAACAGTAAAAACACCTGCCTAATATCTTGTGTTACCAAAACAGTTCTGACCTGTCAAGACATGGACTCCACAAGACCTCTGAAGGTGTCCTGTGGTATTAGGCACCAAGACTTTAGCATCAGAGAAGTTTTGCAAGTTGTGAGGCAAGGCCTCCGTGGACTGAACTTGTTTTTCCAGCACATCTCATAGATGCTTGATCGGAGTGAAATCTGGCAAATTTAAAGGCCAAGTCAACAACTTGAACTTTGTCATGTTCCTCAAATTATTGTTGTAAAATTTTTGCAGTGTGCTGAAAGAGGCCACTGCCATCAGGGAATACCATTGCCATGAAGGGGTGTACTTGGTCTGCAACAGTGTTCTTGTAGGTGGTATGTGTCAAAGACACATTCATGTGAATCTCAGGACCCAGTGTTTTCCACCAGAATATTGCCTAGAGCATCACGCTGCCACTGCCTGCTTTCCTTTTTCCCATAGTGCATTTTGGTGTCATCTCTTTCAAAGGTCAATGACAGACCAAAAGACTGCAAAAGGAAGGGGTACGAATACGATATACTGAGGAACTAACTGTAGTTATCACTTACACAGAATAATTAAGACTACATAAGTAGGTATGGTTTACAGCCCATGATTATTGTAAAAGTAGTCTGTAATTCAAAAATAGCTGAAACACAAACCCTCAAAAACTAAATGTTAAATTCTTATTCTAAGACTTTGTGCTGTGTTCCTCAGAACCTCATTCTGTTATTGTAATTAATTGGAATAAATTCTGAATAAATACACTACAAAGGCTGCATGCAAGGCTGTATGTAATTTTGGCTCATAACCAACTAGTCCACTACAGTGCCTGCATTCTTGCTGATACTGCACCAATCTCAGTCTATCCTTCCATTTTACCCTCACTTGTGAAAAAGACCTATGATTTGTAATAACTTTGCATTTACCACCTCCTTCATAGAGATGCAGAGAAACAAGGTCTTGCAAAACACAGCTTTCCAAATAAACATTAATTATACATAAATCATTTTATACACTTCTGATCTGACTGAGCGTAAACACAGATTGTAGCCACCAGGAATGGCCATTAAGCTAAGCATTATCTGGTATAACTTGCTGGCTAATCTAACCCTGGAACCTGCATATTCATCCGCACATGCCCAGTTGGTTTACATGTGTGAGGCTAACTCTCACTGCAGTTATAGCTAGTGTCTTCCGAGGAAACTGAGGAACACTTTTGAGAAAAATACTAAATGCAATTATGGATTATGTCACTGTGGTGTTTGATGGTATTTATCTGAACTGGACAGACAAGGAGCTGATCAAATAACCAGAAAGGCAACTGGACTGTCCTGAAAGACAACAACATGGAAAACTGGTGGTGGTCCAGCGGTGACGGCTCTTCACAGCCGACTGAGAAGAAAAACGACGAAGGTCATAAAACTAGTGCTAGTGCTAGTAAGCATCTCCACCGGCTCAATCAGTTTTCTGGTGGAATAGGTACAATTCTGTTTTAAGTAAATCCAGGTTAACTGTTTTAATCAATTCAGGTAAATGCAACCTGAAATGTATGATTATGCTTCAAGTCTATTTTGTGTGTGTGTGTGTGTGTATGTTTTATGTGTGTAACCAGGGTGATTGAGTGTTGGGCTCTAAACGCTTTAAAAATCACGGGGACCTACAACTCAGAACTGTGCCTGAACGCCATGGAGCACCAGAGCTGCTGCTGCTGCTGCTCTGTTAGCGTGGTGTCACTGTAAGTAATGTTACCCTAGTTATCAAAGCTACCAAACAGTACCCACATCATAGTAGGGCTGCACCTGACTCAGAATTTTGACAGTCGAATTGGATTTGGCTGTTCAATATGAAGATTTGACCATTCTTTCCTTTGACTCCAACTTTTCTCAACAGATAAATCAACTAATCAACTTATGGGGCCCTACATCACCGTGTGTACTTCACTTGGCCTGAAATACAGTGGTTGAAAAAAGTTTTTGGATACCCCATGCATTTGTGAAATATTGCATTAAGAGTCACTCTTAGGTCTTCAAGTACAATTTCTTTTAGTACAGTCACAGCCAAAATACTAAACAAATCCTAAAAAAGCCATTAAAAACTTAAAATTGATTGGTCCCATACTATTGGGTCATTTTGGTACCAGTGATCCAGTAATGAAGGTCGTGCTTTTTATTAAAAGACACAATTTTTGTTACCATGCTTTGTGTCTATATAAAGCCAGCACATTTGAAAGTTCTTCAGAGACAAAAATGGCTAAAACAAGGAACCTAACGCCTGAAGATACATATTCTCAGCCAGGAAGGGTACAGCTGCCGCCAGATAGTCAGGAAGTGCAGATGCAGTCCTTCAGCAGTTGGATGCACTCTGCAGAAATACAGATGAACCAACAGCTTGGAAGACAAACCAAGATCTGGGCGTCCAAGGGTTTCTTCAGCAAGAAATGACCGCATCCTGATCCGCATGTGCAGGGAAAACCACCGAATGACATCACAGGAGCTTCAGCAGCAGTGGTCAAACCAAACTGGTGTCCAGTGTTCCACCCGCACTTTACGTGGCTGACTTTTAGATCATGGCTTAAGGTCCTACAAGGCTGTCAAGATCCATCCTGATCTGTCCTGATCAATGAGAGACAGAGGTTAGCCCGGCGTCGTTGGGCCCAAGCACACAGGAACTGGACAGCCAGGAATTGGAAGAAGATTCTGTGGTCAGATGAGTCCAGTTTCCAGCTTTATCCTCCTCTTGATAATGTGAGGGTACACAGAAGGCCAGGCAAAGCATTATCTCCACCATGTACAGTACCTACTGTCAAGCATGGTGGAGGCAGTATCATGGTTTGGGGATACATGAGTGCTGCTGGTGTTGGTCATCTCACTGAACTCTGCCAAGTATTGTGCCATTCTCGAAACCCACATGCTCCCTTCTGCACGTGCACTGTTCCGTCGAGGTCAAAACTGGGAGTTTCAACAAGATAATGCCTCTTGCCACACATCCAGCGCCAGTAAAACTTGGCTGCAGGAGCACTATATCCAGGTCTTAGAGTGGCCAGCTCAATCCCCTTGAAAATCTGTGGTGGATTATCAAAACGTCTGTTTCAAAGTGTAAACCAAAGAATTTAGAAGAATTAATAGCAGTAATTCAAGAAGAATGGGACAAGATTACCCCTCAACAGTGTGAAAGGCTCGTGGGGAACATTTGTTTGTGTCTGTCTAATGCAGCCACACCTTTTGAAACACAAAAAAGATTTTTCCCCAAATATTTCATGATAATATTTGAGATTGTGTAAAATTTTAAGGGTGTCCAAAAACTGTTTTCCACACTGTACTGCATATTAAGATCAGATTACAGTCAAGATAAAATGAAATACTGAGAATGCACCCCATGATCAGATGTCACACATTATTCACATAACAGATAGAGACTGAGTGTCAATACCTGGTGGAACGGCATCTGAAAATCTAAACATTATTGGCACTATTAAAATGGATTACATGCGAAAACCTTCTGACAGGAGTTAATTCCAAATATGGATGAATATACCTGTATGGCAAAGGTGAAATTGATAAGTATGCGTTTCAGCAGTTCAGGTCAGCTAACCCTCTGAAAAGCCTCTGAAACCACATTTAACCACCAGAGTTCAGCGAAGTCCAGAATAAAACCAGCAAACATTAAATTGGTCATCATAGAAAATAAAATATTTTAACAGCTAAGATATCCTCATATGGTTGACATGATTGTTGATGAGGGTTTTCAGAAGACAAAGCAAGTTTTTTTGACAGTGGTGTAAAAGAGCTGGAGGGAAAAGCTTAATTGAGGCTGCAGAACAAAGAAGGGAAAGAAAGACAGCAAGAAAGAGATAGAGGATGTGGATAGAAAGGTAGAGAAGGTAGCTAGGGAATGAGTGCACAACAGATCAGGGAACCCCAGCGGTGAATAAGTAGCTATCTCTTTGATTTCTGCCCTCCTTTTCTTTCCCAATAATGAGCACTTTTAATGGTTTCTCAGAATGTCAACTCCCAGTCTGCTCCAGCTGAGCTGGGCTATGTGTGGGTGGCAGAGAGACTGGAGGGAGAGAGGGAACAAGAGTGGCTGGGAGAGAGTGAGCATGGATAGAGAAAAAGCAGAGGAGTCTATGCACTGACCTGGCACAGTTTTCTAATGGGAGTAATTATATTTAATGCTGCTTTGCACTAACTAATCATCTTTAGCTGGGCTGAGCCAAAGGGGTCAGTGGCAAGCACAGGTGCTGGTATGTAGTTTACAACTTTGTGTATGTGCACTCATGATTTGAAACATGGTTTCAAATAGTAAGTATTTCTCTAAAAAATAAAATATCCATGAGTAATCCAGTATCCAAGTAACAATAAAAAGTTTCAGTTAAGAAATAACATCCTTAGGAATTATTTATTACAAGTATCGGGTTGATATGATTTCTCAGCACTGCATGTGAGTGGTTTGATGAGATCTGATTGACAACATAAGCAAACAACTGCCATCACGTTTCAGTGTTTGAAATGTTTCTAATTCCTGATCGGAGCAAGGAAGCCCTGTCAGCTTCAAACCAGTGAGAAGAGCACATGACAAAAAATAAATACATTTTTTAAAAAAAATTAAAAAAATGTCACCAGCTTAAGCACAGTTAAAATAGCTTTTAGCATACATTTCAAGAAGCTGGCTAATGACTGAAAGCTTAACATTGTGTTCTAACATTGACATACAGTCGTGAAAAAGAAAGCACACCCTCTTTGTATTCTATGGTTAAACAAATCGACATAATAAAAAATAATCTGATCCTTAGCAAGTGTTAAAATTAGGTAAATACAACCTCAGATGAACAACAACACATGACATGTTACACTGTGTTGTTTTTATTTAACCCTTACTGCATCAATCTGCGAGGGGTGGTAAGGCCATTTTCAAACCATTTGAAGTCATTCTACAGTGAGAAAGATTATTCACAAGTGGAAACCATTCATGTTAACTAGCAAATTTGTCAGTTAATGAATTAGCCTAGCTGATCCAGACAGGCTGGACCAGTGGATGCTCAACATGACGAGACAAAACTGGACTAACAAGACGACTCTGTGAGGTGAAAACTGTGAGGTTCATCACTTCAGCATTGACTCCATTGTACAGAAAACTTTTTTATATATATATCTTACAAACAATCAAGACACTTATTGGTTCAAATGGATGATGTATTGACCAAAATACATTAATAAACATTACATCACAATACATTATAAAATACATTATTAAACTGGATCAAGGCACAGCTTCCTCTGTGCTGGTCACTGTTAAAGGTGAAACTATTGACACATCACCCAAGGTTAGTGTTTCCCTGATGCAAAAGGCCAAATGAAGATTTCTTTCTTTTTTCTTTTTTTTTTTTTTTGGCCAACTTTTGTATCTAAATGCATTTAATGCCCTTTAAAAAACCTTTATCATAGAGTGTCAGTTACAACATTTTCCCCCACATACTGTCTGTGAAAAGCTTGAGGGAAAAAATATTCTCCAGGTGGATTATGAATAAGTCATGTTTTATGTTTCTTTTTATTAGGGAAGGACATTCCTAAAGGACACTGCTGTGTTTACCATTTTCTCTTTCTCCAAAGGCAAAGAGGAAAAATTCTGATGTATACGTTCTATGATTATAATTACTGTTTAAACTGTTAAGTACACCAGAAATAGAAATGTTTGAGTCACATGAAACATAAATAAATGTGTGGCCTTTCAATATTGATGTGTTCATGAATACAAGATTTGACTTTAAATTGTTAAACTGTTGCTTGTGTAGTGATTATCATTTTGTTAAAAACACATTTAGAGGCACACCTCTGCCTCGTTTAATGATAATGGTATGTGTAATAAATGTAGTCTGTTTGCTAAGGAGCTAACTCTGGTGATTGGCAACTCCATTTTGCAGAACGTGAAAATAGCGACTCCAGCGACCATAGTTAAATGTATTCCTAGGGCCAGAGCAGGCAACATTGAATCATATTTAAAGCTGCTGACTAAAGATAAGCGCAAGTATGGTAAAATTGTTATTCATGTTGGCACTAATGATACCCGACTATGTCAGTCGGAGGTCACAAAAGTTAATATGGAATCGGTATGTAAATTTGCAAAGACAATGTTGGACACCGTAATTTTCTCTGGTCCCCTGCCCAATCTGGCCAGTGATGACATGTATAGCTGCATGTCTTCACTCAACTGCTGGCTGTCAAGGTGGTGTCCAGAAAATGATGTGGGCTTTGCAGATCATTGGAAGAGCTTCTGGGGGAGACCTGGTCTGGGGCGGCTGTGGCTCAGGAGGTAGAGCGGGTCGCCCACTAATCGGAAGGTCAGCGGTTCGGTTCCCGGCTCCTTCAGTCCGTGCCGAAGTATCCTTGGGCAAGATACTGAACCCCACGTTGCCCCTGATGTTTGTAACATCGGTGTATGAATGTGCTAGAGCGCTTTGTGGTAGTGCAAGCGCTGTATGAATGGGTGAATGTGACGCGTAGTGTAAAAGCGCTTTGAGTGGTTGATACGACTAGAAAAGTGCTATATAAGTACAGTCCATTTACCATTAGGAGAGATGGCATTCATCCCACTTTTGATGGAGCATCTTTCAGACCAGGAGACAGAGTTGCAGTCTTACACGCTTCTCTGTGCCTCCTTTAGAGCAGTCACCCCCGTTACCCCATAGAGACTGTGTCTGCCCCCCGACCACTTAAATTAACTAAATCAAAAGGTCAACAGAAGAGGAGTCAGCCACAGTAATGGAGTGGAGGTGGAGTTGCAGCCATTTTCAATTCCAGTTTACTAATTAACCCTAAACCTAAATTTTAACTCATTTGAAAGCCTCGTTCTTAGTCTGTCCCACCCAAGGTGGAATAAGAATAAGATAGACTTTATTTATCCCACTTGTGGGAAATTCACGTTACAGCAGCAAGAGAAGCAAGGGTGACCAAAATAGAAAAATAAAAAAAAAAATATATAAGAAAGGCACAGAAGTAACAAAGTTAAAGTGCAGCAATCAGTATTAGAAAAAGTCTCTGTAATAAATAGAAAAATGTGCAGCTGTGAAATGTGCAGTCGTAATATAGGAGAAAATGGTGATAATCATTGAGGTAGATGAAATTTGTGTAAAATAAAGTGACCAGAAAAGTGGAGTCCAAAGTTTCAGGTTTATTGTTGGGTCAGTCTGGTGTTGTACAGCCTGATGGCTGTTGGAATGAATGACCTGCGGTAGCGCTCCTTCTTGCACCACGGATGCAGCAGTCTGTTGCTGAAGGAGCTACTCAGGTCTCCCAAAGTCTCATGCAGGGGGTGGGAGGGGTTGTCCATGATAGATGTTAGCTTGGCCAACATCCTCAATGGAGTCCAGAGAGCCGGCCCGTCTGACCAGCTTATTCAGTCTCTTCCTGTCTCTCTCTGAGGATCCACAGTTCCAGCAGACCACTGCATAGAAGATGGCAGAGGCCACCACAGAGTCATAAAAGGTCTTTAGCAGTGACCTGTACAATCCGAAGGACCTCAGTCTTCTCAGCAGGTGGAGACGACTCTGGCCCTTCTTGTACAGGGAGTTGGTGTTATGAGACCAGTCCAGTTTATTGTTGAGGTAAACACCCAGGTATTTGTACTCCTCCACGATCTCAATGTCCAACCCCTGGATGTTCACTGGTGCAGTGGGAAATGACTTCCTGCTGAAGTCGATCACCACCTCCTTCGTCTTGCTGGGGTTTAGGTGCAGATTGTTCTTGCCACACCAGTTGACAAAGTTAGTGATGACCTCCCTGTACTCCAGATCTTTCCCCTGAGAGACACACCCAACAATGGCTGTATCATCGGAGAACTTCTGGAGATGGCAACTGTCAGTGTTGTGTCTGAAGTCCGATGTGTACAGGGTGAAGAGGAAGGGGGACAGTACTGTACCCTGCGGGGCCCCCGTGCTGCAGACCATCACATCAGACACACAGTAGCGAAGCCTCACCTACTGCAGTCTGTTGGTGAGGTAGTCGGTGGTCCAAGCAGCCAGGTTACAGTCCACTCCAGCTCCTTCCAGCTTCCCCCTGAGCAGAGATGGTTGGATGGTGTTGAAAGCACTGGAGAAGTCGAAGAAGGTAACCCTCACAGTGCTCGCAGTGTTCTCCAGGTGTGAAAGGCATCTGTGCAGCAGATAGATGACAGCATCTTCCACACCAATGCCAGGTCTGTAGGCAAACTGCAGGGGATCCATCGCATCACTCACTAGGTGTTGTCTTCATCAGGTGAGAGATTAGGACTACTGGCCTGAAGTGTTTCGGCTCACTGGGATGTGCAGTCTTTGGAACTGGGACCGCGCAGGATGTTTTCCACAGGAGTGGAACTCTCTCCAGACGGAGGCTCAAGTTAAAGATGTGCAGAAAAACCCCACAGAGCTGATCTGAACAGTCCTTGAGCAGTCTGGCACTGATGCCATCAGGGCCCGTAGCCTTCCTCGCCTTGATCATCCTCAACTCCCTCCTCACCTGGTCAGATGTGATGGAGAGGCAGGGAGGGGGAGTGACCCTTGCTGTGAGTGGTGTCTGGATCACCCTGGTGGAGTGTGAAGGGGGGGTGGAGTGGGGTGTTGAAGGTGACAAAGGACCCCCCTCCTTTGTCACCTTCAACACCTCAAATTCATACCCCCCTGTATGAATTTGAGGTGCCATCGTGTGGGTGGGGGAGGGGACATGGACAGGGACACAGTCGAATCTGTTGAAAAACAGGTTCAGTTCGTTTGCCCATTCTCTGTTGCCAGATTCTAGGCCTCGTCCACTGTCCAAAGATGGTTTTTAGGCCTCTCCAGGCCTCTCCAGACCTCTCTGGTGTTGTTCCCCTATAGCAGCTTCCTCCTGTAGCTGTCCTTGCCCCTTCTTATCTCCCTCCTCAGCTCCTTCTGCACCCTCTTAATCTCCTCCTTATTCCCAGTTTTAAAAACCTACTTCTTGTTGTTCAACAGAGTTTTTAATTCTGGGGTCACCCAGGGTTTGTTGTTGGAGAAACACTGCACCTTCTTTGTAGGCACAGTGTTCTCCACGCAGAAGTTTATGTAGTCCGTGATGCAGGTTGTCAAACTGTCGATGTCCTCCCCATGTGGACCACACAGCACCTCCCAATCCGTGGTGTCAAAGCAGTCCCTCAGAGCCACCTCAGAAATACATTTTCTAATGACGTAGTTACATTAGATGGCGTTGCCCTGGCCTCCAGCTCCACTGTAAAGAACCATGGAGTTATCTTTGATCAGGATATGTTCTTTAGCTCACACATAAAACAAACTTCTAGGACTGCCTTCTTTCACCTGTGTAATATCACCAAAATTAGACATTTTCTGTCTCAAAAGGATGCAGAAAAACTAGTCTATGCATTTGTTACTTCCAGGCTGGACTACTGTAATTCATTATTATCAGGCTGCCCCAGCAAGTCTCTAAAGACTCTGTAGTTGATCCAAAATGCTGCAGCATGATTACTGACTAGAAAAAGAGACTGTATTTCTCCTGTGTTAGCTTCTCTTCACTGGCTCCCGGTAAAATCCAGAATAGAATTTAAATCCTCCTCCTCACTTACAAAGCCCTTAATGGTCAGGCACCATTATACCTTAAAGATCTCATAGTCCCCTACAATCCCACTAGGACTCTGTGCTCCCAGAATGCTGGTTTACTTGTAGTTCTCAGAGTTTCCAGGAGTAGAATGGGAGGCAGAGCCTTCAGCTTTCAGGCTCCTCTGCTGTGTAACCTTCTCCCAGTCTGGGTCTGGGAGACACCCTCTGCACTTTTAAGAGTAGGCTTAAAACTTTCCTTTTTGATAAAGCTTGCATCTGTCAGGCCGAGACTAAAGGCAGGACTCAGACGCAGAGATGACGTAAATAAAACAGACTTTATTAACAACAAAAGTTCTCTCACTTGAGTGACAAAGAAACAGAGGCTATAAAACTTTCCTAGGGCGGATAAGATAACAAAAACAAAAAGTCACTCTCAAAGGAGGCAAACAAAAGGCTATGAAAGGATTTAACAAAAAACGCTCCAATAGGAGGAAAACCAGAAAAGCTCTAAATAAAACTCTCTCCTAAAAAACGGAGGACCTAAGAAAAGCTATGAACATAAACGAGTAAAACAAAATCGCTCCAAAAGGAGGAAATCAAACAACTAAGAAAGTACTCTAAGGCTAAGGCAAGAAACTGAGATATCAAAATTTACAAACAAAAAAATCACTCTTACAGAGGAACAATGGTTTACTGGAGGCAACACTGTGGCTGTGGATTCAAGGCTGGAGGTAAGTCGGGTGAACGGACGAAGACACTCTGGCACAAGACAAAGGAGACACAGACTATTTAAACACGCAGAGGTAATGGGAAACAGGTGGAGACAATGAGTAATCAGGACACACAGGTGACACATGAGGAAGGGCAAGTGCTCTGAAACGAGAGGAGAGTAAATCCTTCAAAATAAAACAGGAAATGACAAGACCAAAATCCCAAGACAAGACAAACCTCACCGCAGTGTGACAGCATCCCCCATATCAGTATGGTTTCATATCCCATATTACATGTTACTAACTCAATCACAATCAAAATCAGAATCAGACTTTATTGCCAAGTAAGTTTGCACATACAAGGAATTTGTCTTGGTATATCAGTGCTAAAGAACAGTGATAGTAAACAAAGACAGATATAGAGAAGTAGAAGTAAGGCTAAGGAGTAGAAAGAGCAAAAAGCAAGTACTATATTTACAAGGAGATTGCCAGGAGATTACCCATGACATACTGAGCTTCTCTCTCTCATATCCCATATTACATGTTACTAACTCAGAATCTTCCCTTTCCTGTAGTATTGTGCTCTTCCGTCTCTCTCTCCTCTTCTGTCTCTTTCTGCAGGTATTTCTGCCTCTGGAGCAGTAGAGTCTGATCTGTGATGACAAGCCTCCTGCTTCTCCTACAACTCTGCACTACACCTGCTGTTATAATTAGAAATTACTAGTACTGCTTTCTAGTTTTCTTTAGATTTAAACTCAACCCAACCGGTTGAGGCAGATGGCTGCCCACCCTGAGTCTGGTTCTGCTCGAGTTTTTCCTTGCCACGTCACCTAGTGCTTGCTCATGGTGGGATCTGTTGGTTCTCTCTCTGTAAATACCATATTTTAAAGAATATGGTCTAGACCTGCTCTATATGAAAAGTGCCTTGAGATGACTTTTGTTGTGATTTGGTGCTATATAAATAAAATTGAATTGAAATGAATTGAATACTACTCTGAGGTGATCGGCAGTTTGCCTTAAGTTTTTCCTCTGTTTTGCCTCCAGCTAACACCACAATGTAATTGTGACATCAGCCCTAAAAGGGTCTATAGGTTATTGAGGGTTCTTCAAAGGCCTTTGTCCTTTGGAATCGTTACTTGAAGCACCTTCAGTGTAACTAGAAGTTCTCTGAGCACCCAATTGGATATTTGATTAAATTTATCATATGAGAAAGATTTCTTGAAGCACCTCAGTTCCTTGAGTACCCTATTAGATATTCAAGGCACTTTCAGTCTTTACAGGTGCCAAATAAATAAATACATAAATGAATAAATAAGATGAACCACTATGAAAAATAATAACAGTTCAGTATGCTGTTTCATATGGTTACATTCATGAAGTGTTGTAAAAAAAAAAATGCAAATCTCACTCTTCCCTTGGAGTCGAATCTTAGTGCAATCTAATGTGAGCTGTGTCCCACATTTAAAACTTCAATGCCCTTAATGGATATTACATATAGAATGTAATACTCAGATGCAGCAGATATAAGTCATGTGATCATGCAGGCATTTGGGACGATTCATTCTCACATGAACAGGAGAAAATAACATGTCGGGAATAAAACGGGATCAGGGAAAGTCAGTGATTGCTTTACTTGCTTGAGGACAGGATGATGAGAAGGAGGCTGTTCAAAAAAGAGAAGCAGTGGGTTTAAGACAACCTCCTGGGGAGAACGGAGCACTAAGAGTTTTATCTCTCCTCCAAATGCTCTGCGTCTAGGTAGACATAAAGTGCAAAATGGTTAAAGATGAGGCCGCACAGACCTGCATATATATATATAGTTCTCTGGACTAAAAATGGATTTAGCAGGACCTTCTCCATGTAAACAGCAAAAAGAAAGCAATCACTAAATATCCAGAAAGACCAGCTAACTGTACAAACAAAAACTCTTGCATTTACGAAACAAGAATTTGACCACAGAGACAAGGGTGGTGGTGGTGGTTTATAGTTATTTTAAAGGAGTACTCCAGCTATTTGGCAGTGCTACTCTACTTCAACTACTGTCTCTCTCCAAATTGGAGGACAGGATAGCAAGAGATTAAAGAGGATATAGTAATACTAATAAAAAAAATCATTAAAGCAGCAGAGGCCAAGGTATACAGATATTTTGACAAAAACATTGGATCTTACATTTCTCATAATCCAAGTTGCTGTCACATTGAAACGTTAAACACCATGTCTTTAAACTCCATGCCCCCCACCACACAATCTTTTGATTGCAGTCCAATGAACACATAAAATACTACACAGAAACCGCAGTGACAACCATAAAAAGTGGCAGGGCCAAGTTCTGTTTGGCACATTGATGGAAATCATAACATGATCAGGAAAGTTAATCAGCAGTAGCTACGCTATTGTAGAGAAAAAACACACACATACTTATAATTTAGGTTGTGGCTGTTGTTAGTCAGCAAGGTTTAGTGTTACCTGTGCTGTTTCTGATTTTGATATAGCTGTTGAAAATTGTAGCAAAACACATTTTTTCACATTCTGCGTGAGATCGTCTCTTAGCGCGGCCTTTTTTCTTAACTGTACCAGCCATATAAAATGTGCACCACAAATGGGCAGGAAGGGTGTTTGCTGTATGGAAGAGACCGATGGGTAATATAAGACCTCCAATACACAATGTATTCATAGTTTATCATCTACCTCTCAACATCTGCACATGTCAAACTAATGTTTGCCGTAGCCAGATATTGAGTTCCTTCAAGGGCCAGGACAGACCATAGCAGAGAGAACAATGATGTATGTCTTCAGAGGGTCTGGAAGATGAAGTACCAAACATTAAGGGCAGAGTAGGGCATCCTGGAGAGAGACTGTTATATTTGAACCCAGCAGCGAAACATAACACCCCTCCCTTCAGTGCTCCTTCAGACTCGCGGATGCTATTGCCATGGAAACTGACACTAACCACTGGCCAAGGAAGAAAATCCAAACTCAAAACAGAAGTAACCATATTTGGATAAGAGGGTGGAGCTGGGGAAGAGCGTCGGTGGATCTGACTGAGGACATGAGGACACTATGCCCACCCACCATGCTAAGTTGCTAACCAAGTCTGCTACCATAATTCCAGGAAAATTAACAAGCTAAGAGTTAAAAATGTTATTGTAGCTGGAGTTATGTAAGTAAATGTTGTGTTACATAACTTAATGAGTATTAACAGTCATGGCAGGTTGTCAGTGTCATTAATCAGTGTTATGTAGCTCTTAGCTGTAAGCTGTAGACTGTACATAATATGTATAATATATAATAATCCCATTTAAACAAATGAATTACAGTTTGTAGTGTTTGTAAGCAATTTTTTTCTTTTTTTTTTCAAGTTCCTTTCATTTCATTGTTGATGACTGGCGGCAAACTGTCTGCTGAAATGATTCTTTCTTCACTGAGTGGTGGGAACTATCATTAAATATACAGGCTACACAATGCCACAGAGGTGAGGTGAGTATTCATTACAGTACAGCAGACTGTTTTTACACAAGTAAGCCAAAGGTGTAATGTAATTCCAGATAACTGTATAGGGCTAATCTATCAACAGTGCTGTTTCTTCTGCCTTTTTTCCCCCTGAAAAGAGATATTACTATGTTTTTTGGTCTGGATCAGTGGAGCTACACCGTCATTGCAGCAATGAAGGATGAGAAGAATTGTGTTCCATCTCTCCTGTAGAGTTCAGCAACTTGTAGAATCAATGCCAGGACACACTGAAGCTGTTCTGTTGGCTAGTGGTAATCTAACACCTTACTGGGACACTTTGTGTTGGTTTTTCTTTTAATTTGTCATCTATCTATACAAGATAAATGTAGACTTTTTGTTTTGTTTTTTTCCTAATTCCCTGGGATAAATTACCACAGGTGCTTTTTGCAACATTGGTGTCAATCAATTCTGGAAATAGCAACATTTTGGAACATCAGAATTTTCATATAAATAAATAATAAAAATGGATTTGTCATTTCATTTAGTAGCTACAACCAGGACACATGGTTTCAATTAGCAGTTTGCCTAGTTGTCATGGAGATGACTCTGACATGTGCATGCTGTAGATGTTACAATATCCACAGCAGAGGTTATTGTATATAAATTATGTTTAACAGTCTTATTCCTGGCAAAGTGAACAAGACTTTTAAATGTTCATACAGGGACATACAATTTATCAAAACTATAACAGAACAGTTAATTTGAATAAATTAAAATGTTATTTATAATAATTTCTCTCACCTCAGTGCATATCAACATTAAATGAATATATATGTATGTAAAAAACATGATGCTGTTATTTTAAATTCAATTTAAAAATATAAACTATATTATGTTTGTTGCTTTTCAGGCCTGGTAATTCATATTTACTTTTCGTTTTTAGTTTGTAATGATAATTCTATTTATTACTTTAAAACAATAGAATTTTCTTTATTGTTTTCACAAATAATGGTAATGTTACATAAATGAAATAAAAGAAGGCTTGCAGGTACTTTGTCCTCTGGCAGTTAAGAGTCAAGACTGGATTTCTGTAGTGATATTTGACTTTCCTGTTTCCCCACTCAGTGTTCTCTGGGTGGAGACAAGGCAGGTAAACAACAGGAACATATAGGTAATTGAATGATAATGACCCCCTGCCACCTGCATTAACACAGGGAGAGCTTCCTCTTTTTGGAGAAGCAGTGGTCATGTGTTTTTATTGTTTGCTGCTTTTGTCTCTCACAACACAATGCGAACATGAGTCACCTGTGGCGGTCCACAAGGGACACTGGTCACATTCATGCTAGAATATATGACTACAGAAAATAATTAAATAAATAAATACATTTGACATTTTTGTGAAAAATTACCCAGGTGAAGGGTACTCCTAATTATCAGGGGCATTATTTACCCACTCATTTTTAATTTCACTGACATTTTACGGACTTTCAAGGGCAGATTCAATCACCTAAACCACCTTCAAAGGTGATTAGAGACACATTTGGCTGCATTAACAACAAGTGTAAATACAACACTCCACGTATACTATAATAACGATACAATACAACTTTATAAAGATTTGTTTGTAAAAATGCATCAAAATTATCAGCCAAAATTTCAAAGAGGGGATTCATCAGAGAGAGTTCCTGCATTATTGTCTATTTTTGTTTGTAACTAAGCTCTTAATCTGTCATTCTCGGTATGGTAGTTGGAAACAGATCAGATTATTGGCTTTGTTAAGTTTTGCCTTAAGTCAGACTTCAGAGTAGGTTTACAGTGTATAGAATATAAATTTCACACTGTGAGTTCAGACATTCAAATAAAATGGCAGGTAAATAGAGAGTGCTAAAGAGTGAATGGAATAATTTCAAACACAGCTCTACTCATTCTGCACCTGAGCATCATGTATGACGGTGGGTGGAGAAATGCCCACCAAAGAACATGAACCAATAAGGATGAAGGTGTAACTCCTTCACCTGGACAGGTGTGTTATGGGAATCTTCTGTTGAATAAAGCACAGAGTCATCGGTTGTCTTTCTGTAGGTTTAATTCTTACGTTTGCAAACGGACCCACTGCACTCCTCAAGAGAAAAGTGTCAGAGATTACACAGCTATGCAGCCCTGTATCAGCCCCTGTCCTTGATGGGGTGAGGTGGCCTGTCAGCTTACTGACATGTGGAAAAGTACTAAGCATATGATATTTCATAAGGCACAATTGTACAACACAAATGGTCAAGATTATTAAGAAATCACAATTATAATGAATCATACAAGAATTTCCAATACAGGTGCAGCAAACGTCAGTAAAGCTCAGGCTGTACACTCCCATACAGTCCTCAAATTGTGGTCATGCTGGATTTTGTTTGCTGAAATTTATTGGTGTGTTGTGACAAAAAGCAGACAGGACAGGATATACTGTGGGTAGATAAACGCTGCATCAGCCACAGCATTTAAACCACCACCCTTTTCTGTGACACTTGAAATTTAGCTTAGCTGCCTCCCATTTCTCTGGATCATCTTTGAGATGTTTCTACACCTTGACTTGACCACTGACTGTCTGCAAAATTCAGAGACAGGATTGTGTCTAGGCACAGATCTGGGGAAGTGCAACATAAAAATGTTGCTTCATTAAAGGTTCTCAAGGTAAGGGAGGTGCCCAGGAACCCTATGGTCACTCTGGCTGAGCTACAGAGATCCAGTGTTGTGATAAGAGAAGCTTCCAGAAGGACAACCATCACTGCAACACTCCACCAATCTGGGCTTTATGGCAGAGTGGCCAGACAGAAGCTTCCCCTCAGTGAAAGACACATGAAAGCTGCTTTGAGTTTGAAACAAAGACTGAACAGTTTCGCCTCAATTCTAATCATGCCTGGAGGAAATCAAGCACAGCTCATTACCTGCCCAATACCATCCCAACAGTGAAGCATGGTGGCAGCTGAAGTTCACACTCCAACTGGACAACAACCATAAGCACACAGGATGGAATGCAACAGGGTTGGTTGGCGAGATGCATCAGTGCTTGATCAGAACTTTGACAGCCAATGTATTCTCCTTAATTGAGAGAATCTGTTGTGGTTTACCTCTCTCTCTCTCTCGCTTTCCCTGTTTTTATTCATGTAGGTGTGGGTGGGGATGGGGGGAAGGGGGACAGAATGGGGGAGAGAGAAAAAGCAAGAGCTACTGTAAGATTCTGTCATGACTGGTGTGTGTGTGTGTGTGTGTGTGTAGAGGTATAAATACTTCCTCTTACCAAGCTGAATTGATTAATTGCATGTTGTGGCCCACAGAGTGGTATTTTGAGAGGCCACTGCTGCAAGAGCCATTAGGATTTTGCTGTAATGTTCATCGACTCACCAGCACACACACACACACACACAACTTGCATGAAGACTCCTTCCACAGCAGTTGATTCAGATTCAATACAAAAGGAAAATCGCCAATGAAGGTGCACATTCATTCACACACACACGCACACACACACACACACACACACATACACACACACATACACAATGTAATCGAGATGCCTGGCAACTGCAGCTCTGAGAGGTTTGGAGAGAGGGAATAAAAGAAGCCACCTGCCTCAATTAGTTTGAGGATGGAGGGGTAGATGGAGAGGGGCCATGAGTGTATGAAGAAGAGATGAAAAGAGAGGGAGTGGGTGGAGAGGGGCTGGAGGGAGACAGAGATTGAGTGAGAGAGCTCAAGCAGAACCGAGAGAGAGAGACAGGAGTGGAGGTTAAAATAGAGATTTGTGGGTGGGAGAGAATGCGTAAAGGGAGCAGCTGATTGGGGCTTTTGAAGACCGATACTAATGCCTCCAGTTTTGGAGCAAAGCTGCTGATTTCCAGTAGTCTGATACAGAGAGGCTGTGTTATTCAGAGAGGCAAACTGTAACCATAAAACCCCATTCAAAATCACATTGTCATTTGTAATAACGAACTAGTAACTCACTGTGAAGTGGGTTGAAGTAGAAGTGGGTTAGGGTTCCAAGTAACTGTTACAAGAGGTTACCTGACAGTTATGTAGTAATGCAAGACTTACCTTAAGGCCCCTATCATTTCGGTCTATATTGTCCTTTAGTGATGCATACAGCATGAATATTTGTTACCACATGCTGAACCTTACGTCCTCAGCTTGACTTATCAACAAACATGGTGTCACAGTTACAGTAATGTGTCAGTGTTTCCAAAAGTAACACTTGATCATGTAGATAGTGGTCACAAATTATCCACCTTCATAATGAAAATAATTCCCTTACAGGATTGAGGAATAGTGAGTAAGGTGGAAGGGACACCATCCTGGGGTGGGCTGTAAACTTAACAGTGTTCAAAATATTATGTTATAAAATGGAGGTTAAAGGCATATAACTTTGGTGGTAGTTAAAATTTGAAAGGAGTAATCTTTCAATGAATTTTGTGTCAAAGCAATGAAAAGCGGTCCACAGTTCCTCAATGACTTCTGTTGTAGTGACTGTGTAGTTTTCTAATGTATTTTTGATATGGGACAAAAAAAAAAAGATGAAAGATGTTTAATTACCTAAACTCAAACAAACTAAAAAACTTACTAACTAACCATAGCACTGGCAGGTCAGAAAACACTTACATGACTCATGGTTCTCCCTGGCATATGGGTCATTTTGGGAGGGAATTTGTATAGGGCTGCCCTCTAAAAGTCGATGATTCAATGCATCTCTTAGGAAGACTGTGTCAACTGTTTATGCTTTTATGCTATTTTGCTATTTACAACAATTTTGCAATTTTACTACCACTACAATTGCTTTTACTACCAGGCGTTGCACTGTGGACTTACTAAGTGGCGAGATCGGAGCTCAATCACGAGATTGCCAGTTTTAGTCCAGCAGCGGATGGTTATAGATTTTTAAAAAATAGTATTACTAATAATAATATGAATAAAGATTTGAAGAGCAATAGTGTGAATACTGGAAGCACAATAGTGTGGGTGCTTTTAATGAAAAGGCTGGTTAAGACAAAAAGGAGATTATAATGCTTGTTTACTGTGGAAGCATTCACACTATTGTTTTTTTCTATTTTATTAGATTTATTAGATTTTATTGTTCTTCAAATCTTTATTAGTGTGAATGCTTCAAGCATTCACACTTTTTGATCTTATGCTTGTATGATTTTATATGATTTTTTTTCTGAATTAAAAAATGAATGGGATCCTATGGGAGCTTTCCCAATCCCAAGGTTCCCGGTTCGATCCCCACTTCAGACGCTGAAATTTATGCTGTAAAAACCATTCTGCTATGAAAATTTTTCACTTTTGAAACTTTTTACTGTTTTGCTTATTCAACTTTTTATGTATTTATGCTATTTTGCTATTTATAACAATTTAGCAATTTAGCAATTATCCTATCACTACAACTGCTTTTACTGCCAGGCTTTGCACTGTGGACTTCAGTGGCGAGATCGGTAACGCGGATGCCTACCAACCCAAGGTCTTGTGTTCAAGCCCCGACCCAGACAAATATCAAAAACCCCTCCTGAGAAAAGAAGTAATAACAATAATAATAGATGTTGTTATGAATACTTTGCAATTTTGGTATTTATACAATTTTGCAATTTTACTACCACTACAAGTCATTGTAGCACCACGCAGTACCCTGTGGTCTTCGGTTTGAGTCCAGCAGTGGATGGATGGTTATTTTTTTTTAAAACAATAGTATTACTACTAATTATAATAATGAAATAGAAGAGCAATAGTGCAAATGCTTGAAGCATTCACATGCATTTTCTGCAGGAAATGCATATTATCTAGTTGTTCTAAATCCGTAAACCTTTGACCACACTATTATTATTTTTCCGTACCTTTTTCGGTCTCTAACTAGTCCCGTATGCTTTATGCTACAGACACCATTCAGGTATCAAAATGTTCATCTTTTCCTGGACTTTCAGGGATGTATTCAACTTTTTGATCCTATGCGTGTATGATTTTGTATGAATTTCTTTATGAATTAAAAAATGAATGGGATCCTATGGGAGCTTTCCCAATCCCAAGGTTCCCGGTTTGATCCCCGCTTCAGACACCGAAATTTTACTGCACTTTCTGCTGTAGAAACCATTATGCTATGAAAATGTTTCACTTTTTAAGCTTTTTACTGTTTTGCCTATTCACCTTTTTTCAACTGTTTATGCTTTTATGCAATTTTGCTATTTACAGCAATTTAGCAATTTTGCAATTGTACTATCACTACAATTGCTTTTACTACCAGGCGTTGCACTGTGGACTTCAGTGGCGAGATCAGTAACGCCAAAAAAAAGAAATAATAATGATAAAGAGCATTATGAATATTTTACGCTTTTTGCAATTTTGCTATTTATACAATTTTGCAATTTTACTACCATTACAATTCATTTTAGCACCACGCAGTACCCTGTGGTCTTCAGTGGCGCAACTGGTAGAGCAGTTGCTTATTGATCATGAGATTGCCGATTCGAGTCCAGCAGTGGATGGTTATAAATTCTTAAACAATAATATTACTAATAATTATATTAATAAAGATTTGAAGAGCCATAGTGTGAATGCTTCCAGCATTCACAAGCATTTTCCCCAGGAAATGCATTTTATCTAGTTAGAGTTTCTATTCCTTCTCTGTTAATTCTGAAATAACCGCTAATGCCAGTTTAATAAATGCAATACAGCCCAAATGTTGTGCAATAAGATATTTATGTATTAAAGGATTTATATATTAAAGGTTTATCACAACCTTGGTTTCATTTTTGTGAGTCTGGTCCTCTGTTCCATTGTACAAATACTTGTTTTTCCCAGAACTTTAAATCTTCATGCAATGCAATGATGTTTTCCTGACAACATATTTTGCTAATGCTGTATTGTTGAACACGAATACAGGAGTCACGTTGCCTTTTTATGCAGCTGTTTGGAAAAACCACATGAATCATATTGGCGAAGAGCAACACTGATTCCAATATTCAGTACTTAAGGCAATATTTTAGAACTAAAAGACTAGACTTGTCCAAACACAAAAATAATTCACGATATTGGAATCAAGGCACTGTAATGTTAGACTAGAAAGAGAAAAAATGGATAAAAGAGAGAGAAAGAGACACAACTGTGGTTTTGTTATTAGCACATACGCACATACGCTACAGGTATTTTGGCTTTGTCTCCTTTACATGAGTTGCTTTTTAATAACTGCCAGCTTGACTCTGCTGAAGACTCCCTACTGGGTGAGCTACATTCAAGATTATACACTAGTTTGTCTCTTTCACACACACTCACTCTCTCACACACACACTCACACACACACACACACTAAAGCAGGTAAGTATCAGCACTGCATATCAGAGAGAGGCAACAAGGGAGTTAAAGTAAGAAGATGGAGAGATAGAAGGTAGGATCAAATATCAGAATGGTGGTGGTGGTGGGGAATGTGGGGTTGCTTTTCTTTGTGTTTGTCACAGAGCTTCTCTCTGTTTGAGCTAGAGGCATTGACAATAAGGACATTTAGCTATTTCTCATTTTGTCATGGGTCTAATGTGGGAGGATTGTGTATATTAGAGCTTGCCTTCGTCCCCATAAAAGAAGCCATTTGTTGTCATTCATTCTTATACAGCAGGAAAAATTGCTTCCATGGGGGGAGAATCCATTGTAGCAAACAAGCAGCCGGTGTTATTTTTGTCAGACTTGCTGTTTAATTCTGTCTTCATTGTGTTAGAGTTGTGTTTTCCATATCAGCGCACACATTCAGGGACTTCTCATCAGACCACAGAACTGTTCAGGCTCTTTGATGAGTGAAGCCAGAGGGAAAGCAGTTTACAATGTAACTATTCAAAAATACAGTGTGTAGCTGTGTGTGCTGCAAAATGGTTTGGGAGATATAAACTAGACATAACTCAACTCCTTACTTAAAAAAATAAACTTGCAGTGGTAAGTACAGTATGTCAATTTTGCTGTAATGTATCACCGGCTGACACCATGCAATATTGATTCAACTAATATCTTTATAGTGTCAGTGACCCTACCATCAGCATGTCTCAGCAGAAATTGAGCTTCATCAGACCAGGCTACATTTTTCCAGTCTTCAGCTGTCCAGTTTTGGTGACCATGTGCCCACTGCAGCCTCAGATTTTTGTTTGTGGGTGATAGGAGTTCTTGAGTGGGCAGCACAGCAGTGCAGTGGTTAGCACTGTCACCTCACAGCGAGAAGGTTCTGGATTCAAACTCCAGTTCGCCCCAGGCTTTTCTGTGTGGAGTTTGCATGTTCTCCCTGTACCTGCATGGGTTCTCTCTGGTTACTCTGGCTTGCTCCCACAGTCCAAAGACATGCATCTTAAGTTAGGTTAGGATAGGTCCTGTATCTGTTTGATTTTATACACTGCACTGCTACCATATGATTAGCTGCTTGGATAAATGCACAAATAAGCAGGTGTATAGGTGTTCCTATTAAAGTGTTTAGTGAGCATAAATCCATTGTGTTGGCTGTGTCGTGTGACCTAATTAATTTTTGTCATCACAATTCTTGTCTGGCACCCCAACGATTTATTTCTGTTTCTGTAGTAGTAAATATGTGAGTAAAACTAGGATTAATCTTTTTTTATCACTTAGTCACTTTGTTACTACTATGTGCTTTTGATCTTGACTGTTTATATGCCTTCTGGGACTCATGTAGCTGAAAAAGGTGAAGACATCATGTTAAAAGTATCTAAATGTCTTTTCCTGGAACTGTCATATGATTCCTGTCCATGGAGATAACTTTCATTACAGTCTGGACAGCTTGTGAACATGTTGTGGGTTCATTCCAGTTGGTTAATATCAGGTTAGTTTTGGGAAAAGGGATGATCAGTCACTGATCAGTCGCAACACTTGCCACTTCCTAGCACTTTGTAGGTCCCCCTCATTCCTTCAAAATGGCTTAGATCCATCAGAGACCTCTGGAGGTGTCCTGTGGCATCTTGGCACTGCCTTTAGGTCCTGTGGGTTGTGGGGTGGGACCTCCATGGATCTGGGTTGTTCTGATGCATCCCACAGATGCTCAATCAGATTGGGATCTGGGGAGTTTGGAGGCCTGAGGCCTGAAAATTTACTAAAGACTCTATTGTATTATTCATCAGATCACTTTGCAGCAATGACCTCTTATAACCAGCTGCAGGGCTTAAGTTGTGAAACACAAGGATCTTACAATTAAAGGAGAATTGTCATCGATTGAAGGTCTCCACAAATACAACAACAAAAAAGTGTGTTTGTGTGTGCGTATTTCTTGGTCCTGTTAATGGGCCAGAGGGTTTAAGGGTTAGAGGGGAGACGAGAAGCCCAGTTCAAGCAATCAAGACTGGGCAGGACAAAGACGGGCCTGCCTGCTCTCTGCTGCAGCTGGACAATAGGCTCTGGGAATTGGGGTTGATTTACACACACACACACACACACACACACACTGGTCACAAGCCTAATTCACGACCAGGACATGAACTTTGCTTCCCTGTCTCTAATTGAGATGTATTGCTCTAGCTCTGTATTTTGGAGATGCCACAGCATACACACCCACTAGCCTCAACAGCCTCCAACCATCTACAGCAGCTCCCAAAACGTGTTGCAAGTCCTTGGGAAAGTGAAATGTATCTTGTGGGTATTTAAGGGGTTCCAGAAGCCCTTAACTAGTCTTCAGTAAAAAGAGTTCATTTCACATAAATGGACAAGGAATTATACTAATAAGAGAAGAATTTACCTCAACTATTGTAGTCTCTGGATGTATTATCAAACCTACAGTGGTCCAGATTTATTTGTGGGTCTCTTTGAGGATCAAGACGGATATAGGCCACTTTTTTCTCTTTGCAATCACTCTGTATGCTTTCATTTTCCATATCCTAAACATGAGCTTTTTCAATGAGTAATTCACCAAGAGGAAACTTGCAGCCTAACGGTGGAAGCAATTATTATGCAGACAGTAGAACAATATTATTAGAAGTAATAAGCAAGGATTATACTTCACACTTAGTGAATTGGCATGGACAAGGGCCCTTCAGCTGAAACTGAAATGAAAGTTAAATCAGTTATCATAAATGAAATTAAGAAGAAGAATCCTTTATTGTTGGCCAGTTGGATGGGTGGCCAGTTGTCGGGGGCAGAGCTTCTGAAGAAGCACTGATGGGGGTGATGTGTTTGTTTTGCTGCTGAGTTCGCATATCAGTGGTCTTTCTCCAGGATGCTGTAGTCTGCTTTTTAACTGTTTTCCAACATGTGTGTTTGGTACTGACTATAGAAGAGATGTAAATACAGTAATTTGTGAATGAAATAGGAAAATGTGGAAAAATATGGAAAATGTTAGTTACAGTAACCAAATGAAAGCAAATATATATATTTATTTATTTGTTGTTTTTTAACTGGTCAGTATGTAATTTACCATGCCAGGTATGGGGGATTGCAATAAGTTGAATATGTTTTGTTGATTAAAATTAATTTTATTTGTTTAATATTTGTCTTGTTTGTACTGATGATATTCCTGATTTACACTCATTTTTAGTTTTAGGTGACTAAAACAAACTGAGACAATCTTGACAGAAAATGATTATGCCAAAGATCTCCTCAGGAGATTGAAGGGCCTTTTTAAAGGGAGTTGTGCTTTGTCATTTTGAGGAAGAAGAAGATTTGTGTTACTTTAAAATTATATGAATTGAGTTTTCCACATTTTAGCCAACTGTTGAGTTGCTTGTTTTTTGTTTTCATCTTTGTTACACATGTGATCTGGTTGCCCTTTGTGATCTCCAGTCGACAGTCCTACACAATATGGATAACGACTGTCTTTGAAGTATCTTTTATTTATTTATTTGACATAAACCAAGATTCCAACAGAGCAAAAAGATGGCAATTTCTTAACTACATGCCTTGTGCTATCTTACAATAAATGTTACAGAAATTACCCAAGAGTACAATAAATGATCATAAGGTAAAGTATTGTGCAAAAGTGATAAAAACAAATGAGTGACCATAATGGATTTCACAGCCTCTCCTCTTGACTGCTCTCTCCATACTGGATGTGACAGATAGGTTAAGGTATAGAAGTACTTTCTGACACTTTACACTTCCCTTGTCACAACCTTTGTCTCCTAGGAGCCAGATGCACAAAGCATCAACTACTACGCACCTAATTTCTCAAGCCAAATCTTTAATGCAGCCATTCCCTCTCTCCACAAGAATTATTCTGGAAAATGCATGCATGGAAATAGCAAAAAAGTAGTAGCAACATTTCCTGTCTTCCTAGGATAGCCTTTCCTTCTTTTATGATGACTTCATCACTCAACCTGAGGACATTCAACCTAGACTTCCATATGTTTTGGAGCTACTACAGCAGGTGCTTGGCACTCAGAGTTTATATCTCTTGGCTTGGACTCTCCTCCATCTAGACTGCATGAGCTATACTCAGTTGTCAACTGAGGTGCATGCATTATTGCTGTTTTGGGTTATGATGTCAGGCCTGCTTTGGATTTCTCAGTGCTAAATTACAGAAGTCTCTGTGGATGTCATGATGAACCTGGAGATTTGTTTTTTGCCACCTGCGTTTGGCTTTTCAACACTCCCTGTATTTCTATTCTCACCAGCATGGCATTTCTTCATGGAGTTGGGCAGGTGTAGAAGAGGAAGCCTGAATAAATACTTCTTACTTTTTCAGTGATATATCACTTTATGATTGTCTCTTTTTGAACATTTGTGTATATGGACATAGTGCTCTCAAAGAAAACACAGGAATGGTCAGACAGAGCAACATTAGTCACCACAGTCTTAGACCTTTGGAGATGATTAAATCCAGAGTGTGGCCTTTATTGTTAGCACATGCTGAGTCAGTCCATAGTTATCAAGAATATTTCACTACACTAAAATATGTTTATTTTTTTGTTGTTGTTGGAGATTGCCAGTGGAAGACAGGTCAAATCAGTGAATAAGAGAACAATGAGGGAACAATGTCTGGACTTGATTCATTGATACCTCCCCTGTAAGTCATCTTCAGTCATTATGTTGTAATGTCAATTATATTATGTGGTCCCCAGCCTAATTTTGTGCTCAGTCATAAAGCCAAAGTAAGATATATAATATCAGATATATAATAGTAGTCTATGCCCCATTCCCTCATTAAATGTCTGCATAAATACTGAGTGATGTTACAACTAATCTGTTTTTGGGCAGTTTGGTGTGTTTACATTCTACTTTTGCTTACATGCTACCATTGGTCATTGGTGTTTAACATTATGAAACAGCCTACTGAGAATGCCAGCTTTGTGGTTGCTGCTGTAACTAATTTTTCATTGCCCTTGTGTTTGATAGGAGAGATTTCATCAGTCCAGTCTGTTTGTTTAATGGCTTGAAACCATAAACGTCTGCATATAGCTTTGAAGGGCATCTTCAATGATGGTGCTCTGTAAAAATTAAGATAGCCTTTTTTGCATTCCTACTCTGACATCCAACTGCACAACAAGGCATTGTTTTTCCTTATTCCAGGGATCTCGCCTGTTTCATTCCACTTGTTTCTGCTGTTTTTCTGTAACTACAGTGATGTAACTGTAACATCCTCACCAAACTGAGATGCTAAACTTCTGTTTCAACAAATCCCACTTTAAAACTTCATTGACGGTTGTGTGAAAGACAGGTTATATTGTATTGTACTGCATATGCACAGAGTGCAGTGTATTGTACTCTGCGAAATGCAAATGCAACAACTAGATTGTTGCAGGGTTTCCACCATTGCAGTTGACCATCCATTATCTCTGGTGAGAAGCAGCAGACTCTCATGCTGCTGTGACATATTCACTCATTCAGACTGAATTGTATTTGAATTCATCATGTCTCTTGTCAGTTCATCAACACTTTGGCTTTGTTAACATGTTTTTTCATCCAACATTCCATCTGCTAGACCGCATTTTATCAAGTCTCTCATTTCATATGAGAGAGCATACAACACCTCCTCCAGTGCACCACCACTGCTATTACTGCCATTTTCCTCCATCACATTCAATCATATTCCATTACATCCCATTGCTGACCCTGTGAAGCTGGATGCCACGTTCCTCTTCATGCCAGCTGAAATGTCACCCATGTTCCTCATGTATCATCCCCTCCAAGAATAAGACTTCTGCTGGCACAGACACTTCATTGTTCGAATATGCCTTTCAATCAGTCCCTCTCACCTTTGCTGGATCCCATACTCTTTTTATTTTTTTATTTTCTTTTGTTGACCTGCAGCAATACAGGGCCATCATATTATGCTGCATTAAAACAATAAAAGATATGGTCATCAGATTTGGTTAATTCTTCAGAGATGAGACCTGTAAGAAAGAGATGAAGGAAATACACGCAAACACAGCCACACACAGCCCCCACATTAAGCTGCTTGCTGCTGGAATGTTGACTGATCTGCTGGAGCAGTGGATTGTGGCTTAAAAAAACCATCATAATCAGGATTAATTCTCTGATGACCACCAAATTTCAAGGCGGTCCATTCACTAAATGTTGAAACATTTAAGTCTGGACTAAAGTGTGAGTCAGACGGACATTACTGTCCTTGGAGCCATACTGCTATCACGGCTAAAAAGTAATAAAATGAGATGGAACGGAGAGAAAAAGCAGGGGAAAAAGGGGAAGCGAGGAGTGCAAAAAGAGAGTGTCAGATACAAATTTGTGCTGACCCCCAGCCGCTTTGAGAGACAAATTATATTGGTGAACCATTTTCCCCATTCTCCCCTTCATTCATTACAGCTCTCTGCAGGGAAACAACAAATGAATGGCTGCTGTAGGAAATCTATGTTCTACTAAGTGTGTCAACATACTCCCCCATTCAGTGGCCAATCCCTCTCTCTATAGCCATGCACTGATCCAAAACACACCATAATGCACTGTATTTCATTCAGTAATCCTCATCAGCAATCATTAACCACTACAGAGAAATGAATTTTCCACAATGATCGGGCTATGTGGCACATATTTCTCAACTGCAAACACACAGTTGGTCCACCACATTTGCCTGCTGATCTATGTAACCAATAGCAGCCTTTTATGGCTTTTATTAGAATCCAGATATCCTCCATCCAGTTAGTATGTCCACTTTTCATTATTGAGAATCCTCACTGAGGGGCAGGTAATCAATATGATTTTATAATTATTCTTTTTCAATCAGATGTCAACCAGAGAGATCATTACAGAGTGGACTATTTGTTTTTTCCGCTGCCATTTTACCCAGTGTATGTGTATCCACAAGGTTCATGAGCCACATGTCTGTTTTTGCCACTAGATGGCTCAGCCTTCCAGATCTGCTCGGGGTCCTGCATTTACAGAAGATGTCATGACATGTCATGTTATGTTATGATTGGCAGTACGTCAGAAAAGATACGGTTTGTGTAGACAAATAATAATAATAATAATAATACCTATTTAAAACCAGTTTAAAAAGTGCTTCACAGATATAAAAACAGAAAATACATAGTTCTATTACATATTAAAATAGTTTCAATACAATCAAGAAATGGAAGCAGATAAGAGACAATGAAAAATCTTAGGAATAAACCAGTAAAATGAATTAAAGGCTATTTTATTTTAAACAAGAGTTTTAAAAGAAGACACTGAGGTAGCATGTCTGATTTCCAAGGGTTTATGCCACAGTTGAGGTGCCCTAACAGCAAATGCCCTGCTACCCTCTGTCTCAAGCCTTGCCCTGTGGATTGAGAGCAACTGCTGGTCTGCAGACCTAAGAGAAAAAGCAGGGGTTTAAGAGGTGAAAGGGTCAATAATGTACAGTGAGGCAAGGCTGTGCAGTGAATTAAACAAGCAGTATAACAATTTTAAATTAAAATAAATAAAATAAAAAATTAAATTACCTCTGAAAACCATGGGTGACCAATGCAATGTGCACACATTTTCTAGTTTTGGTGAGAAACCTAGTTGCAATATTTTGTACAAATTGTAGATGGGTGATAGGTTTCTGGCCACAGTCTGGTAAATAATAAGTGACAGAAATTTAAATGGCTGGACACAAAAGCATGACTGAGTGTTTTTGCATCACTGCACAAGAGAAATGAACATATCTTGGCTATATAGTAACAGCGATTTAGTGATTTTGCTGAAATGCTTTGCAAAGTTCAAGTCTGAATCAAAGATTACTGCCAGATGTCTGACCTCATGGGTGCACTGCAAACCCTAGGACACTAAGATCTGGCTTACACAATCCCTGTGTGTTTTGGGTCCAAACACCATCACTTCAGTTTTGTAATCATTAAAGTTACTGGACATAATGTCCACAAAACAGGATGAAAATGTGTGTATCTTCTGCATAAAAATATAAATAAATAAAATATTTAAAGAAATATTTAAATTATGGAAAACTTAACCAAGTGGTAGCATGCAGATGGAAACAATAAAGGGCCAAGAACAGACCCCCGAGGAATGTTGCAGGTTACATCTGTATATCTTGATGAGAAATTCCCACTTGAAATGGAGAAAGTTCCATCACTCACGAAGACTTAAACCAGTCTAGAGCAGTACCAGTCATGCCTGTCCAGTTTTCTAATCAATTATTAATCAATAATAAAGGGAATAAGATAAAAGCACACAATTTTCTCCAGCACTTTGGCAATAGAGGGTATTTGGATATGGGTCTATAATTATCAAGATGGTGTCTAGATTTGTTGATGTTTTTTTCAGCAGAAGTTGAACAGCTCATTTAAATATTGAAGGTATAAGGTGTAAGGTTCAACATTTCTTTATTAACAGTTGAAGGTTTATTTGTTGTGCGATGGGAAATGTAATGCAAAATCATCCTCAGTAAAGCTGCCTGGGATACAGAATAATAATACAATAAAAATCCAATACAGCTCACAGTGTGGTCAAATAGAGATGGCACAATTTGGGCTTGCACTGGTGTTGGAAATTATCAAACCACTTCTCTCAATAGAAGAGGCGTCATCGGAATCTAGAGGGTGGTGAATAAATAAGTAGTTGGGGTTGTGAGGGTTTGCCTTAGAGGTGAGAGGTCTCTCAATCTTACTTCCTTTAGAGTCTTTTAAAAGCTCTGTCAAGGCATTAAAATGACATCTGAATGTGGCAGCTTTCCATTTCCATTCAGCACATCTGCATGACCTAACGATTCAAGGTATTTCTTGTGTGTGTGTGTGCGTGTATGCACATATTAGTAGTTATTTTGACTCCAAAACAAACTTTCCTTAAACTTCACAGATGACTCCAAAATCTTAAACATTGATCTTACAAATGAATACAATGTTAGAGAACAATTTTTAGAAGAATTCAATTTTCTATTGTTAATTTTGATGGAAAATTAAAGTGATAAGTGTTATCCAAGACACTTTTTCCCCTCATGTACTCATCTTTTAAAGTACCCAGACACATTCATTTTAATATGCTCACATGTTGGGTATATTCATGAGATAAAACACCATACAGCAGGGAGGATGGATTAGGTTACATGGGGCCATATGGGAGAGGAGAGTATGTGAGGAGAGAGAAAGAGAGAGAGAGAGAGAGAGGGGATATATATATATATATGTATATAAAATGTGTGAGAGGGAGAGAGTCACATAGAGAAAGTGGTTTTAAAATGGATACATCAAGCTGCTCTATGCCACAGAGAAAAAGAGGAAAGGTCACTACTATCCTTTTAAATTATACTTCATCTAGTGGGTAGTGCTCACTGTGAATGACCGCACAGTTCAGCTGAGTGGGCAGAAGGTTCACATTCAGGTTAGAGAGAGTTCTGTCTCTTTCTCTTTTCTGTGTTGTGAGGTATGTTTATTCTCTGATTACATCGGAATAATACATACATGATACCTTACATGCCATCTGCATTCATATTCTTTTATTAACAATTCATTTAAAATCTGATACACAGGAGAGATATTTATGCTGCCAAGACAATACACTGTTGTTTCTTCCAAGGTTAATATTACAGCCATCAAAAGATGATGAAGTACTGACAGTTTTTCATAACCATTTACACACTAAAATTGGAACATCAAACATAATCACTGAAACCTGAGTGCACCAAATCCCTAAACCAAGTCTGCCAAAATGTAAGCACAATTTCTGCTTTACAGTTTTCAATTCAAAATCACACATTTTGCAAAACACACTTATTTAGTTATTTATTATGCACAAAACATGCACATTAAAAAAACAAACAAACTTGTCCTTAGGTAAGCAACGGCAATCACAATGCCAAGCTGTATTGGCAACACCCAGTCTTCACAGGTGCAAACACCAGTTGCTTAATTTTACTTTTAATTTACACCCATTTTTAACCAAAATTAGGGCATACAGTTTTTTTTAAATATAAAAAGGGTGATTTACTTATTTGTCATTGCCATTTCTATTTTTTTCTATTTTTTCTTTTTTCATTCAATGTTATGAACACAATGGAAAACAGGGTTAGTACAGTAAAGAGTAGAAAGCAGCATGGAGCACAGTGACCCATCCTCTCTTCAAATCAGGAGAACCTCTCTCACCTTGCTGTCTTACCAATGTTGCATCTTGAAGTGAAAACAAATAGATGTTAAAACAATAAATGTTACTGGCTATTTATGCACCATCTCGAACTTTGACTCTGTAATTAATTCAGATTACATTGTTTTCTGCTGAAGACAAAGACCAGATAAGGCTGCAGATGAGAGGAAAATAGAGGTCAACGGGGAAGTAAGAACTAGAGATCTGATGAGTATGAATATTTGATGAGTATGAAAATGATGTGAATCACATGCTACAGTCTTCATAGTCACCAGATCTCAACCCGAATGATTCTCTGTGGGAGATTTTGGACCACTGTATTAGACAGTGCTCTCTACCCCTAGAGAGGACATTAAATGATTGAATATCTTTTGGAAGAATTGTGCTTTATCACTCCAGTAGAGCTCCAGAGACTAGAATCAATGCCAAGGCGCATTGAAGCTGTTTTGGCAGCACATGGTGGCCCATCACCTTATGAGGCCCAGAATGAATTATACCCCGTACGGCTCCTCATAGTTGATGACTTTTGCGGGTAGCTCTTTTCTGCCTTCAGGAGCGCCAGGCATGTCTCAACCATAACATACTACAGCAAAAACTTTACAGCATTTATAGCAGCTCTGGCATTAAGAACTTACAATTTCATATCAGATACATAATACTGAAAAAACAATATGAAGTACCATCTGTTTCTCTTTTAGTCCACACTCAGGACAATCCAGCCCAGTGATTTGCAGCTTATAGCGGACACCTCTACGGCCAAGTGACGGATGGCTGTTCCATATTATCCTTTTAATTATGCACATTGATTCCCCCCGGTGGCCACTGCCTTGTTTACTTCCCGGCTATAATGCATTTGTGTTCACTGCTGCATTGATTAATGTATCCTAATCTTAATCTGCGCACGGAAACATCCATCTGACTAATGCAGGACTCTGGGATAAATCACTGGGGTCCTGCTCTAAGTGCTGCCAGCTGACTAAAGTCTCTCTCCCTCTCTGTCTCTCTCTCTCTCTCTTTAAGTCTGCCAAATACTTGCTCTCTCTCAGTCGAGCCCTTTGTCCTTATCCCTCTCTGTCTCAGCTCCTTCCGTCTCTAGAAAACTTTCTCTCCCTCAAACTTTGACTTCCCTCATTTGATTTCTCATGCACTTGCTCTTGCCATGTAGCATTTCATTTTTCAGTTTATTTTAATAGTACTTTAAAGTAATGTTATGTTGTCAATCCGCCAGCAGAATATCATTGAAATTTCAACTGTGCGTCAGCTGTTCCAGACAGTTCTACATGTTTGCAAATATAAACAAAGCATGCAAGCACTGACGTTTATTATATACCTACCATGGCACTGTTGAGTGTTGACTGGCTACTGGCAAAAAATGCATTTAGTCAACTGAGGAGAAAACAAATGTAAACATCCTCAAGGTCCTTTGTTTCTAATTCACTGCCATCATCACAAGACAGCATACTGTCTGCTGGTGTAAGTGCAATGCTGTTTGGTTATTCATACTTTAGTTGTTGGCTAGGTAGAATGCTTCTGTCAGGCTGAATTTATCATTTCGTTCTCAAATAGCTCATCACAGGTTCCACAGAGCCCATAGTTCACAGGGGCAAAGTTTAGGAGCCACAAGAAGTCTCCTTTAATTCTGTCTGGAGTCTGGAGCAAGGTGTAATCAATAAGCCCTGGATCAGAAGATCTCAGAGGCCTACTGGTGATGTACTGTACAAAGCTCTAAAAATGATTGTACAAATTTTGATGTCAGTGTAAAGAATTTGGTTTGTGTGAAATGATAATAATTGGAATTATTTTACATTAACTGGCCTTGGCTTTGCAGCAGCATGCTGGACCACCTGCTACAGCACATAAATATGGAGTTTAGACATGAAGAATGCTGCCATTAAAATGATGGTAATGTCATGATAATTTTGTTATCTTTTAGGCATCCACATATATGTTTGTGTGTGTGTGTGTAAATATATACTTATTTTAAGACAGAATTGGCAGTAATAAGAGGGGAGCCAAGCACCAAGTACTGGTCAATAGAGTAGTCACTTGAGACTGCAAGACCAGGAGACCAACTTGTGCACCACCTGGACTGACTACAAGAAAGCCTATGTCTCAATGCCACACACGGACCCTGAAATGATTGGAAACATACGACATCAATAGGACAATAAGTTCCTTCATCAAGAACTCAGTGGGACTATGGAAAACAACTCTAGAGGCCAACTCTAAGCCAATTGCACAAGTTACCATCAAGTGCAGCATATACCAAGGTGATGCACTGTCCCTGCTGCTGTTCTGCATAGGCCTGAACACCCTCAGCACTATTATTAATACTTTATATCTCTATATGGAATCTGCAATATGCTATATTTTCTGCCTAAAGCCTCTATTAGGAATAACATAATTATTATTTTAAATTCTGTTCTAGGTCTGGGATATTGCAGCCTTCTCTGTAATCAATTATGCCTGCCTTTATGGATGGCATTTTTAAAAAAGTACGTCAGTCAGTGCATTATGTTTCCTTAATCTGAGGGAGACAAGACCAACATCACATTTTGAAGCAATGCCCAGTTTGCCAAATGTAATCGGTACAGTTGGCTGTACTACATCGTCAAAAGGGAACCATTGAAAGTTAGTTTGTTTATGTTGATCAAAAGCATTATCATTTAATTAATGTTGAAGTTGTGACTGTCAGGGTTTGAATGTTTTTTCCTGTTTTATTTTGGTATTTTGTCCCTGTTCCTTGGTTATTCCAGTTGTCTTTACTTCCTCGTCTTGATTACTGTCCCCGCCCTAATGTGTTTCACCTGTGTGTCGTTATCTCCTTGTCTAGGTGTATTTAGTCAGTGTCTCTTCCTCTTGTCAGTTGCCAGATTGTCTTGTCCCTCGTGTCAGCTTTCCAGCATTTTCCCAGTTTTGATTCTGTGTGTTCTTGACCTTTGCCTGAGTTCCTGATTCTGGATTTTGCCTGTTTTTGGATACCGTTGCCTGATCGGACTGCCTTCTCGTGTACCAGACTATTGCTTATAATAAAGAACCTGATCTGCGATCTTTGTCTGAGTCCTGCATTTGGAGTCCTGCTCTGCTGTGTGCTTGATAGTGACACTAACATGAACCTAACAAATGTAGTGGCATGAGTGCCTGGCTCAACACATGACTCTAGATGCAACGCATGATGTAGGGCTTCTTCGTAAGTTAACAGAAAGGTACAGAGGAGCAAGGCCATTTAAGAATTTGTAGACAAGGCATCATATTACAACATATTATATACAACCCCAATTCCAAAAAAGTTGTGACGCTGTGTAAAATGTAAATAAAAACAGAATGCAATGACTTGCAAATCTCAACAACATATCAGATGTTGAAACTGAGACATTTTGCCATTTCATGGAAAATATTAGCTCATTTTGAATTTGATGGAGGCAACACATCTCAAAAAAGTTGGAACAGGGCGATGTTTACCATTGTGTAGCATCCCCTCTTCTTTTAACAACTGTCTTTAAATGTCTGGGAAGTGAGGAAACCAGTTGCTGGAGTTTTAGGAGAGGAATGTTGTCTCATTCTTGTCTGATGCAGGATTCTAGCTGCTCAACAGTCCTGGGCCTTCGTTGCCGGATTTTTCATTTCATGGTGCGCCAAATGTTTTCTGTTGGTGAAAGGTCTGGACTGCAGGCAGGCCAGTTCAGCACGCGGCCTCTTCTCCTGCAAAGCCATGCTATTGTGATGAATGCAGTATGTGGTTTAGCACTGTCTGAAATATGCTAGGCCTTCCCTGAAAGAGACGTTGTCTGGATGGGAGCATATGTTGCACTAAAACCTCTGTGTACTTTTCAGCATTGATAGTGCCTTTCCACATGTGTAAGCTGCCCACGCCATAGGCACTAATGCAACCCCATACCATCAGAGATGCAGGCTTTTGAACTAAGCGCTGATAACAAGCCGGATCGACCCTCTCCTCTTTAGTCCAAAAAGAATTTCAAATTTTGATTCATCTGACCATAGAACAGTTTTCCATTTTGCCTCGGCGGCACTTCTGGATCATGTTCACATATGGCTTCTTCTTTGCATGATGGACCTGTAAGCTGTATTTGTGGATTGTACGGCAAACTGTGTTCACAGACAGTGATTTCTGGAAGTGTTCCTGAGCCCATGCAGTGATTTCCAGTAGAGAATCATGACTGTTTTTAACGCAGTGCCGCCTGAGGGCCCAAATATCATGAGCATCCAGTATTGACCTTTGGTCTTGTCCCTTGTGCACAGAGATTCCTCCTGATTCTCTGAATCTTTTGATGATATTATACACTGTAGATGGTGGGATCTTCAAAGTCTTCGTCTTACGTTGAGGAACATTTTTCTGAAATTGTTCCACAATATTTAGATGCAGTTTGTCGCAGACTGGTAAATCTCTGAAATGCTCCTTTTATACCCAGTCATGTTACTGACCTGTTGCCAATTAAACCAATTAGTTGTCAAATGCTCCTCCAGTTGTTTTTGATTTATGCCAATTACTTTTCCAGCCTTTTGTTGCCCTTGTTCCAACTTTTTTGAGATGTGTTGCTGCCATCAAATTCAAAATTAGCTAATATTTTCCATGAAATGGCAAAATGTCTGTTTCAACATCTGATATGTTGTTTATGTTCTACTGTGAATAAAATATGCACTTATGAGATCTGCAAATCATTCCATTCTGTTTTTATTTACATTTTACACAGCCTCCCAACTTTTTTAGAATTGGGGTTGTATGTATTTTTCTTGTATAGTGTTAATGTTTACAATGTTAAATATGAAAATTGTTGTCCTCTTTGATGTCAAGTATAGAGCCAGAAAAACCTACCTACTTCTCAAGTCTTTCAATAAAATTGTTATGGTCAGTGATATCAACATCTGCCCTGAAATCTGATAATATCAAGACAGATTTTACCATGCCATTTCTTGGAAAAGTCACTGAAAAAAAGTAACTGAAACTATGTGACTCTGAAAAACCTTCTTGATCTTGTTTCCTGGTTAAGCACAAAGTTAGATTTGACTAAGACATGGAATATTGAAGATTTAGATGGAAAGAAGAAGGTGAACAGACCTATACTGTAATAGTTTATTTATTGTTGAGGACAGCAACCGATAGTTGTTTTTATCATTATTTATCAGTCATTTTTCTGAAATATACTCTCAGTTGTCTGATGTCTGAATTGTTGCTCCTTTGTGGCTGTCGAGCTCCTTCTACAGCTTGGTTTTTCATTCAGCCCTCCTTCCATTCTTTTCTCCTTATTGATACATTTTGCCAAGGACGTACCACTTTAGTTTTCAGCTATGTGTCATAGATGTGTCAAGTGTGGCAAGTGTTGTTCCTAAAACTTGGTTAAAATTTGTTTACCATATCATATCACATCAAAACGTGATGGGTGTGACAAATGTAGGAACAGCTGGCAGTAAAACTACCCACATGGAGATTACAGGGAGAAAGTGTATCTTAATTGTTCTGCCAGTGCTGCTTTTAATTGGAGAAGCTATACAGCATCAAAGAAAAGATGTGGTCTGAAAGGGCAACAGCAAGCGCAGACACTGGTCATAGATTAAGTTTCTTTGCAATCATAAAGTATAAACTATGACTGTGTTTATGGGTATGCCCACTAAGTGTTGTGAAAAACCCAAAGCATCCAATAAGGTATTGAATTATCTTAGAAAAGTGTCTTGATTATTATTTATGTGGAAGTTTTTCCTTGCAACTGTCGCCTAGTGCTTGGGATCTGTTGGGCCTCTCTGTAATTATAATAATCTAAAGAGTATGGTCTAGACCTACTCTATATGAAAAGTGCCTTGACATGACTTTTGTTGTGATTCGGCGCTATATAAATAAAATTTAACTGAACTGAAGTGAATTGTTGAAGTTTCCCTTACTCACTATGAAGTCAGTATCTAAGAAATGAAATGTTTAAATGAAAGTTTCTTACAACAGAGGGTGTCAGAAAGCAAATTGGCATGCTTCTGACAAGATGAAAAACAGCATGTCTAACTTAAATTTGTTTATTAGATCATTGATTGAAAATTCTTTTGTTTTACCTTTATTTTCAATGACCTAACATTTTATAAAATTTGTGGTGGTGGAGAAGGAGGGAGAAGGATCAAGTATCAACTGAAAGTTTATCTTTGTGTGGACAGCTGAATGGGAGAGTGTGTGAGATCCTTTGCCTGTAACAACTGGTATAGAGGAAATTTGCGTGGGGGTGGGGGGTTAGGAGTTCAGTGTGTTGGACAGAAGATGGGGACAGATAGTTGGAATGACCCACAGCCAGAGGCAATGCAGAAATTAAGAAGCCACTGATTTGCAATAAAGAATATGGCTCTGAATAGCTTTAGAGAAGTATTGCTACATGTGCAATCACAAAATAGGCAGGTGGTCAGTGAGAGCTGGAATAAGCTCAATCCCATCTCTTATTTTGAGTTCAACAAACCTGATCACCAACAAGGAGGAGCTCAGGTTCTCTGTTTGCTGTGCACCACTGTAGATCCATCTCGAGTGTTGCTGACCACAGGTGTGTCCTGAGCAGGCATGGACATGTTCAAGTCACATGCAGGGACAGCATCATTCACACAGCAGCCATGTCTGTGGCAGGGGGGAGATCCTTGTCTTACTCTCCACTACTGTTGCACAAGTTTTGGATCCATACCGCAGCCATACCTCTGTGTGAGCTGTCTCAGAGGGGAGAGCAGGCAGGGGGAGGAGTCATCATTTGGTTGTTTATTAGACCCTCAGTTAATAAAATCTCAGACTCGGTGCTGGAATTCTCCACTGTCATTGTTGCGACCCAATCTGTCAGCATTACAGAGATCCAGGAGTCCCATGGGAAACTGTGACACAGGTATGGCCTCCTCTGGTTCGACTAACTAAGAGTGCTATCTCTTTTATTTCTCTGATACATTTATACTGTTAGATCTTATATCTTGGTGTTGGACCTCAGCCCACTCAAAATGGAGGATGAGACCACCTCCAGCACCTTTTGTTTCATAGACAAAGGGGTGTTATTGAACTCCCTGGGTCCTTCACCTTTTCACCAATATCTGTAGAATTCTCTCAACCTCAGCTACCATTGGTCACTATTAGTCCATTACTTGCTTTTCTCGTCCTGCTCCTCAACAGGAGCTGCTGCTCTCTGACCTCAATGAGGCCTGCCTGAAGCAGAGGCCTACTGGCTTTGGTAGTAATGCGAGAGCTTGCCTGAGGATTTAAGCACCAGCAGGTATGATACAAGGTCTGCCAGTTAGGTTTACCAGAAGAAAGGGGCTGCAAAGCAGAGGAAGCATCAAGTGGCTAACTCTGCAAGGAGAACAAAGAAACAACCACTAAATTCTTCAACAACACTGAAGCCACGCAGTCAAAAAGCAACAACAACAACAACAACAACAACAACAACAACAGGACCTTGCAAAGTAGTACACCAAATGGCTTTTTTTTCCTCTCATGGACTTGGTAATGTAACTGGGCCTAGTTTACCATAACTGGCTCACATAGCAGAGGGCTGCTGAATTTTCCCAGTGTGTTGCATTTTAGTCAAACTGCATTGCATGCAACTTGCTAACCTCCCCTCTTATCCTGGCACCTTCTGACTTTGCCTTAAACAACTCTTTTGTTAATCTTGTCTTTTGATTTTGCCATCTTAGTTAGCAGTCAGTTTAAATCAGCCATTTTGCTTTTGTCTGCCCTCATTATCTGAGATAGCCCTCACACAACAGCAGTTTAAAACAGTGCTTTACTGGATTTCTGTCTCAGCCATGTCTGTGCCACTTTCTTCCTTAGAAATGATGCCATGCACAGTTCTTTTCCAGACTATGGAGGACAATCAGCGTCAGTGAAAGCTCACATGTGTCCTTGCTCCAACTAATGGTGGTGGGATGCAGTTTGTTTATTTGTCACCACCTTGTGGTATGGCCATTCTTTTCCTGATTTCAAGTATTGTCATACTTGTAGAAGCAGAAATATCCATCCATCTATCCATTATCTATACCGCTTATCTGTTAAGGGTCATAGGGCTGGAGCCTATCCCATCATTGGGCGAGAGGCGGGGTACACCCTGTTCAGATCGCCAGTCTATCGCAGGGCCAACATATATAGACAAACAGCCATTCACACTCACATTCACACCTACAGGCAATTTTAGAGTTATCAATTAACCTGCATGTCTGTGGACTGTGGGAGGAAGGCGGAGTACCAGGAGAGAACCCACACAGGCACAGGGAGAACATGCAACATGCAATCTGAGGCAACAGTGCTAACCACTATTGTTAACATCCTGTTAGCAACACACGACCTGAAAAATGGATACTAACGGCCTTGGGTTGCCTGAAAGTCACACTGTTTGTACGGTCACACTACTGATGTTTATTATCATTTATAATCATTGTAATCCTTAGCTGCATAGGTCTGCCTCGGTCTCCCTTTAAAAACAGCAAATAAATAAACCATACATAGAAACAGTGGTCATTATTAATTCTGTCTTGCTGTTCAGTTATATTCATCTGAATGGAGGAGGTCAACAATAATTGAGTGTTTTATGAATACTGAGTGAAGGAACAGGGGTGTGACAACTGTGGAACTTTCACGTCAAACACTTCCACCAAAGCTTAAATCATTAATAAATAAACAACCTTTCATGCTGGACATGAAAATGTGAACATGAGCAAGGAATAATACTCTACTCAAGACATTGAATCTTGTCCCTGCCTGTCATATAACCTGATTTCTGTGGTTATAAAAGATTAATTAAAGTAAATATAACTGATTATGAGTTGGGGGAGGGTTTCCTATTCTTTGATTAAAGCACAGTGTGCATATTTCTCCCACTTCCTCTCTGCAGTGAGGGGTCAAGGTGACGAATGGATTAATAGCTAGTAATGAGACGAGCGCGGACAGAAGCTTCAGAAGACTTTTGTTCTTTCACACAGAACACATGAATCTCAGTCACTGAGATGACGCACAAATAGCTCTGTGTCTTCATGGACGGGATATTGCATTGTCATTTGTCTTCAGCTCAAGACTACACTGCAAAATATGCGTGTTTGTAACCACTCTGGTCACGATATCAGACCTGAAATTTTCCTAAAAAATAGTGATGGCTGGTGTCTCGGTATTTTGATTTTACATAGTGTTTCCCTCCCTATGTTCCCTTACTTTGTGTTTTTGATGATGTGGAAGAGCCCTGTTTAACATGTTGCTCAAATATCCCTACAAACCTAATATTGATCTCTCTCTCTTCTCAACCCCAAAAACCTGTATATTTCAACCCGGGTTTTTCTCCATACTGTGTCTGTCCAGACTACACAAAACAATATGCAGTGTAACATAATTTGCCTGTGAAACTATACTCCAGAAAGTCTTACTCAAAGTCTATTGCTAGACTTAAATTAGACTTTACCCATTTCTGATGACAAGACACTTTCGATGTTTTCTTCGTCCAACCTGATAAACAGACAATTAATGCTAGTAGTAGAATTTCACTTTTTAATTCACTGTATCACAACTCAGTGGGTCAGAAGTTTACATACACTAAAGACATAAGGTACAACTTTCATCTATACAAACAACGGTATGCAAGTGAGCTGCTCAACGGAAAAACCTGCCACTCCAAACAGCCGTCGCCAGACTACAATTTGCAACTGCTTATGGGGACAAATGTCTGGAGAAAATGTCTTATGGTCTGGTGAAACTTTGCTTTAAAAATGAAAATAAAACTGTTTGACTACATTCACTACTGTTATGTTTGAAGGAAAAAGGTTGGCGGCACAACCGAAGAACATCAATCAACTGTAGTATGGGTGGCAGCATTATGTTGTGGGGGAGTGCTTTTGCAGCAGGAGGGGACGGTGCACTTGAAAATAGATGGCATTGTGTGGAAGGAAAGTTATTGAGTTATTTTGGAAAACAATATCCTCTCCAAGACAGGAGTAAATGTGGCTCCAGACCCCAAGCTTATATTTTTCAAAGTTATTGTTAAAAAATAGCTTAATGACAACCAAACCAGGGCAGCCCAGGTGGCGTCACAATGCCTGACCTCAGTCAATAAAGTTTGTGGGCAGGAGCGAAAAGGGTTCTAATGATGATCTACTTAAATGTCAGGTCTCATGTTCCTCTTTGCTGATGCCACTGTTCATTCCGGCATTCAAATCTTCACCTCCACCCCAACATCCACATTTGAACCAATGCTCCCTCAGAGGGTAAGTTATTAGTGTCCTGGGGTCAGGTCTGGATGCGAAATAATCACTGTACATGTTGTAAACAAAAATATCCTCTTGGATTAGTACTGTTACTAACTGCTTAAAGATCTGCTGGTAACTGCTGGTTAGTTTTAATCTAATTTCTGTACTATTTTTTCTTTAGCTCAATCAATGGAATATTGTTTTGTGGAGTTATTATAACCTGAGGTAGGTTGGTAGTTTTCCTTTTCCGGTAACTTTAGTGTTCATAACCCTCACAAGTGTAATTGGGTTGTGTGTGTGTGGTGATGGATGGCCTTGTGAGGTCTCGAGAATATCCTGAGGCCCCGAACCACCTCTGTACCCCTTGTCCGTTCCCTGTTTGATGTCAGGGATCTCTTCTAGAAAATACATCCTGAGAAGTTAAAAGAGGAAAAGAGTGAGACTGGGGTGCGTAACATCGTCTTATCCGTAAACAACAAAGTGTAAGCATCACTCAATTTCCTCTTTATCTGATTAGATTTCGTCTCGCGACAAAACCCACTCTCCTCGGGTCCTCTGCTCACTTTCATTAGAAGGAAACCTTCCAATAAGCACCACGTGTCAAAATCACTGAAATATGTCGGGCTGTTTGTTAATTCCTCAGACAAAACCAACATGAGCGAAGACAGAGTGGGAAGAAAGCAAGAGGAGCAACAGAGCATTCACTTTTTTCTTGTCTCTGCTCAGTGTGTATGCCTGCTGGTGACAAAAAGGGAGTCAGATCCCACCCACAGTCCCCCTGCCCCTCTGCTCTGGGGAAAAAGGGCTGTCAGAAACAAAGCATGAAGGTGTGAGGGCTGGGACTGGCATGGTGGGGTAATGATTAGAAAGAGTAGGGAGCAAAGGCTGGTTGTGTGTGTGTGTGTGTGTGTGTGTGTGTGTGTGTGTGTGTGTGTGTGTGTGTGTGTGTGTGTGTATGTGTGTGTGGTTGGGTGGTTGCCGATGTCATGGGAGCCCAGGGTTAGCTAGTTAAGAAGAGGCTGTAAATTAAAAGTAGTGAAGCAGTCAACATGACTTAAGAGTTACAAATCACTACAACATGCTCCAGTCAACCTGACAGACTGCTCCCTGATGCATGTGCACACACATCCTGAGACAGCTAATTAGACTGCACATACGAGCTGTGTATTTAATGACATCTGCATGAGATTTTTCTGCACCTTACAATGTAATGTGGTGTCCACGTGTGTTGTCACTTTTCTGGTTCACAGTGTACGTTTATGCGTTGATGTCCCAACCTTTCCCTTGTGACAAGGGTTTCTAAGTTTGCCATTTCCCTAGCTGACAGTGGGTATATGTGTGAGTGTGTTCATGTCTGTGTGTATGCGTGTGTATGTACCAAGGAGCCAAGTGAGCATGGCAGCCACCTCAGAGAAGGTGGCTTTCCTGCTAATGCAGCTGGTGTTAAGTGTTGCTGGCTGCCTTAGTGGCTCTGTCTCCCTATTCTGCACAGTAGTTCTGAGTGATTTGCTTCAAACTCCTCTATCTTGTTTAATCTTTTGTCCTCTCTACTTTCTCATGTCATTCTCACCCAGGACAGAAATCCATTCCTGCCTCAACTTTGAGCAGTGGCGCTTCTTGGCAGTGAACAGTGGTGAACATGACTGGGTGTAATCTGATGTGTATGTTTGGCAGAAGTGCCCTGTTCCAAGATGGTCCCATTAGTAACCAAGCACATCTTGAAAATGGACTGCACTTTTATATAACGTTTCTACTTTAGTGAACAAACTGGTTCATAGTTTGCTTCTCATTCACCCATTCACATACAAACTCAGCTCTTGCTGTATCTTCATACAGCATGAGTGTCTGTGACTGGCCACGTTTGAAGGTGGGGCTAAAAGTCTTTCATCATAAAAACTCAAAATGTGGTCAATTTTAAACAAAAAAAATTGACAGGTTGCATGTGAGAATGGCATGTTGGTTGTCAAATCCATCCTTCCATTATCCATCCATCCATCCATCCATTATCTATACCGCTTATCCTTTGAGGGTCACAGGAGCGACTGGAGCCAATCCCAGCTGACATTGTGCAAGAGGTGGGGCAAACCCTGGACAGGTCGCCTGTCTGACATATAGACAACCATTCACTTTCATATTCACACCTCCGGGCATTCAGAGTCACCAATTTCCCTGCATGTCTTTGGACTATGGGAGGAGGGGACTGAGAAAATCCAAGTAGGCACAGGGAGAACATGCAAACTCCACACAGGAAAGCCCCATGCGAACCAGGGTTTGAACCCAGAACGTTCTTGCTGTGAGGCATCACTGCTAGCACTGCACCACTGTGCTGCCTCTGCTTGTCAAATATTTTGTAAAACAAAACAAAAAAAGTCTCCCAGTGTCTAATGGGTTAAGGCAATGTGAATCTGGCCAGTGACTTTTGTTTCATCTTTCTCAGCCTCATTTTCCATCATCCCACAACTGCTATCTAATAATGGCATAAAAGGCATATAATATATAAAATGCATTTCATAAACATTAATGACAACAATAATAATAATAACAATATCAGTATCTGTGGTGGGCACGGTCATTGCCAGCTCAAGGTCTGCACAGTGGAATATCTTCAGAAACATGCAGGAAACATCAAGTCTCAAAAGCTTTCCCTCCACATGGAAGAGGGATGGGAGAACAATTGCATTGTGTCTTTTACAAGTCTTCAGTTGAAAGGCGTCCCGTGTAGACCTGTTCAGTTTTTGGGTAGATGTAAACATTTATTTGAGGATTAGGGCAGGATAGACAAAGACTGGTGGGAATGACAGGAAATTCATGTGATTGTGTATGAAATCTTTTCTGAATGTTGGAGAGGCCACCAGCTTGGATAGCAGTATAGTACATGGTACACACTGAGTTCATCTGAAATGCTTTGTCATACAGGCTGATCAAATACACGGGCTTAATATAATGGTAGTTACACTTACTTTTTAATGCATTCATGTTTATGGTGTGCAATCACACATATTTTTCTTCTCGAAATACATGTGGTTGTACATTAAACACTTTTTGAATGTGAGATTGGGTGAGGTTTGTACAGGTAAAACACTAACTACATTGTGTAAATTAGTGACTTTACACAATGCAGGATTTGTCGGTTGCTCTTTGTAAACACACTGTTCAAAGTTTAGCAGTCCTCCCCAGCTCAACAAGTTAGCTGGAACAAAGCAGCAAATCAGAAAAATAAAATGTCATTTTCAGATTGTCTCATTCCAGTTATGTTTTAAGGCACAGATAAACACACCCAACCTTGCAGGACAGTTGCATCCCCTAGGTGTCCCGAACACAGTAAAATGAGAAGAAAATAAAAAAATAGAGGCAGACTCTTTGTCCAGACTAAAATATCAGGAAAAATATGGATTGCTGTAAGTTCCACATAGACATCATGTTCCCCAGTCCTACTATCTTTAGTGACCTCCTGACATTTACTCAGGTGCCACAATAAGGACCACATTTGTGGTTTTGTGTGAAATGTCCCAGCAACTATTTGATGGATTGTCATGAAATTCATCACAGATTCATAATCCCCTCAATCCTCTTTAGTGATCCTGTGTTTTTTGATCTAGCATCATCATCAGGTCAAAATTTTAATTTGTCTAATACTTTGGTGTATGATGGTGAATACCAGTGAAACTAATGACATTCCCATCAGCCTTGCCTATAAAGCTGCTAACAAGGCTGTACACTCTTTTTCCAACTTCTCAACTGGAACGGCATATTATGCAAATAATATACAGCTTAGAAATTTTTTTGGCTTATACAAAGTGCTGAATTAAGGGAGTGAATACTTTTGGAAATTAGCTAATTTCTGTTAGTATTGTTGTTGTTGTTGTTGTTATCTTTTAATACATTTTCTACAAACAACTTGTAAAGGTTGTTGGGTTTAGATTTGATGGGAGAAAATTTCAAGTTTATTCTTTATTTTTATAATTTCATCTACAACACAAGCCATGAGAGTCTGCTTGCTGACCATGTGCATCTATTTATGGCCACACTTTACCATCATCTAAGGGCTACTTCCAGCATATTAAAGCAAAAGTCGTCTCCAACTGACAAACATGACAATGAGTTCAGTGTACATCAGCCTCTCTAGTCACCAGATCTGAATCCAATAGAGCACCTTCAGGATGTGGTAGAATGCAGAATGAATTTGATAAATTTGCATAAATTATGATGTAATCATGTCAACATATAGCAGAATCTCAAAGGAGTGTTTCCAGCATCTTTTGGAATTCATGCCATGAAGAACTGAGGGTGTTTTCAGGGTGCTCAGAAACAAACTGGTTTTAATCTGAACAGATGAACAGAAAATATTTGCACTACTCTATCTGTACTTTATATTACAAGCTGCAAGTCAGTTACCTCATAGTGTCCTCATCCAGAGGAACAGCACTGCATAGCAGTGGTGGTACATGTACAGAATTCACTTTTCTCTCAGCCTTACACTCACTGCCACACTGTATGGTCAGACCACTGCAGGAGATAATGGCCCTCGATACTTATTCTATAAATCATGTCAAGCTAAATGTGAAGCTGATAGTGAGGATCTTGCCATATTTGTCAGCCAGTGACTACACATGTAGCACACAGACCTCCAGTCACTCCAGAGCAGCCATGAAAGCTGGATTGCATATCAAGTTTGAAGAAAATATTTCCCTGCCCTCCCAGTGTTCATCTTCTCTCATGCTGATGCTGCCAGTGGCTTGTTTACCACACCGAATCTGACTCTGATAATGTATTCCCACACTCCAAAAATGCACTAACTGAAAGGAAATTATGGCAGTGTGACAGTATATGTTTTGAGGAATTAGCTGGTCTGAATTACTGTTGGCTATGATGTACCACAGAGTGTGATTAAAAAATGTCAATCTCTTCTGGGAGATTTAATAAATGAAGTCCATTAACTTCTTTTACCATTCTATTTGTCTGTAACATGTAACAAGCATCTTTGAAGACGACCCACACCCAGAGGAGAGCAATCCATCCATCACAGTCAAGAGGAAACCAATAGATCAGATCATGCCAGTGATTGATATATAACCTTAAATGAAGGAAGGGTTGCATTGAGTGCTGGACTAACAAGTATGAACTCATTTTTAGGACACAGGTAATCACTGGTAGTTGAAAATTAACACACAGGAATAGTAGTACATGTGTGTGTAAGTACTTACTGGCAACTATTTTGGCTGACTCAATGGCTAGCAAGCTCCATTCCTGCATTAGCACTTTGTAGAAACCATTTGACAGCAATTACAGTTTTCATTCTTGGTTAGGTTTCAGCTCTTAGGGTTGTCCCACTTGAATAAATACTTAGTTTAAAAACTACACTGATTGATTATTAAAAGTCAGGTGTTCATCTTCTCTGCAAACAACAAGAAACTCTTTTTCCCTTTCTTTATGACCAAGAGCAACTAGCAAACCACTGTATGAATTGACTTCTTCCACGTGGTAATGTTCTAGAAATGTGTTTGCCTCGTGTTAGTGCTCCAGGTCCAACATGTAACAACTTTATTATCTCTCCATTTGACAAATGGAGAAATGTACTGTAACCTAATGAAACCTTTGTAGACGAAAGTAGTCAATACTGCATGTAGGCAGGCAAAGAAGGTAGGGTTAACTACATTGTAAGACCTAGCTCTGCTGAAATTTTCATATCAGAAAAAAATATTACAATGTCCATATAAACCAAAGCATGAGGCAATGATAAAGTAGAGCTTTTGACCCACAGACCCTGACATTCCAACATGACGCACACAAGTCTGTGGATTCTTTTGACAATGACAGGACTGGTCTTTTTGATAACATAAAATCAGCCTCTGTGTGCAAAACTCTTAGGTGACCCATTGTTGCTGATGTGTGCACCAGCAGGTGACCCAGGCAGTCTTCACTGGTAGGGAAAGGCTAGCTTTGTCTAAGTTGTGTGTGAAAACCCTGTAGGCCCTCATGGACATGAAGTCATAGACAATGCTGCACACAGTTTGTATGCCTAATTTTAACCTGAAAAGAATGTGTCAGGTGCCTCAAACACTCAGAACAGGAGAAGACTAAAACTGGCCTGGACATTATAAATCCAAAGTGAGATCAAGTGATACAAAAATATGAAAGTGACGAAAGTGCAACAAAAGAAACAATATAAGCAAACTATAATTTTGGCAAGTCGGTCAGGGCATCTATTTTTTGCATGACCCAAGTCATTTTTCTCAACAATTCTTCACTGATAGATTATTTCACTTTTCTAATTTGCTCTATCACAATTTCAGTGGGTTAGATGTTTACTTACACTAAGATTGATTGTGCCTTGAACAATTTGGAAAATTCCAGAAAATTGCATCACAGCTTTAGAGGCTTCTAATAGGCTGATTGATATCATCTGAATCAACGGGGGGTGTACCTGTGGAACCACTTTAAGGCCTTTCTTCAAAGTCATTGCCTCTTTGCTTGACATCATGGGAATTTCAAAAGAAATTGGCCAAGACCTCAGAAAAAAACAACAACAACAAAAAAAAAACATGTGGGCCTCCAAAAGTCTGGTTTATGTTCCCTCTGTAAGTTTCTTCCATCTCCACACAGGATCTCAGAAGCTTAGCCAGAGTGACCGTCAGTGTCTTGGTCACCTCTTTTATCCCTTCTACCTTGATTGCTCAGATAGGCTGGACAGTCAGCTTTAGGAAGAGTCCTGGTTGTTCCAGGCTTCTTCCATTTCAGAATTATGGAGGCCACTATGCTCTTGGGAACCTTTAATACAGCGGAAATGTTTTTGTAGCCTTTTTCCAGATCTGTGCCATGACACAATCCTGTCTCTGAACTCTGCAGACAGTTCCTTTGACCTTATGGCTTGGTTTTTGCTCTTATATGGTATTGTCATTTGTGAGAGCTTATGTAGACAGGTGTGTGCCTTTCCAATTCATGTCTGATCAAATTTAATACAGTTGGGTTCCAATCAAAGTGTCGAAACATCTTGAAGGTAATTGAGAGAAATTAAAATTTAATAAACCAACAGCATTGCTGCTAATACAGTGCATCTGGACAGTATTCAGACCCACAGGTGTGTGCCTATCCAAATCAGATCAGTTGAATTTACCACTTCAGTGGACTCCAGTGAATGTGTAGAAACATCTCAAATATGATCCAGAGAAATGGGAGGAACCTGAGCTGAAGTTCAAGTGTCATAGCAATGGGTCTGGAAACTTCTGTTAATGTGATATTTCAGGTTTTGCTTTTAATAAATTTGCAAAAATTTCAAAAAGCTAGTCCTTTAGTATAAGGTTGCAACATAACAGAACATGAAACATTTCAGGGCCCTGAATACTTTCTGAATACACTGTACATCACTATAAGAAATTATAGTTTGGGACTAAGTGAAACTTCATATCTCATATTTCATAAGCACAGGCTGACTTATATAAATATGTCCTGATGAGCTGTCCTCTGAGAAAGTGTCAGCTTCCCACATTTCCCCTTCAAACTCAAGTGTGCCACCATGATATTTGAAAAAATAACTCTGTGCAGAGCTGCCCAGACACATATGTAACACATATCATGTGTTACAACAATGTTGTGTCATTTTGCAAGATTATTTTACCACTTCCATCTAGGTGTGGATGGAACAGAAGATTAAAAATGGGATTGAAAAATGTAAGAACATACATACATAGATATATGATTACTTACTGTATGGTTAGCTACCTAATGTTAGCATCCACTGAGGTTTTTCTTCATTAAAAAATTGCAGCTTGTTAAATTCAAACACAGGACACAGCACTGTGGCATCTTGAAAACATGAGAGCGTTGACGAAGTTGGACCCAGAAACAGTATTTCATCCATTGTGACATCACAATTTAACAAGCAGATTTACAAACTCATAAAGCTAAACTCTGTGATTCTGTGAAGATGTGATGTCACAGTTGTGATGTCAGGGAACCCTCTGTTGCTTGTGTTAGGGTCTGTAATTTCAATACATTAAGTATTTTCCAAAAAACTCCAGTCATGTTTGAAGTCAACTGGATGATGGATGGTTGAGAAAATTGAGGACAGACAACAGTACACTGTTCAGGTAATTATGTTGATTCAACATAGGTCATGTGCCTGCTGGGATTGGCACTTGAAGTAAAAGTATATATCCTAATCCTAAGACTTGTGCCTCTTAAATTTGTTTACCTGAAATTGTTAGTAGCATCTCTCCATGCAAAACTGTTTTTACTTCCAGGTTTAAACTGTTTCAACACAGAATTTATACAATGGCACAAAGCAAAAGTTTGAGGAATCTCAAAAGCTGCAGGAAATATGTAGGGGGAGCTGGTTATTTTCACTAATGTAAAAAGACAGGAGGAAAAAGGGGCTGGCGGAAAAAAAAAGAGACAGAATACCTGGTAAGTGTTTGGTGATCATCAGTCTGAGTATGAGCTGTCACACATTTACAGGCACACTTTACTCCCACACAGTCAGAGCATGTTACAGCTTGTTACAGCAACAGTGCTGTCAGTCTGGGAACACATCTATTGGCTGTTTGTGTCCAATAAACACAGACTGAAAAACACTTCAGCAGTCACATTTGCCTGAATAAAATGAGAACAAGCTTTTACTTACCTATACCTGAAAACCCCATTAATGTTTGAAGGGGTGGTACACCATCAATGTGTTCAGCTGATAGCCAGTGAGAGCTCTTGTTCCATCTCATGGTACAGTAAAGTTTTTCCTCAACAAAGCCTCAGAGTACTGTGACTGACAGTGCTGGCAAAAGTGAAAATCAGGGGAAAGCAACTGATTAGAACAATAAGGCATAAATAATACCCTTTGTAAATAATAATAATAATTACATGAAAGAATTACATTGAATGAAAGTATGAATATATTAACTGAAAGTCTGAATATATGGAATGAAAGTTTGAATATATGGAATGAAAATCTGAATATCTGCTTGTTAAGTCGTGATGTTACGACCAACGGAAATATGTCCAGGTAAAACTTCACAGAGGCTCTCCTGTTTTCAACATGCTGTGGTGTAGTGTCCCATGTTGTTTGAATAGATCTGACCCCCCAAAAGCTATTCAGTTGTCATTCTTTCCTTGTGACAAAAAAGAGAAGAGGAATTGGTTGCTGTTGAAAGGTTACAATTTTTAAATGAATGAAGAATGAAGAAAAGTTTGATACCAGCTGGTGCTAACGTTAGCCAGCTAACACCCAGTGGTTAAACACATCACTGATGCATGAAGAAAAGTGTAAGTTGATCCTAATATTAGAGGGGCTTTCTAAAAGAACATTTTCTGATAATATCTTTGACTCCTTGACTCGTGAATGGAACACCTAACACAATATGAACAGAAATCTTCAGCAGGAGGTCAGAAGCAGCTCATCATAATCCATATAAAATCCAGGAAGACATTTAATAATTAACAGCCCAACAAACTGTGTTAAATGATAAAACATGGACTTGAGTGTGTGTATCTGTGTGTGCTATTCATCTAATCAGAGTTATCACAGTCACAGTGGTGCCAGATGTCTATATATTCAAGTTTCATTCTATAAAGTCACAGTGGTACAGTTTTTGTAGGCCCAGAACTTGCAATTTACACATCTGATCCACTTTTCCTTCAGTTTGGAGTTTCCAAAGAGCTCCATGCACACAAAGCAAAAGTCTTGTTCTTGTGAGGTGTCTTCATCCTCATCCTTGTCCTTCCTGGATCTCTTCTTGGCTAGCTTTCTCTCTGCATGATTTTGTTTGTATTGCTTCTGTCCAAACATGGCAATTTTCACATTCTTTTTACTATTTCTCTTCTTTTCTTCTTCCTCCAAGGCTTGCTTAACTGGTATATCTGTATAGATGTATGACTTTCTCCCCCTACTTCTTGTACCTGTGGTCTTTCTTGGTCCTGTTTGGGAAATGGTCATACAGTAGAGTGACTGACCGTTTTAGTTGAGGAATAGAGAGAAGAAAGGGAGAAGGAGTCTTGCTGGGAAGCTGCACAAGCCATTGAAGTTAGGTCTGACGGTCATTTGGGAAGGTGAAAAGTCATGCCTTGAAAAACATCTGCTAAATGGCCATAGCTGCCTGTAGATCTGAACCCAGACTGTATGTTGCTAGGTGATGCAGCTGTAAGAGCTCTCCTTATAAGCCATGACACATCATAAATGGCTACTCATCTTGGTGGGATTCATCCTCACCCAGGCATCTGCAGTTGAGTTTGTGGCCTTCAACAAGGAATCATAGACTCTTTCCAATCTAGCGGCTGGAAGTTTGTGTGGAGCAGGTGGGGTAGAGAAAGTAGCATGATTCCAATTTCTGCCTTCAAGTAATTAATTGCTTTCACTAAATGTGTGAACTGTGATTGACAAGCAGGTGGCAATCTCTTCTCTGACTGACCTGGTGTGCTTGGCAAACAAGATAAAATCATTTCTCTTGTATCCAGCCTGATCCATCACTGCTTCCAGCACTACCAGGTGGTCCGTTGTACAAAGAAATCTTTTGTAGTTCCTTGCATGGAAGATGAAGAGGTTGATAGCATCTCTCAGCCAAAGTCATTGATTCAACCTTGCTTGACTCGTGAATGAACACCTAACACAATGAACAGAAATGTAACCTTGGGAGGTCAGAAAGCAGCTCATCATAATCCATATAAAATCCCAGGAAGACATTTAATAATTAACAACCCAACAAACTGTAATGATAAAACATGGACTTTGAGTATTATTGTATCTGTGTGCTATTCATCTAATCAGAGTTATCACAGTCACAGTGGTGCCAGATGTCTATATTCAAGTTTCATTCTATGAATACGGTAATTTTGATTTTGTAGGCCCAGAACTTTGTTTACACATCTGATCCACTTTTCAGTTTGAGTTTCAAGCTCCATGCACACAAGCAAGTCTTGTTCTTGGTGTCTTCATCCTCATCCTTGTTATGGATCTCTTCTTGGCTAGCTTTCTCTCTGCATGATTTTTGTTTGTGTGCTTCTGTCCAAACATGGCAATTTTCACATTCTTTTTACTATTTCTTCTTTTCTTCTTCCTCAAGGCTTACTTAACTGGTATATCTGTATAAGATGTGTGACTTTCTCCCCCACTACTTCTTGTACCTGTGGTCTTTCTTGGTCTGTTTGGGAAATGGTCATACAGTAGAGGACTGACCGTTTGAACGAGAATAGAGAAAGAAAGGAGAAGAGTCTTGCTGGGAAGCTGCACAAGCCATTGAGATTGGTCTGGAGCGGTCCAGTCATTTGGGAAGGTGAAAAGTCATGCTCACTGGCTTCATCTGGGTTAATGGCCATATGCCTGTAGATCTGAACCCGAACTGTGTGTTGCTAGGTGATGCAGCTATTGGGCAGAGCTCTCCCTTATAACCGTGACACATCATAAATGGCTATCTGTCTTGGTGAGTTCATCCTCACCCAGGCATCCCAGCTGAGTTTGACTTTAACAAGGGACCATAACTCTTCAATCTAGCGGCTGGTTGTGTGGCTTGATGTGGGTGAAAGTAACGTAATTCAATTTGCCTTGTAGTAATTAATTGCTTTCACTAAGAGTATTGAACTGTGATTGACAACGGGTGGCAACGCCCTGCTTCTCTGGACTGACCTTGGTGGCAGCAAACAGATAAAATCACTTTCTTGTATCCAGCACAGTCCATCACTGCTTCCCTTTGGGTAGTCCCAGTTGTACAAAAATCTTTGTAATTCTTGCATGGGAAGATGAAGGTTGAGATAACGTCTCAGCCAAAATCATGATTCAACCTGCTTCACTCACTACATGCAACTACCGGTCTGGTGTTGCAGAACAGTGGTAACACCAGTCTCATCCATGTCCATATGTCCCATCCATCAAAAGCTATATAAATAACTTGTCTAGCTTCTTGGCTTGCTCCACATTTATATGGTTAAGCTTGTGGCTTGTAATAGCTGCATCCTCATTTCTCAGACAGAATTGGATACCCTTTCATAAAACCTGAGAACCAGTAAGGACCTGCCATGTTCTCATCCCATGACTGAGGGTGTTGATGTTGTACTCACTATGAGTTGATGTGCAACTTCCTGACCTAAAAGAAAGTGGTAGTTGGTTGTTGCCGACTGAATACGTATTGTAAAAACTGGCATATACAGTGGTGATTCTGCCAGGACATGCTGGTCTTGCGCCTGTCGGATGTCGGTGGGCCTACCTGCATGCATTGATCAATTAGTATTGTCGAAAACCTCCTTTTAACGTGCGCTGGAACTTTTGACTGATGTGATAGCACACACAAGACAGCCACAGACTTCACTGTCTGTCCTTGCCTTGCCTCATCTAATTCATTAAGAACATGTGCAGACACACCCCTATACATTTTCCTCACCTACTGTCTTGGCATACTAAAAAAAAGTATATATAAGTATATGCGAGTGGTAATTACGGGGATGGTTCCCACTTCTATCAGTTAGTGTTTAGCTAGCTCTACCAGCACGGTGGTTTGAAATTAGCATAGATGAAATGCCTTACATTGTACCTAAGAATCTACTACTCAGAATCAGCACAAATCAAAATGTAGACTTGGTCTAAAAAAATACTTTTTCAACTGAAATGTAGTGTTTTGGCAGTAAAATCAGCACACCTCTTCACACAGCCATGCAAATTCACATGCAAGGTCAGGGAGGGAGTTATACATGAAACTGATCACATGACTTTTATGTTATCCCTTATTGGTGAAAGTGATGTTGTTACAACTATGCCTTTGTTACAACCTTCCCTGGTCTTAACACACACACACCTGCCCACACCCCTGCCACGCAGGATGGTTATGTATGTACATCCTACCAGACTGAGGGTAATCCGATAGCATTTCAGAGCTAGAGCTGTCCCAGTCCCCAGATGTGCAATGGGGTAACCGTGGGGGAAATCCACAGGGAGACAGCCTGCTTGCCTGCTGGCTGGCCCGGCTGCTGGGGCCAAGGGGCCAAGTTCATGAAAGATGCATTAATGTAGCTTTCTTTCTCTCACATTGGTTTTAATATAGTTGCTGCTCCCTTGGGGTTTGTATCAGTAATTTGACTCATATCCTTTCTCTTTCTGTGTGTGCAATGGATGTATGCGCGTATGTGTGTGTGTATGTGCAGATGAATTTTTGAGTGTCTGCAGTATTCATCTCTTCTGTCTTCCCCTTGTTGTGTTGACATTGGTGTCTTTGAAGTATTTTTATGTGTTGATGCAGGTGCATCAGGGGTGCATCACCATGCTTTTGTCGTTCTAATTAGCGTCGAGCGCTCATTACAATTCAGGTAGGCAGCTACAAATAGCACAGCAGACAATGCACGGCGACAATGTATAGGAAAGTAGATCATATCTTTCATGTAGTGGAAGCAGAGTTTTTTACAGTGTGAGACCCCTGGGCAGTGCAGCTGGTGACAGCTTGTCAAAGAAACAAATTGACACTGTTGGATTCCTCTGCTTATTTCAGTCAGTTGAGCATATGCATATGGCTCTTTATCAGTAATTAGCACAGCCCAACAGGAGTCAAAGACAATGGAATTTGAAACTCTAATGCCCTTAGTGACTTTTATCATAAAAGCAAGAATGAGGGATAATGTTATTACAAGAACTTTACATTAGATTAGGTTGCTGGTGAATGTTGTTATCTGCTGGGAATTACAAATATATAGCCAGATATGCTGTGTAGCACTATGTCTGGTTTAGTACTGCACATTATTTTTGTCTCTGTTGTTAATGGTTACATTAGACAGTGTCAAGTCAAATTTTGTTTATATAATCCAATATCACAAATCACAAATTTGTCTTAAGGGGGGTTTAATGATCTGTACAGCATTATGTCCTTAGACCCTTGAATCACACTAGGGGAAACTCCCCAAAAGTCCTTTAAAGGAAAAAATGGAAGAAACCTCAGGAAGAGCAACAGGAGGACCCCTCTTCGAGGAAGGAACATACATGCAGTAGATTCTGTGTGTACAGAATAGAGGAACAGATTAGATTTATAGTAACATTATGGATTGTAAATATTAATGTAGAGTATGATCTGAGAGCCTACTTACAGGTGCAACCCACAGATAGGACCTGAGCAACACAACCTCCTCTGTACCATGAAGACCTGGAAAGATGACAAACATACAAGAGGCAAAACCAAAAACTTTATTCACATGTCTAGGACAAGGAGACAAACACAGAGGGAGAGAGAGATAAGGAGTCTTTGATTCCTGGAGGACAAAGATCCGGATCTAAAACAACTGGAATGAGGTACCAACAGCCATAGGAAGATGCTTCAGCATAGACAGCCTCAGTGAGAGGGGGCAGGGAGGAGAAAATCAGGGTATAGTGAGAGCCTGGACCTGTACTTGAGGGAATAAACAAATGGAGCTACAGTGGTTATCAGAAGGTTTACAGTAACCTCATCAGCAGGACTATACTGTACATACTAGTTTTAATGGATTCTTTGGGATTTAGACTGAACTGCCACTGGGAGAATGGAACTAGAATGGTTATTAGGTCTGACATTATCAAAGATTAAGCCACTTACTGAAAGTTAAGGCATAAAAAGTTTTAAATTTAATTTTAAATGCCTTAACAGAATCATACAGTCTGATGTCAGCAGGGAGGTTGTTTCAGAGGAAGGGGACATGATAGGAAAAGGGTCTCTGTCCTGCTCACTTAAGCCCACTTAAGAGCACAGGATGGAATATAGGGCTTAAGGAAATGTGATGGCTATGAAGGGACATGGTGTATTATGGTCAAATTTTCTGGATTTAGTTAAAATTCCCGCTGCAGTGTTCTAAATCATTGAAGCTTTTATTACATGACAGGCCTGAAAATAAAAGTTCAATCAATCAGTCAATCACAGTTATCAAGGCTGGATGACACAAAGGTGTGAATTAGGATTTTGGCATCTGTCATAGACAAAAAAAACAACAACAAAAAAACAGTGTTTTGGTTACAGATGGATGACAAATTAAATCAAATCACATAGACATACTGAGCAAGCCTAGTTTATTCTGATTTTATATCAAGATGGCAAGAGGCAAAGATCTGAGTAACTCCCCTCAGCAATGAAGGCTCTTTCAAAGACTGTCCAACTGACTAATGTTTCAGTAGGAACCAAGAATAACTAAAGTGACATCTCCATTCAGATCTATGGGAAAAACATCAGTAAATGGTTGAATGAATTATCCCTCACCATTTTGCAGTGGCATGGCAGTTCAGTACATTTATCTTCCAAGAGGAAAGTTTTTTTTACTGGATGACAATTCCCCCATTCATATGGCATGAGGGGTCACTGAATGATTTGATGATTATAATGAAATGATGTAAATCATGTGCTATAGCCTTCGCAATTGCCAGTTCTCAACCCAACTGAACACCTATGGGAGATTTTGGGACAGTGGGTTCGACAGTACTCTCCACCACCATCATCATAACACCAAATGAGGGAATATATTTTGAAAGCATGGTGTTCCATCTCCCCAGTTCTCCTGGGGACATGTTGTTACGACAATTTGAAAGTGTTTAGTTAATGCATTCTGATGACTTAGAAATTTGAGTAAACAGAGGATTAGACACATTTTTGCCATATTAGTATTAAGTGTTGATGTCACAATGCTACAAAATAACACTCTATGTCTAATGTACTGGAGTTCCCCTTGCTTAATCAAGCTCAGTTTGTGGTGATATTAAAATATAGTGGTCTGAATATCCTTTGTCAGTGTCCTGACCCTTCAGCATGGCTCAATAGAAATGATAGTTTCTCCAGAATGTCCACACCGGGGTCTCCTCTACAGGCAGGCTGCCAGAAGGTGCCCACATCAGATGGCTAATCAACCTCTCCTGAGTCCTTTAGATGTGAAGGAGCAGTGGTCTCACTGCAAGCTCAGTATCCTGCACCACAGAGGGAGCCCAGATGTCCTGTGTGAGAAGCTAATTTTGCCCTCATTGTATTTGTATCTCATCTTTTCAGCAACGATTCAAAACTCACAGCCTTACATTAGTCTTGGATTTTAAAGTGAGAGCACCATATTTCAGCAGAGTGCCATGACCTCACACCTGGAAATGCTAACTCTCATCCTGACTGCTTCACATTTAGCTGTATTCCAGCCCAGCGTGTCCTGGAGGTCACTGCCTAGCAAGGTCAGCAGGACTAAATCTTGAAAGAAAATAAATACAATTCTGAGGTCACCAACCTGGACAGTCTCGCCTCCTGGGCTGCTCCTTGAGATTTTGTGGAAATGGTGTGGAAAAAGTGCAGACTTGCCACTGTACATGATTTGGATAAAGACAAGCAATAGAAAGTCATTTGAATGAATCCCCAGACAAGCTGGCAAATGTAAGCAGGGAACCTGTATGGGTTCAGTATGTCTAAAACAAAAACTAGTTAATTCAAAGGACCATCCAACCATATCCAGAGACAAAAGTGTTTCTACTTGTTTCAAGTGACTGTACCAGAAAGCAGGACAAAAGGTTCCCATGATATAGAGGGGTGAGATACAGTGAATCGTACAAATGGGTATAACATTTTCAGTGTCTCCTTACAAGCATTAATGATGTTTCACTTAGTTGTAATACAAAAAAACTGAAGGAAGTAGTTATGAATAATTAAAAAAGAGGGAAGTTCAAATTTTGCCTACTTTCTCACCTCTATACACATAGTCAGTTTCTGTGTGAAGTAGGTGTGGTTGACTGATTGTCGATATGAGAAAGATAGAAAACTAGTCAGGCCCAATCTCCTGGTTTCTACATTGGAAAGGTGTGGAGGAAGGGGATTCATATGCCAAGGCACTGCATTAGTTTAAGTAAGGCAATTACCCCAAGAGACAATGAAGAAGCAGGCAGATTGTGGAACAACCACAATGTTTCCATCTATCAGTGTTGAAGCAGAGGCTCGGTTGGAAAAAGCATGAGTCATTTTTTCTATTTCTCTCCCTTCACCCGGCAGCTGTGTTTTCTGGATGTTAGTTGTGTCGTCTGATGGAAGGTCTTGGTGTGTATTTTCTTGTCTGCACTGTGACAAGGGTCAAGCAGCAATTGTGAAGGGTCAGTTCAGCCAGGCAAGAGAAAACAGTCTGCTTTACTGACAAAGAGTCTGGCTGATTGGTCCTTGGAGAGAGAAGCTGTTACTGTGGCAATCAAGATAGCATGGTTGGGCAAGCACTGTATTGTCAAGTCTCCCAGGACCCAGCGATGCAGAGAATACTTGAGTGGCTCTAAAGGAACTGGGAGTTTGTGTGCATTCAGTGCGCTTGTGTCATCCCTGTCACTTAAGCTACTCATTGCAAAGTGCAGTTGCTGGATCACAGTGTGCACATAGTGACAACATGAAACAACAATATACAGCTCAAGTGAAAAATAAAATCATTATCATGGGCAATATATATTTAGTTGGTACAGCAGGGATTGGTGTCGTTCATTATCTATTTTCACCACTAAAACAAATACTTTTCTAACTTTTACTGTAAGTAAAGTGGGCGCAATGTGTTTAACTGAAAAACATTTAAATAAAATAAAGCTACCAAAAAGATTATTCATTCATGCAAGCTCTGATTAAATTCAAGTACTTTTTTAAACACGTAACCCTGGCCTCAAAACAGACCTTGGTGTCTTCCCTAGAACATCAAGGTTAGGAAGGAGACAGACCATTTTGGTGAACCAAACTTTCAAATCCAAGCAGATAAATAAAAAGCTGTTTTTAGACAACATATGAATTTCATTGTAAACTCATCTACATCATATGCCGAAAAAATGTGTGAGTGCAATAAGCACAAAATGATTGCAGTGGCATAACTTGCCGCAACCAAATGAAAAGTCATTCAGCATCACACTGTGATGGCAACAAGTCCTTACCCTCTAATAGGGTTCATAGGAGTGTTTCCTGAATTAGTACCCCTGTGGCAGCAGCAGCTATGCCAAATATAAAATGTTAAAAATCACTATTGAAAAACAAATAACTCTAACCCTTTCATGTTGTGACAATGCTGTGGTCAAGGTTAGGTTAGATTTAGGAACAAAAATAACTTGGTTAGGTTTAAGGCTTCGTCACTTGAAGGTTAGCATGTTGTTTTGGGGTATTTGCTGGAAAAGTTAGTTCAGTCTCACATAACTGTTTTTTGATTACATCGTAATTGCTTACCCTACCTTCTATTTAAAAACAGGGGATGTGCTGAAAAATATGGTGCTTCTACACAGCCCTGGCTTTAGAATTGGGGTATAAATTAAATGGATTGGCCCAATCCATTCCAGCCAATCATGGCAGAGGCAGGTGAATGGTAGGCAAACACCGTAAGACGAAAACACAAAGAAATATAAATTGAATTATAAGTGGAGCTGGAGGTCAGGGCAATGTCATCTAGCGTGACTATATCATTAGAAAATGTGTTTCTGAGGTATTCAGGGCCAGGTACAATAACTTCGGTTTTGTCTGAGTTTAATAGTAGAAAATAAACAACATCCAGGTTAAGGCATGCTTGAAGTTTAGCTAACTGATCATCAGGTTTCATTGACAAGTATATTTGAGCATTATCTACATAACAATGGTAGCTTATGAAGTGTTTCCTAATAACTTTGCCCATAGCAAGTATATACTGTATAAAGTTAACAGAATTGCTCCAAGAAGAAAGCCTTGTGAAACCTTGTCAAATCTTTGTGTACATGGAGGATTTGGAGTATTTGCCATCAACATATACAAACTGAAGCCTAACTGATAAATGGGACCAGTTTGGTTCCTTTAACGCCAATAATATGCTCCAGTCTCTTTAATTTTAATAGGACGTGATCTTCAGTGGTATCAAAAGCAGAGCGCAGGATCTACATATAGAGAAAGAGGGACATGGCGCACCTGAAAACCAGCTCCGAAAGGTGTTAGTTTTATGTATGATGTCTATCAATAGGTCTTTTCCTGGTCTATTCTTGCTGGGAACTGCACACATCATGAGTGAAAGACAGGCAAGACCCATAGCTTTAGCCATAACATATCACTTGGCTGTACAACATATTCTTTCAACTTCTTGCATTATTTGTTTTAATATGTAGGTTTGGAAATTAAAGCATGGAGCTGACCTTTTTTGTTTTTCATTCAATCATTTTCTTACTTTAGAGGGGCAGTGGTGTTGTGTGTTCACATTGAGCCTGCAGTGCTCTCTATAAGACGATCAGTTTGGGAGGGACTAAAGTTAGCATGGGAGACAAGGTGTTGAATTAGGTGCTGATGGAATCACTTCCTTAAATTCAGCTACAGCACTATCACATAGATATCAAGTAATGATATTTTTGCCAAATGGGACAGAGTCAGTAAGACAAAATGATAATCTGACATCAAATTGTTTACTAATACAGATGTTGTAATTTCATCCTCTGCATGTTAGCTTCGCTGCAGCTAATGTAACACACAACCTAAGTGCTCTGTTGTTGTTTTCCCTGTATTGTGATATAAGTGTGATAGAGGTGGACAATGTACTGCGTTTTAGAAGCCTTCAAAATCATGGATCTCTTACACACAATGAACTTCCTGGATCAACACAAACCTGGTACCTTTGTTTTGTTGTGGTTGTTAAACAGCATTTAACCAAGGACACTGTCACGGCTCGCCTGTGGCGTGACCATAGACTGTATGGGCATGACCTTAGTTTCCCTGTTTTTGTTATGTTGTATTTTCTCTTGTGTTTCTAGTGTTTAGGTTTGTGTTATCATTTCTCCTGAGTTTCTGCTTTCTTGATTTTTATTTTGAAGTCTTGCCTTGTCTCACCAGTGTTGCTTTTACTTCCTGTCTCTGTCCTGTGTTTCCCTCCGTTTTCTGCCTTCACCTGTTCCCTATGAGTAATCACCCTCCTGTGTATATATAGTCCTGTGTCTCCCCTGTTTGGTTGTGAGTGGATTGAGTCTTGTTAGGTGTTGTGCATCCCTGTGTGTTCTCCAGTGTTCACCTGTGATTTTTTGGATTTTATGGACCTCTTGTGTTTTTGGACTTTTTCCTGCACCTGATCAGCCAGTGAGTTTTTGTTGTACTTTTGGTTTGGTTTTTGTTCAGTAAATCCCCTGTTCTGTCTGTATTTGAGTCCTCACCCACAAACCGTGACAGACACAATCCAATCTGACATTATATATCATAAAAATTAACACTGGACATAATAATAATAATATTAATGATAATAATAAAAAACTTGCATAATATCAGAGGTGGAACTGACTAACTGGAACAGTGTTTTAATGAAGGGACAGTCTCAGCTTCCAGCACTGGTTTGCCTTACACTATTTCTCTCTATCTCTCCCTCTGTCTCTTCTTTAATTTAATCTGACTCTCTAGTATTATCTCTTTGAGAGCATACTGACTGTTGTGATGCACCTTGCACATTTGTCACAAAGCTGATATTACTGGGCCTCATAACAACAGAAGTTGGTTTTTGCCACTGATAGGTCAATTACATCTCAATACATCTATCATTTCACAGCCTGCTAACACAATGGCAGCATTGAACAAAGTAAGATTTTCTGGTAAACTATTAGCCTGTCAAAAAACTGTCACTTTACACCCACCATATTTAATTTCTATAAAGTAATTGTCACAGGGTTCTTGTTTTTTCACAGATGCTGTGTTCTGGTCAGAGGTGATGAGTTGATTTTCTACAGAACTGCTGATAAAACCTGACATTTCTGGACCGAAGCGAAAGACATTCCAAAAGACAACTTTCCATGTGTAGAGACACAGAAGTTATATAGTTACCTTTTCACCATGTCAAACCAGCTGACCAGCTCTAGTGGAATTGCAATACTAATTTGCTGGAATACCCTTTTAGTGAAGGCTATATTTGATTGCATCACTCCCTATAATTCAAAAGTAGGCAATGCAAATAGCCACTAAAATTGATTTCTCATCGCTGACTAAGCATTGTGTACACAGCCAAGTGCATCCATGAGATGCAGTGTGATGTCAAGATTTACGTATAGGCTGCTTTTGTGGAGCAGTGTGTGCAGCAAAACAAGCCCTAGCCAAAAAAAACCAAAAACAAACAACAACAACAAAAACATACAATGGAGAATCAACTGTAATATTAACAATAACAAATAACAGCTTTTAGCATTCTTTGTATTGTGGTGGAAGCAGCCAATCATATATTACAACACACTACACTTAAACTTGGCTGAGCTTAGAAATCTTTGAAATTGATTTAGAATTGTGATGCTTTTATAATCTGCTTACATGACCTTGCACTTCAAGTAAAGGTCCCATTTCTTTCCTGGTGATTCATTATCAATGACTCTTCATGTGTGTGATTGAGGATTTATATTTGCCTAAGTGGCTGACAGAAGGTAGAGAGGAAATGCTAGAATGTTTTAAGGGGGATATCTTTCTGAGTCACAGTGCCAGTGTCGACAGAGAGATCACTAGCAATGACCCACCCTGACACCTCAGAGAAACAGAATCAGACAGAGCAGGAGAGATGGAAACACCCACCAACTCTCCATATGGAATGTTATTGGCCATCTGAAAAGAATTCATCTACACAAACAGAAGCAACTGCATTCCAACTGATTAATGCATCAAAATGGGGCACTGTCACAAAAAGTGTCAAATATCAATTTTTAGGAGTAGTAGTTTTCTAAAGAGGTACACTGAGCAGACTTGTGTATAGCAGTTTTTTTTAAACAATTGTAATTATTATTATTTACATTTTCTCCAATTTAATTTTACTTTGTTAATAGAATCACTGAGTGACATTGCCCTGGAGGCAGACCTGGTTCTGAGACATCTATTGGTGTGAATCTAACTACTATCCTTGTGTATTATGCACCCTGTCATGCTTAAGTAGTTTTAATCTGCCTGTGTTTTCTTGTTTTATTTGTGAATTAAATGCTACAACAGAAAAAAAAATAATGATAGATTTTATTTTACAATGAAATAAATAAAATTCTTAATTTACATAAAAGATTAATTAACATAAAAAAAAACACACCTCCTGGAGTTGACCGAGGAAAGAAGAAAACTGATCAAATATGATCAACTGATGGATGATGAATATGTAAAGCCATTTGAGTCAGGTTAATGAAAATAACATTGTCATTTAATTTCTAATGTTCTGATCCAAAGTAAATATGTATTATTGATGGCTTTTTTAATGTTTTCAAACACATACACATAAAGCTTCTCCAAGCTATTGTGGCTAGTCATTCAGCTGGGATGGCTTTGTGATGTGGCTTGGCTTGGGACATTAATTATTGAATACTCCAAACCATATACCAGCTATTGTGTGTGTGTGTGTGTGTGTGTGTGTGTGTGTGTGTGTGTGTGTCAGAGTGAGGAGAGAGAGCAGCAGCAGAGGCTGGGCCCTGTATTGTCTCAGGAGAAATCTGAGCATCATATCACACACACATACACACAGGTTATGTAGAGTGGTTTATGTGACAGTGATAGCCATCTGTGTTGTGGATGTTAGGTTTATGGGGTACCACTTGTATTAATTATCCTCATCATGTTGTGTTTATTATCAGCTTGAAAACTGTATTTCAAATAATGTGGCCTTCACAGAACATTGCAACATTTTGGGAACTATATATTTGTTGGAATTTAGATATTGGTCTGAAAACAGCCCAAAATTCTGGTTTCTATAGTACAAACGCTGTAAAAGGACAATAATAACGTGCAACATTAACATTAAAAAACAATTCTATGACCTGATCTTTCACAATATTAATTTCATTCATCACTTTTAAATCATTTGAATAAAATCTGATGTGGCACTGTCAGTGAGCATCTGATGGGTTGGGATCAAATAGAAAGGGTGGTGAGGTCAGAGAAGTGTAATTCAGACAGTTTGCCCCAAGCTCAAACACTATTAATTAACTGAAAAGGTTCAGCCACATGGTAAAATAATGATATCCATCTGCTCAGAAGAGAAAACACATTTTCATGTGACAACACCAACACACACACACATACAGGACACAGATACAGTGTGCTGTGCCGGACTGTTGAAAATTTCAGTTATGATATGAGTTTTGCTGGTGGTGAATTGTTGTAGTCCACATACAGTTTACTTTGCCTTGTTCCTCTTTTTTACTCATTCTTATCCAAACAGTTTTCCAATTTCCTCTAGTTACATGCCAGCAAATGTGGTATTTTGTTAGCAACAATTAAAATATATGATACTAGGATCTCTCTTTGTGAAGAAGAACAACACAGATTGGTCGTAGTTTCAGAATTTTTTAACTATATAATAAAAGTTATACATAAATAAAGTGAAACTTTACTTACTAATGAAAGACACAAGATATACATGACATAAGCAAGATTGTGAGAAGTATCAAAACAAATTAGTTCAAAGATGTATCTGTAAAATATCCTTGAATATTTCAGTTTGAATTGAAATTAAACCTAAACTCACAAGAATCCAGCACCAGGATAGTATGGGAACTCTGAGAACATGGTGTACTTTTGTGCACATGCTGTAGAAAGCAAGAGTTTTCAAATACTTGCTGAATCAACCAATATCAACATTCTTGTCTGGCAGCAGAGTTGGCTTAAAGGTTTAACATAACTTTCCCACATTAAATAAAAACAAGACCTTTGTTATATTTTTTGTTGAGTTGCGTACTTAATTTTTCTAGCAGTTTTCAAACCTGGAGTAATCTGTAATTTTAGGTAAGGTAGCAGTCAGTTTCATTTGGTTGCCTGTCAATGCTGTCATAACCCCTTTGTTCAAGTCTCAGAGTTGTAGTTGAAGAAGACTTTTATTCCGTTTTAAGCCACATTTTTACAATACACCTTTTGGTCTTGGTCATATAACTGAGGAATGCTGATTGTTCATGTGAAATTAGCTGAGCAATGTTCGCAGCAGCTCAACTCGTCCCTCCGGGATGATATTTTAAAATGAAAGTGCTTTATTTAGTGCTTTTACTGGATTTAATCACTGGGTGCAGAGAGACCTCTATATATAATTTGGCTCCTGATAAAAACCTCCTGAACATCCGGATCATAAGTTATCAGAGAAACAAGCTGAGCAGCTCGACTCACAGCCCCTCTGGAACAATTTTTAAAGTGAAACTGCTTCATTCTGTGTTTTTAATGGTTTTAATCACCTGTTCCGTTTGTTTTGGAGAGAAGGAGACCTCTGCATAATTCAACTCCTGGTAAAAACCTGAACAATTGACACTGAAAAAGTCCCAATGGAGATAAACAGGCAGTGACAGAAATGGTGGTGAAATCAACAACTCCAATGATCCCACACTACTTCACAATATCAAAAAAAAAAACAACCTCTGTCTTTTGTCTTTTGTTACTGTAACTGTTACTGTTCTGATTGAGAAGAAAATACCATTTTGAGCATTTTATCTCACTGGTCACAATTATGGCCATGTGCATTTTTTTATTATTCTTTTTTTATATTTGTGGAGTATTGTTTCAAAATTAGTTTTAAAAGTACTGTTGTCTCTGGCTTTGGACCAGAAATTGAACTCAAGATGTCTTCCTCAGACCTCATTAAATACCTTAATTAACAGCTATAACTATCATATTTTGTACAAATATTCTTTAAAGGTTCTACCACTGATGTATTTTGAGAATTATAACAGTGTCTCAGTTGAGATCCCACGTTTTGGCTGTTAATCCTAGTTGGGGATCATCAATTATGACAACTAGGGTTCTCACAACCTTTGAGACTTTTCTGTGTGGAGTTTGCATGTTCTCCCTGTGCCCTGCGAGGGTTCTCTCCAGGTACTCCAGCTTCTTCCCACAGTCCAAAGACATGCAGGTTAACTGGTGACCCCAAATTTCCCATAGGTGAGTGAGTGTGAATGGTTGTTTGTCTGTATATGTTGGCCCTGTGATGGACTGGCGATCTGTCCAAGGTGTACCTGACCTCTCACCCAATGTCAGATAGGGATAGGCTCCTGGAGTTATTATGCAGACCTATTTGGTGCATTATTTGTATATGGATGCACAAAATGCCCACATATTGTGTCAAGCATACTTGAATTTTGTTTATAATTTCAGCATGCTCTTGTTGCCCTAGACCATTAGCAAGACACATCCAAGACTTTAAACTGTATGCCTCAAGGAAAACCTCATTTGGTAAATCAAAATAAACTGCACAAAAAGAAGAAGAAAATGTTATTTATATGACCAAAGTGGATGTTGCATTCATTTTTCGACAGAGCTCTTTTTGTTCAGAGCATACAGTGGATGTACAACAATTACTCCTTTCAGTCTATTTATCCTGCTTTATATCCAGGCACCAGTGGCAGCTCACAGACCTCTCAGCAGGGGAATGGCTCTCTGATGCAGTTGGAAGTGTTTTCTCTACTGAAACATCATTATTCTTGTATCGATCTCTACAATGGCCCTTCAAATTACGAAAGCCATCTGTGTATTTCTGAAAATGTATAAATCATGCCACTAAAAGCCAGTGTTTCAACCCAGAGGAAATTATTTGCCTTGCCTAAACACTGATTACACCTCTCAGCTTTTATGCTAGCAGGAAAAATACCTCAGCGCCTAACTGAGAACTTACTTTGATTCTTTCCTCACATATTCCTCACATATTCACCCACAACCTGACAGGAGATGATGAAAATGACGTAGTAATTGTAAAATCACATAGACACGTCATAGTTAATTGTAATTTTTAATCAAAGATTTCTATACCATAAGGTGACCTCCATCCATCCATCCATCTATTATCTATACCGCTTATAAGGGTGGGAGGGAGGGCTGGATCCCAACTGTCATTGGGCGAGAGGCAGGGTACACCCTGGACAGAATTCCAGTCTATCGCAGGGCCAACATATACAGACAAACAACCATTCACTCTCACATTCACACCTATGGGCAATTTAGAGACACCAGTTAACCCTCCTGTTACCTTCAAATTTACTAACATCTATTATCCTTGGGGTCAATTTGACCCCAGTAATTTAAACATCCAGAAAATTATTCTAATTGTTAGCCAAGTTTAGTTTAGTTTTTACAGCAGTGGCTGTATTTCAAAAGCACCACCTCCACCACAGCATCCACATGTTTATTATGGGGCCAGAGGAAGTCTGAGACTAGATACCAGAAATAACGGTTTACTGTACATTCACATTATATATATGTGTGTATATATATATATATATATATATATATATATATATATATATATATAT
>BRZM01000002.1:190991-305701 GCA_033238685.1 Lates japonicus | reverse complement strand
AACCTTTCATAGAAGTCATTTTGGTTGAGAGAGCAGAAAGAGAGAGAGCACACAGGCACCAAGAGAAATGGATTCAGAGGCTGTTGTGCACACACTTTTATATGTTTTGCTCACCTATGTTGTGTGAACTATCAATATCTTCGTGGAACCATATTTTCCCGTCCCCACAGAATGGGAAATATCCAATATACAAAGTTCTCACAATGATGATGTCCTCTTCCCCCCCATATAGTGTGAACTATCAGTGGTTCTACTCGCACTACTACAGTGATGTTAGGTTAGGGCTCTAAAGCTTTTATGAAGATTATAAAATTGCATATTATAAGTGACCTCAATATCACCCCAAAACAACCAAAACAAATGTGTAAAGCGGTGATATTTCATATGTTTTATACAGCTAAAACAGCCTGTCAAATTATTCCCAAAGAACACAGATGCATTACAATATCGTACAGAGTTTGAGGCATATCATCATGTAACTTTTATGTTGCAATTGTCCCCATTAAATTAGGAAAAGTCATTAAATATGAAGCAAAAAAAAAAAAAAAAAAAATGATGTTCATCATTTATTTAGAGACGTTGAACATTGAACCTAATCTGTATGTCTTTGGACTGTGGGAAGAAGCTGCGATGCCGGAGAGAAACCTCCACAGGGCGCAGGGAGAACATGCAAACTCCACACAGAAAAGCCCCGGTGAACCAGGGCTAAAACCCGGAACCTTCTTGCTGTGAGGAGACAGTGCTAAACATTGCACCTCCGTGCTGCCTAGGGTGACCTCCAAAGCTAAATTTAAACTATATTATGATAAATGTATAAACAGTTACCAATGTGAACAGGTAGACTTAAAAGATAGAGTTCCTGATTTTTTTATAGTGCCCAATAGAGACTCTAAATTCCCCAAAAGTCACAAGAGATCATTTGAAATTCAACACCATAACAACTTTTAATAAGTCCAATTAAGTTTTAATCCTGCACCAATGACTCCTTCTCCTCTCTTAATATCAAGAGCCATCACTATCTACACACTGTTCTGCTGCCACACTGCCAATAGTACAGCAGTGGCTGTATTTCAAAAGCACCACCTCCACCACACATCCACATGTTTATTATGGGGCCAGAGGAAGTCTGAGACTAGATACCAAAAATAACGGTTTACTGAACATTCACATTATCTATCTATATATATATATATATATATATAATATATGAGTTGATTAACTGAATGCTCCAGTATCAACATTCTATATATCTTAATTTGTAACAAAATAGAATTTTGTTTCACATTGGAAATAAAGTGGTTTATTTCTCTTCACCTGTTTGGATTACTAGTTATTATAATATAGTACCTCAAATCACTTTCACTGGGATTTACATGCTTCTACTACATACATATTGTTGCAATGGTTTCTAAATAGTAAGGAGGTAGGGCCTTTGGGCCCTATTTGCCCACCTTAACTGTACTGTTGTGTGTGAGACAGTATGATTTTTGTTGTACTCCTGTCTCCCTAAATCACAGCCAGCTAAAGATCCACTGGGGAGCATGTTGTGGAGAGCTCATGGGGCCTATTCTCTTCCTTTTTACATCAAATGACTTACAGAGTAATCCTTAATTAGGCCTGTGGCATTTTACAGTACACTCTCACTGCACTCACCTCGCCCTCCTGCGAGTACACAGCACATTTTAAACAGTATTGATCTATGGCACTGCAGGGGGCTTCAGCCTGCACCCATTAACACACATTTACATGTGTATGTGTATATGAGCACTATCTTGGGGAAACAAAGTGTGCTAGTGACCCATCATCCACAGAAATGAGTGGTAGGGCTAATAAATGATTGGTCGAATAATTTGATCTGCTTACACAGATGCAGAGGAAGAATATTAGAAGTGGACAGGACTGAAAATTAACCAAACTAAATGGATTTTGAATGGGGTAGTGAGACAGATGGGTGAGATTGTTTGTTTGTGGCTGCAGTGAGGGGGTTAGTGGGCAGACTGCTACCTCTGTAAACTCATATTCAATCGTTGGCAGGCACACTTTTCCATAATATCATCAAATGGAGTGTGACGCCTAAAACACACATGCTGCAAAAAAGTGTTTGTAGACCAACAATTCCATAGTCATACCAATGCAGCTATGACATTTGAAATCATTTTGAGTGTCTTTGTGGTGATTAGTTGTTGAGACACTTTATACAAAACCACAGGAATGTCAACCTGATCAATTCTCTGATGACTGTGATTGTCTGAACCAACTTTCATAGCAGTTTATCCAAGTTCAAAGTTCCAGCGAGTATTTATTTATTTTATTTTTTTATGTGTGTAGTTGTCCAGAACTGTTAGCTGCATCATGTTGAATAACTGGTGTCTAAATATCTTTCTGATATGAGTTTAAAAACATTTTTCAGAAGTGTTAGTTTTTAAGATCATCCTCTAAAAATTATGCTCTTGGTTGGTTTGATAATCTTTCCAACATCCTGATCACAGTCTGTGAAATACTTGCAGGGTGAATACACAGTTCGGCCCAGATCCACACACACACACACAAACCCACAAACATACACACACACATATGCATGCCCTAACAGCAGGATGGTCTTATGCTGCTTTAATCCTGTATCCATGGAGACCAATCTGTCCATTGCCCTAGGGACAAGAAAAGATCAGCCAGCATCTGTTTTGCTGTACTTCTATCTGTCTGTTTGTCCATCTATCCATGGACCGTCTGTCTATCAGCCTGTTTGTGCATGTAGCAGTCTGTCAGGAGTTGTTTCCATCAACTGCCAACTGAATTTTAAAATAACAACCCATGACATATCCCCATTTTTATATCAACAGCTGTCTGTTTTGGTAGTCAGTCCTGTTAACTGATAGAATAGAAACATAGGAGAGCTCTGACCAGACTTACAGCAGGTGATGCATTTAACAGTGGAATGATTACAAAATAAACTGGGCAATTAATGTGAGCAATGATAGCCACTAAGGCTGAGAAAACTCATTGAAAAAGATATATCAGGCTAATCTCATATGAGGTTGTAAATACCATAGAGGTAAATGTCTCTAAGGGTGTATGTTTACACACACACACACACACACACCAAGTCTACTTTCCTGTGTTTTGTGTATAACTACAGCGTCTGTATTAGGCCACTTCCAAAATGCACGCTCCCTACAACTCAATACAGTGCCCAGATACCTCCTGTGTAGACACAGCTCGAGAGCTGGAGCTGCTGCTGATAATGTTGTGTTTAATGCTGAAAATATTTACAACAAATCTTGAGCACCTCACATTATAATCATGCTACTTTGTTTTAGATATTTGGACATTATATGTCCATTGATTTTCATTCCTTTCTGCATAACATGATAATCAAGTAGCTTCTTGGAACTTGCTTGAAGTGTTTAACCCATCACAGTGAAAGTCAAATTGCATACATTTTTGTCAAAATTACCTTATTTATGTGAGGTAATGCAGACTTTCTTAAACAATCTGCTCTCAAACTGCAGTGCCACACAAAAAATTACAATATGAACTTCATCACTCGCTGTGATGGACAATAAGGGAAGTTTCAAGAGTCCACAAATAGATTTTCATGCCACAAAGGAATTATTTTTTAAATATATGCTGGTTAAATAAACATTCATTGTTCAGTAGTCAGCTTTACAGATGTTGGTAGGTGTACTTTTGAACTTTGGACAGACCAAAGCTTTTCACCCCTTCCAGTCTTTATCCCAAACTTGGCAAACCACGTCCTGAGGAGAGGTTTACTCCATAAGATAGACATGAACATCACTGAACAGGAACATACAGTTACTAATTAACTTGTCTTCTGAGTTATCTACATAAACCTGTTCTTTAAGTTACTGTCATGTATTATCACTTTTTTTTCATCAAATTACTGTGACCTACACACATTTGATCCATTACTCTTCTGTTATGCCTAGCTTGTTCGAGAGCACAACAAAGAAGGGAGGTCGACACAGTAACAGCTTAATTAAAGAGGTAGTTTATTATGGTTAACAGAAAATAAGCAACCTAAAGTGTTACATATGTAATCAGTGGTAAAGTGAGGGTGATGGATGCTGTGAAATTGTATGGGTTAACTTAAACTATGTGGAACTGAAACCAAGGCTAACTCAATATAAGCAAAACCAAACAAAACCAAGAGGGATGCCTGAAAGGCACCAGCCTTCCAGGAGGGAGAGGGAAGAGAGAGCGCCATTTTAGATTCTCTCAGCTTATAAGAGCCCCAAACAGGTGCAACCAATCTCTCAACAAAGTGAAAGGGGTCAGGTGATCAGGGGAATCTGAAACAGGAAACACAGGCAGACCACAGAAAGCCAAACTGCTCTAAGGCCTATGGCACACTACGTCACACTTCTCACAGGTTGTTTTGGATGAATGAAGGAGATGAAGAATGATGGCAGACATTTGTTGAATAAAGATACTGGAGTACCCTGTAGACCTTAATGACCATGTATGGGCTGTATGGGTGACAGGATCATTTGATGTAGAGTTATGTCTGAGTGACGAAGAAAAGAGCAGAGTGAAATGTAGAGAGGCAGCCAGAGATGGGCTGAGAGGGGGACAAATGGAAAACAGACAGACAAAATAAAAGCCAGAGAGAATCTCTCTCTCTGTCTGTCTGGTTCTATCTCTGTCTTCATCAGTCTCTATTTGTCCATCTCTCCATCTGTCTATCTATTTATATCACATCCTTCCATTAGTCTGTCCCTCCCATTCCTCATTTCAATTAAACACACACTTTTTATGTAAATGTTATTTAAAAGATCGAATGTGTGTAAGTAACTGCTATGTTTATCAAATTATTCATATTTATTATAATTGTAAAATAAAAACTTCTTCTTCACTCTAGATAGCAAACTCCATCTGATGCAGCAGAAAGTTCTATCAGAAATCTAGTAGTTCTGAGTGCATTAAGGAATAGTTTTAAACCTAGCTGTTGAGGATACACACACACACACACACACACACACACACAGAGAGAGAGAGAGAGACTTTCAGTTTGACTTCCAAATGAAGCAGTTTAGATAATATGATTAAACTCACTTTTTTAGTGATGTTGCTCTGTTCCTCAAAAAATCTAAATCAAATCTGAGATACAGATTGAGCTCTGTAAAAAAACTAATAAGCGAATTTGATTTAAGTTTATGCTGTGAAAAATATATGTTGTAATAAACTGTAGTTACCCTTTAAAGTTACAATAAGTTTAGTTAAGCAAGCTGATTCAAGACCAAAAATGGTGAGACCAGATTAAGGCAAAACCCAGAAAAACATGAATCTTTAAATCAATTTTTCATTTGTGTACTATCATAGCCTGGGTTATTTCTCTGCAAACATTTCAAGAGCAGTAAATTATTCATAAAGTTACAAATTAAAATTACAAGCGGAAGCATGAGATATCAAGTAAGCACTCCAGTACCATATATCATCAACCAAGACACAAACAAAAATCTCTGAACAATGAAACAAAAACTCAGTGTTTCCTAATGCTGCTCCTACAACTCCACTCAACACCTGCTGCTATAAATTACCTGTACTGCTATTAGTTTTATTGCTATGTTAGCAGTTAATACCTTAATTATCATTACTATCATTGCTATTACTGTATTATTGGTATCACCTTACATTTTTTACATGGAACCCGTCTAATGCTATGTTCTTCTCTCGCTATTTTCTGCCCCCTGCCCCCCCACCTCTTTTCTCAACCCAACCGGTCGAGGCAGATGGCCGCCCACCCTGAGTCCGGTTCTGCTCGAGGTTTCTGCCTCTTAAAAGGAAGTTTTTCCTTGCCACTGTCGCCTAGTGCTTGCTCATGGTGGGATTTGTTGGGTCTCTCTCTGTAAATACCTATTTTAAAGAGTATGGTCTAGACCTGCTCTATATGAAAAGTGCCTTGAGATGGCTTTTGTTGTAATTTGGTGCTATATAAATAAAACTGAATTGAATTGAATTGAATTAATTCAGCTACCATGACTAATGCGGGAGTTGACCAAAGTGCTGACTTTACCATGGTTTGCAGTATTTTGACTTTGATCAGAAAGAAGACCCTCTGACACCTCTGTGACCCAAGAGTAAAAAACAAACAAACAAACAAAAAATATAATGGCCTCCATCATGTCACTTTGATAATATGAGATAAAATAAATATTTCTGCAAAGGTTTAGTCGTAATACAGTGGTGGGGAATATATACAAATGTGCATAAGTGCAATGCTTATTTGCATCCACAAAGAGTCTGAAGTGCATTCCAATCTTTATCTTGGTTTGTGTAGTTTATGACACTGCATACAAGTGTACATTCATGTCTGTGTATGTGTGTGAGAGACAGTGTTAAATCTTGAATGAAAATGAAGTGGATAACATTGGTTATCTTGTTGCAATATAATATTCTGCTGGGAAACCTTGGGTCCTTCATTCATCTGGATGGTACTTTGACACGTACCACCCACCTAAACATTGTTGTAGACCAAGCAACCCCCACCCCCCATATATATATATATATATATATATATATGAATTAAATTATAAAAACATGGAATTAGCAAGTTTGATCTTATTTCCTAGTATCATAATGTAGCTTTAGTTTTTTTTTATTTGCTCTCTGCTTTGTTTGTTTGTTTGTTTGTTTTGTTTACTTTTATTTTTTATATATTTACTGTAAATACTTTTTGCATACTGACAAAAAAGTAATGACATGGTGGTTATTGCAGCCATATTTTCTCTCTGCTTGTCACAACCTTACAACCCATTTCAATGAAGTTACAGTCAAAAGAATAGGTTTTTTGCAGTGTGTCACATCTCAGTGACTCAGTGCCTGACTAGGTCCAATACCCGCATGTTGTGTAAATGACTTGACATGCTCATCACTTTTTGATGTAAAACAGCCCACGCTTAGTTGTCACTGTGCCTGGAAGTGCAGTTTTCATTCATGTAATGTAATTGGTTCATTAATGTAAAAAGTGCTGTAAGTTTCCATTTTAGTTCCGGGCCCTAGTGTCATGTTTTTGTATGTAAATAACTGAGTTAGCTTGATTTTAAACCTGCAATTATTAGTTAATTGTTTTATCAATCAACTAAAAATGACCATAATTTTATGATGCAATTTTTAGAACTGAGTAAAAGATGTCAGACATTTTCATCTGGAGTGAATCAAGTGATTAAATTAATCTATTGTGATTCTGGTGAGTCTCTGATAACAAAGTTATTGCCTGGTGTAGGTTAGCTGATAAACAAGCTATACCAGCCTCAAGAGCTAGATGGTGGTAGATTGGTGAAATGAATAAATAAATGAATTCATATTTTTACGTGACAGATGAAATGAATAGGGTTGATTTAAAATAATCTTACCTAGAAGGAATAAATAGGATTTAGGATCAAAATCTTAAATATGTCAATAAATAGTAAGATAAATGATGTACATGTTTATTTAGATCTGTTGGAAAGAATATTTTTGTTTCATCTCAAGTGTGGTGAATGTGCCTTTCTGAAAGTGTACAAGATTCAGGTGACATGAGGAGTTCACATGATGTAGCGTAACCAATCAGGTGCCATCAGGGCATATGTGCTGCCCTGTTTGTTTTTCAACAGGGCAAGATATTCAGACCTCTTTGTCGACATTTTCGTTGGCGTGGAGAGCGAGACCCCCCTGTTTTTTTTCTGTTTTTGTCAAGATGATGGGGGAGAGCGTGAGTTGTGTTTATTAGCAGCCCTGGTGCTAGCTTAGGTCGCTAGTCACATTAGCTTCGCTAAATTCATTTTGTGAGAATATATATTGCTGAACTCCTGTGTCCCTGTTTCTTAACAAGTGTAGCCTGGACTGATGAGAGCCCTGTGAACCTGTATTGTGCTGGAGATTGTGTGTATATGGTGATTGAGCCTCTGGTGAGTAAACTTGTTTACCATTAATCTCATATATGGACTAAAAAAAATAGTGCATATGCTAGTGGTAATGTAGGATAAAGAGGCATTAAATTCATGTATGTTTTGTTTAAAATTGTTAAATTAATTCATTTTTGTTTAAATGGTAAAAAGGTGGTAAATTGCATTGCTCTCGCCCAGTGTTTTCTGTGAGTGAGTGGCAGTAAAGAAAAAGACAAATGAGCGGAAGAGTGATGGTTCAGCCATTTTGGTTCATGTTAGTATTGGAAATTGTATTCAGTTCATTAATGAACAGTAAAAGTGGTTACGATGATAATTGAGAGGCAATATTGTGATGTACAGGAATGTGTATATGTTTGTTTATATACATATGTTTATATGCAGAGGTATATGTCACAAGAATATTATAGTAATCTTTTTTTTGGGGGGGGCCCTTATAGGCCGGGTCTTTTCGTTGTATGGTTTCCTGGTTTCAAGACCTGCATGGAGATTTCTTCTGCTGAGATTCTTCTTGTTCTGTAAGGTGGAGGGGAACTCAGTAGTTGTGGCGAGCCATCCAAAAACAGAACTGTAATTTTGTCAGTGACTTTGGGATTCAGTTTGTGAATTGTTGTTCGACATCTCAGGTGTTTATTGACACTCATTCATTTATTTTTTATTTACCTTTCAATTTTCTTAATCAATACAACATACTACGTAAATACTTACCTGTTGGTTGTGAGAATTCTTCACTCTTCCACTCAATGCAAATTGCTAATACCCCCTTCTCCTATAGCGAAACTAGACTTCTGATTTACTGGTCTGCAAGGATATCAACATATTGATGAAACCATATCTGTATTACCTAGCCTTTACCACTAACAGTAGGAGCTGAGGTAGGTTACATATCACTCTAAGCTGACTAGGTTGTCAATGTGGTGTTGGTCGAAACGCTCACAGTTGGAAACTCAGTGCACTACAGCACACATTGGCTGTGGTCCACAGCTCTTATCACTCTGTGTTTGTATGGTTTGGCCTTTTGTGACCATACAATGTGCAGCTGCTGGTTACCAGCTGGTATTGTTTTCACCTTGTGAGTCTCTCTTTCTCTCTGTGCGTGTATGTGTGTCTGTGTGTGCGTGCGTGCGTGCTGTGGATGTTTCTGTGTCTGTGGACAGGCAGGTGTGTAGTTGACCTAGAAGTCATAGGCCAAATGATGAGTTCTTGTGCCATTCACCATTTTTATAGCCCCCAGTTGCAGTCAAATGGTCCTTTTTGCTTAAAAAGGTTCCTAAATGAGTGAAATGACTCAAAGGTATCTCAGTGGCAGCCATGATAAGAGCTGGTCAAATTCCCTAAATGTTGAGGGAAGGAGCTTCAGTGCTTCCTATCTTATCTCCTTTAGCATAGGATACACTAGACCTTCCTTTACCAAAGGAGAGAATGCTGTCCCACAATTCCTTGCAGCAGCAGTGTTTAAAGCAATGTATCGTCGTAGTTACACCGTGGCAGATCCACGTACATGTAGATGCAACAGAGCTCCTGTTTTATGTTTGTGACACGGTCCAAGACTTTTGAAACCCCACTATCCCCCATAAATAAAATATTTTCTCTACTTAACAAAGGGTCAAAGTGCCCATAACAGTAAACTCTATATATTTCTGTCTGAATATAATTTACTTTATTTTTTTTATCATTATTTTAAAGTAACTCAACTTTCTCTACTTGTATATTCCTTTCGTGTAATTATATTATTTCAACATTTCACTCCTGTTCATTTATTTTTATTTTTAACAACAGGCATCATGGAAAAGTGGTTAGGATTAATTTTTTTGTTTGTTTGTTTTTCTTTTACTATTCAACCGCAGCCCTGGAGTCCCTGCTGTGTTCTAGCAGAGCGCACCAAGGCAGTGAAGCACTTTCAAAGCCTGATGGATTTGATTGCTACTATGAGGAGGAATAATAGACAACAACTAGATAAAATGCAGTTGAACAAAGTTGAATAAGCAAAACAGTACAAATAGCATAAAAGCATAAACAGTTGAACAAAGTTGAATAAGCAAAACAGTAAAAAGCTTAAAAAGTGAAACATTTTCATAGAATAGTTTCTACGGCAGAAAGTGCAGTGAAATTTCAGTGTTTGAAGCGGGGATCGAACCGGGAACCTTGGGATTGGGAAAGCTCCCATAGGATCCCATTCATTTTTTTATTCATAAGAAAAATCATATAAAATCATACAAGCATAGGATCAAAAAGTTGTATACAAGCAGGAATGTCCTGAATGAGCTGAACATTTTGATACCTGAATGGTTTTAATAGCACAAAGTATGTGGGACTAGTTAGATGCCGAAAAACGTACGGAAGAATAAGAATAAATATTTGAAGAACAATAGTGTGAATGCTCAGCATTCACACTATTAGCAGAAAGGTAAGTGTATTTACTTTATATGCCACTGACATTTTATATCACAGTAATATTAAGAGATCGTAATTGTGACAATCTTGGTGAAATGTGTCTGTGTATCCACAGTCATGGCTCTTGTTTGACCAAATCAACTGTCCATTAGTAAAAGCTCACACTCAGTTGTGAGCAATGAGTAATGAGTAGCTGTCATCTTCAACTGTTTTGGCACGCTGCTCTGAGCACAGACTGTATATAAAGATGAGACGTGTGTGTGATTTTATACTGAATAGAAAACTACTTGAAATCTCAGTGTAGAAAATAGACTTGTGGAAAGGTGGGGGGAGTGTCCCCACCTCCACCTCAGGTGTGAAGTGTTATTTGACTGTATGTAAGCGTGACTGTGAATATGTGTTCAGGGTTGGAGGACCCAGAAGAGCAGAGGAGAGAAGTACTGGCCACTGGGTCCTAATGCCTGCCAAGTTTGTCGCCACAGGGAGGATTCTGAGCTGCCAGGGCCCAGTGATCATCATCCAGCAGCCATTCATTTACATAGTGTAAATAGTGTGTGTTTATATACATATATGTGATAAATGTCTGGTTGTGGGGAATTTTTACACATCCTTTGAAGCTTGTTATGTAGTTTAAAGACATTATTCAGTCCCATTTATCCACCCCTCTGTACAAAAAGCAATATTACAAAATATTTTAGATGTGTTTTCTACACTTATCTTCTACTTTTTTCATAAATTCTATTACTTTTATATAATAAGGCATTGGCAAATCCATTTCAAGTATGAATACAAGTACATGAATAAAGGTGTGTGCTGAAAATGCTGATGTAAAACATTTGGGTATCATGTGTTGCAAGTACCTTTGACCATTTCACGCATAGTGGTCACTATAGTGGACAGCTATTAAAAAGCTGTTTTCTTGTATATGCATGGGTTTGGATGGTAGAATTGCACACCAGCCACCACATTGGACGCTAGAGTGTTGTTCCATACACTGTCACCCATTGGCCAGTCATTGTAGGTCTTGTAGGTTAAAAAAAAAAAAAAGTAACATCAAGTAACATCTAAGGAGTAATAGCATTGTTAACATTTCCAGACACTGATGTTATATTAGGAGGAAATTACGATTAATCATTCATCCACTAGATTGGACATCATGCATCGCTGACTATATTTCAACTACATTTCATACTATTACTGTGACTTTGTTGTTCTTGAAAATCCTTTATCTGCAGTATCTGTTTTGGCTCTGAATCAACTGCTTCATGTTATTAGAATGCAACTTGCAGTTTTTGTAACAAAAGCAAAATTCTATGCAGATTAGTTCCATTATGAAAGCATCAGCTAGTGTCTTTTATATTTTTTAGAGCTCAAGTACAGTGCATGATAGAAAGGCCCACAGGATAGTGGAGCAAATACCACCTGAGTCAAATGAAGATGATGCTAATGGCAGTGATGATGAATGGCTGCCAGAACAAGAAGTATCGACAAATGCTAGCAGTAGTGACAGTGGAGCTGAGGATGCTGAGAATCTAAGGAGTCAGGAGCAAGGTTCAGTGTTTTCACATTGCACTGAACAGTATTAAAATATGTGAACACATTAGTTTAACATTATCAGAAATTCATATTATTTTATAATTTTAACATAATATTTAATTCTATTAATTGGTTTGTTAAATACATAGCTCTTCAGTTGAAAACTCAAACGCATGTAGTCCACCTGAATGGACGTGTGAGAAACTCCTTGAAAAAATTGTGTTTTACAAAAATGAAGTTCTTTTTTTTTTTCATGCCTAAAAACAAGAATAAATTTAGGAAAATTTTATGCTGAAAGATGGAAGTACATAAGGAATTAAGAAATGATGTAAAATTGAGAAATAGCATTAAACTGTAGAAGGATGAAGGTGGAGTTGAAAGATGGGTACAAGACAACTTGGACAGGTCTCAGTTCTGCCTGCTGACTTGACTGAGCTAAATACTAACTGCTTCCTTTGATGTCATGTCTCATCCAGTGTCAAGCCCAGATATACAAACTGATCAGTGTATGTCATCACTGTTGAACCAAAATTAAAAACAACGAAATTCTCTCCAATGATTTTTGTCTAAAATGTACTTCTTGTGTTCTGGCTTGATGTACCACCAGTCTTCATTTCCACAACAAAATGGAACAATAACATAATCTACTGCCTTTCCTATAACTGAAACTGATACTTTTGCAAATAATTATATACATATAGGCATGGAATGATGACCTCAGTCACACTGTTAAAGGGATATTATCTAAAACAAAGCTGAGACTGAGGCTGGTTCAAACACTGCTACATGACAGTGAAATACACTTCACTTCTTTGCATGCATCATTAATAAACTAAGTTTTCCTCACATGGTAAGCAGCCCAACTCTTACCTAGCCCTCTGAATGACATCCTCACTTGCAGAAGCTAATTTTAATACTACTGTAAAAGATGCATTTGCTCTGGCTGCCTCTCTCACCTCCATATTTGTCTCTTACCACCTCTCCATAGAGGGCTAGATGGCATAATTGTCTCAGTAATTATGTACAATAAGAAGATACTGATATTGTATGGCCAATGCATTCTGATACATGGGGATGCATTGACTTACTACATTATTAATTAATAATACAATTTATTTTTCTCTAATCAATCTACAGTCAATACCAGAAGTGAAAACATAACTTTTGAATGTTTTGCAAATTTATTTTATTTTAATCGAAAACCAAAATTGAACTGTTTGGCCTCAATTCTAAGCATCATGTATTGAGGAAACCAGGCACCACTCATCACCTGCCAAATACCATCCCAACGACAAAGCATGGTAGAGGCAGCATCATGCAGTGGCAGGGATAGGGAGGCTGGCCAGGGTTGTTGGGAAGCTGAATAGAGGAAAGTACATAGATATCCTCAATTAAAACCTGGTCCAGTGCACTCAGGACCTCAGACTGGGCTGAAAGTTCACCTTCTAACAGGACAATGACTGTAAACACGTAGTCAAGACAACACAGGAGTGGCTTATGGTCAGCTCTGTGAATGTCCTGGAGTGACCCAGTGTCTGCCAGTTGAACTTTTTTATTAGTCTCCATGCTTTCTACATATGGTAAACATTTACATGGTCATCCATTGATCAATGGTTGGGGCCCTAGCAGTCCTAAATGGTCTATATGCTAAGACAAGTTTACCTTTTCCAGATGTGGTTCAAACAAATGGTACATCCCTTATGCAACTAAGTGCCTCAAGTCCAGGTTTGCAAAGCTTGTCAAATCATACTCAAGAAGACTGGAGTCTGTTAATTGCTAACAAAGACTCTTCAAGTAAGTGCTGATTACTTACTTATGTCAATGTGCATGCTTGTCTGGGTGATCACCTGTATCCCAAGATATCCAGAACTTAGGTAAAAGTGAAACTTATAGAAAGAAGAGGTTAGACAGTTAGGTAGAACAAGAACCATGTATGTGTATGTGTATACCTAGATGCACTGTGGGTGTGTTTGGAACCGCCTATTAATGTGCTCTTCATACCAAGTATGACATCAGATTAGTATATAGTGTGTTCACACTGTCAGCAATCAGCAAGATGATGCATTGTGAGATTACTAGACATACTCAACAGTCCCACAATGCATTGCATCCCTTCAGTCCTTGCACAATTGCTGACTTTAAGGCAACAACGTGCCTACAAATGTAAGAATCCAAACTGTATTATGGCTTGTATGTGGTTAAATAACAGCTAAATATAACATGAAAATGAGCAATATATCTATACTTTGTCTGGCCAAAAACAAACTTTTTGGCACCAAGGCAGGCCTTGTGCAAAAAGTAATTCATTTATTTATGTATTTAAAATAAAAAAATAAAAAATAATTTTAAAAAAACACACACACTCCAGAAAAGAGGGCACTTTCTCTCCAGGAAGCAAAATGGCAGCTGCTCAAGCTCCCTTTAAGGTCTCTCTGTGGATGTGTCAGATTGTTCCCTTGAGCCTACAACATTTTGCATCTCAAAAGCTTAATTAATATTTCCCCATAGCTATTAATGGTGCTGTCTAAATCATTTCTGTTAGGAAAATTACACACATTACTTTACCAAGACTACTACCTATTGAAATTCCCACACAAATAAAAAGCATCCACATCAGACAGATTAAACATCTGAACTGTTAAATACTTCAAAAAGCATTGAGAACCTATTGATCGTATGGATCATTCTGGAGGTAAATAGCAGGTTGAAATGACAAAACCATATCCAGAAAGCATATTTGCTATTGCACTTCAATATTGCTTGGCTGCCACAATAAATCTCTGATATTTTTTCTAAAAGTCTCCAATTGATCCAAAATGCTGCAGCACAATTACTGACAGGAAATAGAAAAGAGATTATATTTCTTCTATGTTGGCTTCTCTATGTTGGCTCACTGTAAAATCCAAAATAGAATTTAAAATCCTCCCTTACAAAGCCATTAATGGTCAGGCACCATTTTATCTTAAAGAGCTTATATTATCATATTATCCCAATATTTAATTATTATTCATCTCCACTTTTAATTTATTGCAACACTCAGTAACCCACCCTGCCCTTACATTCTAAATGTCTCTGCACATGGATAAATTGAAGATAAAGTCTATTAATCTACTGTATACACTCAGTTGAGTGAAATAAACAAATAAACAAATAGACTAGAAGGCATTATACTGTGGAGGGATCTTGCCTTGTCCAAAGGCACGTGCAGATTCAAACAATAACCAATAATTTAGACTAAAATTTGTTAAGTATTTTTAGGTTCATGTGCACTGACTATAAAACATTTAAGCAACATGAGTAAATCTGCAGTGGTGGCCAAAATTATTAGACACAGCTTTGTGATTCTTTTGAATGTACAAGGCCTATCCTGCTCATTAAGTAATTGGTAACATCAGGGTTTTGTCACTGAAGCCATACCACCAACTGGTATAAATTCAGAGCCTCTAGAAGTAGTCTTGAAGCACATGTTGCTCTTCTTTGAACATGGCTAAAGTAAAGAAGAAGCATAACAAGTGAGCAACAGGTTCAAATAAAGGCCCTTTTTGATGCTGGCTCGGGTTACCACCGCATAGCCAAGGACTTGAGATGCAGTCCAAGCACTGTAAAGTACACTTTAGACTGCCATGATGCCACCAATTCACACCAGAACTGAAAGGGGAGAGGTAGAAAAAAGAAACTTTCAGACAGACAAATGAAGCATCTCAAAATTCTCTTGAAAGACCTCACGTGTGTGACGAGATCACACCACAATGACTAATGGTGCAACAGTGTCTTCAAGAACTGTGCATTGGAAACTGGAAGAAGGACTTCTTGACAGAATAGCACCAAAGAAACCATTAATGAAAGAGAAAAATAGAGTGAAACACCTGAAATTTGCAAAAGAACACAAAAAATGGACAAAGGAAGATTAGCATTAAGCGTTGTGGAGTGATGAGTCCAAGTTTGAACAGTTTGGCAACAGGCGAAGAGTACATGTTTGACGGAGGGAGGGGGAGAGATATAAAAATGGATGTCTCTTGCCAACAGTTAAACACTGAGGGGGTAGTATTATGGTGTGGGGTGCCATTGCAGCCTCTGGAACGGGTGACTCAGTGAAAATTGATGGCATCATGGATAAGAAAGTATACCACAACATTCTGGTGAGGCACAGAGTACCATCCGGGAGTCATCTTATTGGGCCTGGATTTATTTTTCAAGAAGACAATGACCCTAAACATTCTTCTAACTATTGCCGGAACTACCTGTGACAGAAGGAATCTGCTGGAACACTGAAAATGATGGACTGGCCCCCTCAAAGTCCGGACCTCAGCCTCATTAAGCAAATTTGGGGCAAGTTGGAAAATAAACTGGACAGATCTATTGTACATTCAAAGGAAAGCCTTTGGCTTGAGTTGCAGAAGGCATGGGATAACATTAGTGTTGAAGTTCTCAGGAAGTATACTGACACTATGCCAGAGAGATGTGCTGCTGTAATTGCTGCAAAAGGTGGACATACCAAATATTAAAGTTAAAAGTGGATAAAAACAGTAGGACTCACTTCATCTGATATTTGTTGTGCTCAGAGCAACCATCTGCATATTTCATGAACGTTATGAAATGAAATCATGTTTTGGAGGCAAAAAAAAGGTCAATATTTTCAGATCTGTCAGATGTTCTAATAATTTCGGCCACCGCTGTATAACAAAACTTCCGATGCAGTTTATTTACTATGTAAATATAACATGTATTACATTTTTTAATCAAATACACCAGCAGGGGCACGTGAAGATCAGCTGGCAGAAGACGCTGGCAAATCCACCACTTTGTTAGAAATCAACTGAGGTCCAAGCACAATGGGATCTAGCACTCTGATTGGTTTACTGCATGTTACTCCAAAATACACCCATGATTATTTAAGAGACTAAGTACAACCCTTTTGAGTCATGGGCCTTGCGCTGCAACCTTTCTTTTTTTTTTTTTTTTTGCTGTTAAACAAGCAAAAGTGGATTTGGACATGCCCTAAATGCACTTGCTCCATGTGCTTTAGACTGTTACATCCAATGTATCCTACATCTTAGTAAAAAATAAAAGCAGTTAAAATTTTAAAAGGCAGTTTTGGTGTGAAAAAGATTTCAACCACCCGTGTGTTAACAACATGAAAATGTCATTTATTCTTTGCCCTCTTTTCAGCTGACAACCAACAAAATCGCATCACAGCCAACATTTGGTAAGGAATGAGACAGACACATAATTGAATCAACATAAATACAGGTTAATGACGACAGCTTTGCCATGTGATGGGTTGTATTGGTTATGTTTAAAATGCATGATTACAGAAAAAGTTCTTGCAGAAAGTTTTTGACTTAATTTTGCAGCCCCACCAAGCCCCTACATGTGTCTAGGCTAAACACAAACATACTCTGCTGTGTGACAGCCTGTTAAACCCCCATTCCCTCTCTTCTTGCTGTTTGTGTTTTAATACAGCCAAATTTACCATGTAGTTGCTCTCATTTAGATATATTTCTGTTTCTGTTGTCAGACAACTGAAAGCGTATGAATAGTGATTCAGTTATTGGCCATATAAACTGAATGTTACAACTACATTTAAATACAAAAAAACAAACAAAACGAAGCAAAACACTTCACATAGTGGGCTGGAATGTTGTGATGACAATAATCAAATTAAGATTTTAGACTAGAAATGACAAAGCAGGGCTGCATTGTTCTTAAATATATTTCTCAGTTTCATTGTGACATCAAAACATAATGACATAAAACTATATTCAGGGTCTCTTGTAATGGCTCTCTGTATAAACGTATCTTGTGCGCACAAATTAATCAAAACATAGTAAAATGTGCCCTTATTATATATTCTATAAACTCATTTTCTCTTTCTGATCATTCCGGGGATCTTTATGGTCAATTCTATCACCCACCGACCATGAACACACCACTGGATAAACTCTGAATTGACAGGGGTTCTGTCCAATCACACAGAAGAGCTGTTGTCCCTCCCTTTCCATTTTGTGAAATATTGTAGTGTTTTGTGAAATGTTGTTGTGTTTTCTGAGATGTTGTAGTGTTTTGACCTTCAGGGCTACTGTAGATTTGTGCTCCGCAGGTTGAATGACCGGCTCTGCAACTGCGTGACCACTGGACACAGAACAAATGAGTCAGAAGGCCCTTACTGCCCCCATCAGTTGCACAGTTCCATCATGGATGAAGGCAGCCACCTGCACAGATAGACCCTAAGAGGGGCTTAAACCTCCTCAGACTGGACAATTACCTGCTTTCGCTTTCTGACCAGATAGAATGTAATTTCCTGTTTCCAGTAGGTGGCGTTATGACAGTGGCTGAATATTGGCATGTAGATGTGTTCAGGCCATGACACTTATCAGAGATTTTAAGTTTGAGGCAGATTGGACAGTGCATGTGGGAGTTACAACAAATTCCTGTTTAATGGTGAGGCATCAGAATTCGCCATGAAGACACAGCAACGACGTCCCATGAAGACTCACAGTCTTCACAATTCAACACCATTATGATCTTAATGCTTGTCTGGCCACATTTGAGGTCAATCAGATCAACCTGGTTAGATAAAACACATCATTTCCTGTTGTCAATAATTGGCGCTATGACTCTACCTGAATATTGGAATGTCGATGCCTGTGAAAACCTGTGAAATTTGGGGCAGATCAGACAATGTATGCATGAGTTACATCAACTTCCTGGTTGATGGCGAAACATCTAAATTTGCCACGGCATCACAGACACACCCTTCAACGGAACATCAGATTTTTCACAACAAGGCATCATGAAGCCTTTAAGGCTTTCCTGATCAAGTCTGAAGCGGATCACATCAACCTGCTAGAAACAGGCTGTCTAAGTCTAAAACAGGGGTGTCAAACTCAAATACACAGTGGACCGAAATTAAAAAATTGCTACAAGTCAAGGGCCGGACGGGTTCAACGTTTATTGAAAAGTTATTGAAACAACCTTTTTGCACATATTGAACCTGGAACTAAGAAGGGCTATAGATTATTACCTATAAAACAACATTAATTATGAAATAAATGAAAAAAGAAATAAATAAAAATAAAAGAAATAAAACCAGTTTCATTAATTTCTTATGGCTCTATCTGCAGTTTTTCCAGAGTAATTTCAAGTGAAAACATCTACAATCTACAGTGAACATAGCCTGCTGTGAAACCAGACTTCTTTTTAACTCTTCTACCTTCTGTAGCCTTTGTGTCGTGTCCAGATGCTTGTATCTGTCGTGGTGCTTCGTTTCATATGTTGTATTCTTTCATTACAGCTACACTGTCTCCGCACAGAAGACACACAGCCATGCCCTTTACATCCGCGACCGACCTCCCACCTGTCTTGAAAACCCCTGTTCTCAAAGTCCACTTTTCGTTTAGCCATTTTTTGGGGAGAAGGATAGTTGAAAGTTGACACAAGCGGTGTGTAATACCATAATACTGCTGATGAACGAGTGGGGCGCGCTTTCCCGGCCCATGATTGATGTGCCCTCGCACGGGCAGTGCATTGTGGGATTTGTAGTATTATGGTGGTGCGTGCGATATACCGGCGGGTCAGCTCTAATAGTAAATAGATCTTGTCATGCGGGCCAAAGATAATTTACTCACGGGCCAGATGTGGCCCGCGGGCCTTGAGTTTGACACATGTGGTCTAAAACATGTCATTTCCTGTGGCCAGTAGGTGGCTCTATAACTTTTTGTAAATATTGACATGGACCCTTATCATCACTGTGAAATTTGGGGCAGATTGAACAAGGCTGAGTTACAGCAACTTAAACGCAACTTCCTGTTTCATGGTGAGGCATCGAAATTTGAGGTGCCGCCACGGCCATACCCTTCGACGTCGACAAAATCTTCTAATAACTTTTAATCCTAAAGGCCTTAAGAGTATCCTGACCAAGTTTGAGGTGAATATGATAACATCTGTAGGAGTTGTTTGATCAAATATAACGTTCCCAAATGGTGAAAAATAATCAAAATTTGTGCGATAAAATCAAAATGGCTGACTTCCTGTAGGTTTGAGGCCATGATGTCAGCAGACTTTTTGGTGCGTATTGGCATGTTACATAATGCCTCTAAATTTTTTTCACCTCAGACAAACTAAGCTCAATGGCAAGGGGGTTTTGAATATGTCCGGGAGGCGCTATGGACTCCCATAAGCACTCCCACTCCCATGAGCAAGACCCATGTAGATGTTTTCAGGGCAGGACTCTTATCAAACACGTCAAGTTTGGGGCAGATCAGACGATGTATGCATGAGATACATACGTCAAAGTCTAAAACACGTAATTTCCTGTGGCCAATAGGTGGCGCTATAACTTTTTATGAATATTGACATATGGTTGTGTTCATGTTGGGACCCTTACCATCACTGTGAAATTTGGGGCAGATTGAAGAAAGTATGGCTGAGTTACAGCAACTTAAACGCAACTTCCTGTTTCATGGCAAGGCATCAAAATTTGAGGTGCTGCCACGGCCACACCCTTCAACGCAAACAAAATCTTTCAGTAACTTTTAATCACAAAGGCCTTGAGAGTATTCTGACCAAGTTTGAGGTCGATATGATAAAAACTGTAGGAGGAGTTCAATAAAATACAACGTCCCCAAAAATGAGCAAAACTTTCAAATTAAAATTAAAGTGGCCGACTTCCTGTAGGTTTGAGGCTATGCTGTCAAAAGACTTTTTGGTGTGTCTCGGCATGTTACATCATGCCTCCGAATTTCGTTCACCTCAGACAAACTAAGCCCAATAGCAAGGGGGTTTTAAGTATGTCCAAGGTGGCGCTATGGAGCCATTTTATGGTGCCAATGAACGAGACCCCTATCAGATGTCAATTTTCGCCAGGTCTGATGTTAGTGCAAAGTTCCGTGAGTTTTTGAGCATGTTTAGGCTCTCAAAAATGTGATTTTAGTGTCACGAGAATAGGCCCACGAAGTGATTGGGCCCTAATAATAATTAAACAAATGAATAAATAAGAAGACATACTTTATGTAAGGATTTTGGAGAGGCAGAAGAAGCAACAGGACTTTGATGAGGTAAAATGGTGAATGCTTTTACATTCACTGTTGTTGTGTAGTGCTTTTTGTGTTTATTTATTATAGTCAAAATAATCTTAACTGAAGAGCTATGTACTATTGCAAATACAGATGTTGGCCTGGTTGTCATGGTTTTGGTCCAGTGTCAATTGAGTGGCCCAGACAGCTGGTTTCTGGGGTCACCAGATCACACTATCTTTGAACTAAGACAGTTTACCAATTTCCTCCATATACAACCAGTTGTTATCATGTGACTGAAGTTTCTTGATCATGCAATGACAGCTGAGCATACTACATTCACTTGATGAACCATAAAATGTGGTTGAAAGCCCCATGAAAAGTTAGTATGTGAATCCTGAATTAACATGATTTTATTGAACTATTATTCAAGGTCAGTAAAAACTTTTCACATTGCACTTACCATACTTTCACTGACCTGCCCCCACAGCTATGCTAGTTGTGGGAGCAGTTCTTCAGACAGCATTTGAACTGTAAGAATAGTCTGTGGGTGAATTTTACAGTCTAATTGCTAATACTAATGCTAATTCATACTTAATAAATTTCCAAAGTAGCTCAGGTCTTTTTAATCATAATGAATGTTACACGTCATTTCTACACACATTCACTTAAACGAGGGGGCTTCAAAAAGTCCCTTTGAAAAAGTACATAGCTAAAAATCATATGCAGGGATTTTGATCCAAATGCACCTGTACGTTCGTGTACTAACGTGTAACATGTTCTAACATGAACCCTTAAATGCATGTTGCGATGCAAAAATAAACATCATAACTTAAACCATTTTTTCCAGCTGAAGATATTTCTCTATTTAGCCTTAGATTTTCTCATTTTGACATTCCTTAAAATGATACTACTATCTATGTGATACTATACTACTATTCCTCAAAATAGTGCAAGCAAAGAGTATCACATTTTGCTGTCTGTGTTGTCTTTAGGAAAGTTGACAAACAACTTGCTCTTTCCACCTTTCATATTTCTGTTTTCACATAAATAAAACAACATAAAACACGGCAATCCCAATTCTCATTTCTTGCTTTCTCAGTTTCTGGAATGTGGAAGTCCTATTATTACCATGGCATGCTGGTAGATAGAAACACAGGCCTTTAATGTAGATATAATGTACACAAGCCAAACATAATGTCAAAATAATAAAGATGTGCCTTACCTCTCTCATCCTACCTCAAGACAGTGCTGGTACTATCTGCTGTTTGAATTTGTCTGACATGCTGTACTCTGAGAAAAGTACATTGCATGATAATAATACCAAATTCAAAAGATTCCCTCTACCTGATTAGTTCAAAGCTGCACATTTTTCAGCAGGTGATGTTTTTTTCTACTTTCTCTATGTCTGTGGAATGGGGCGACAGGCTCAGATGAATAAGACAGTCAGACACTTTTTGTCTTTTGTCGAAATGAAAGGTTCACAGAATAAGGGTTCTACTTTATTATTTCCACAATGGAGAAACAGAGTGTCTTCATGTAGTGGTAGAACAATGGACACTTTTTATGTGATGTGGTGGAAGCACTGCTTTTCATGCTTCCCCATATAATGAGACTGCATTTACCTTGCAAATACGTTATGGTGGCTTGCTTTTCCCTTATGTCTTCTGCTTGCAATTCACCAACACATCCAGAGACTTTTCCTGTGTGTGTGTGTGTGTGTGTGTGCATACCCCTGGGTGCATGTATTCTGTCTGTTTTAGTGGGTGCATATATGAATGTGAGTGTTTATGAGAGCAGAGCCTCTTTCTAGTTGCCAGAACACTTGGCCTCATTCTCAAAGCCACCATGTGTTGATTGGTCTTGAGAAGCTGGGGCAAGAAAGAGATCAGCTGTGAGGAAAGGAAGAAAAACAAAAACAACAGTGAAAATCAGGTAATTGCTTGGCTGTTGGTGCATTATTTTTCCTTTCAATGACAATAATTTGACACAGCTGAAACCCACACAAGTCATTTTACCAGTGCAGTGCAAACTTTGTGTCTAACAGAGAGATAGATGCCCTCAGCCTTGTTTCACACTGAGAAGAGGGAAGGAGTATTTAGTGGGCTTCATATTATTATGTTCAGAAATATCAGTGTCTGTGTGTGTACAGTACAGTATGGATATGAAGTAATGAGGCATGTGTGTGAGCCCCAGGAGAGGCTCCACTAGTGTGGGATACACTGTGGTCTACAAAAGAAAATATAATGTATTAATATTAATACAATGTATTAATACACATGTAAATTTGTAAAGTAAGTTTGAAACTGTTTATAAATGTTTTTAAAACTAAAGGGGTCAAATGATTTCAACTATATGTGTGTGTGTTTGTGTGTGTGTGTAACTGCTCCATCTAGGGAGCAGCTTGGGCACGAAATTTTGAAGAACCTACTAATAACGTAATAATGTAGCTATCTACCTACCTTGTGCAGCATATGTTACATTTTGTGTATCAGTCTACAGACACCCATCAATTGTTGGTGCATCACTTTTTTGATTAACAGTGAAAAACTATTTTAAGATTCATACACATTTTAGTCTCTACTTAGAGATGCTGTTCATTAACAAAATTATCATATCACAAAAAAAGTGTTCTTACACTACACAATGTACAGAAGAATGTAGGTTAGAGTTAGTTCAGTACTGTGAGTTCATACACAATAGTCTTCAACTGAAGCGGACATTCATCACTGTAATTTGAAAGGCTGCAATGGGCTCCAGGGTGCACCCCTCCTCTCGCCCAGCTGGGATAGGCTTCAGCCCTCCCATGACGTGAAGGATAACCACAATAGATAATGGATGGATGGATGGATGTAATTTGAAAGGTATCCACACTGTGAACATTGAATGACCAGTGCAAACAAGAAGACCTCATGAGTGGTACTTCATGCCATTCATCTGGTTGTGGAGAAGGAAGATGAACAAATCTTGAATGGTTGGTGATGACTGTGCCAGAAAACCACTTCCAATTCAACTTCCTCTGCTGAAAGAACAGATCAACCTTTTAGACATATATTATTTTCTGTCCTTAGTATTGACAGGTTCAGTCTCTTGCCTTTGACTTAATTTCTGCAGTTAGATACAGTACCAGTCAAAGGTTTGGACACACCTTCTCATTCAATGTTTTTTCTTTATTTTTTTAAAATCATTTTCTACATTGTAGATTGATACTGAAGACATCAAAACTATGAAGGAGCACATATGGAGTTATGGTGTCAAAAAAGTGAAGAATATGTTTTTGAGTCTTCAAAGTAGCCACCTTTTGCTTTGATGACAGCTTTGCACACTCTCAGTCAGATTCATGAGGTGGTCACCTGGAGAGGTTTTCCAACAGTCTTGAAGGGGTTCCCAAAGGTGGTGTTGGCTGTTTTGCCTTCACTCTGTGGTCCAACTCATCCAAACCATTTCAGTTAGGTTTAGGCTGGGTGATTGTGGAGGCCAGGTCATCTGACGCAGCACTCCATCACTCTCCTTCTTGGTCAGATAGCCCTTACATAGCTTGGCAGTGTGTTTGGGGTCATTGTTCTATTGAAAAACAAATGATGATCCCACTAAGCACAAACCAGTGTCACCTAGAAAGCACCCCCACACGGTCACTCCTCCTCTTCCATGCCTCACGATGGGAACCACACATGTAGAAACCATCCACTCATCTTTTCTACGTCTCATACAGACATGGCAGGTGGAACCAGAAATCTAAAATTTGGACTCACAAGACCAAAGTGCAGATTTCCACTGGTCTAATGTCCATTCTTTGTGTTTCTTGGCCCAAACAATTCTCTTGTTGTTGTTCTTCCTTAGCAGTGGCTTGTTTGCAACAATTCCACCATGAAGGTCTGATTCACACAGTCTCCTCTGAACAGTTGATGTTGAGATGTGTCTGCTACTTGAACTCTGTGAAGCATTTATGTGGGCTCTAATCTGAGGTGCTGTTTGTGGTTTCTGAGGCTCGTAACCCTAATGAACTTATCCTCTGCAGCAGAGGTAACTCTTGGTCTTCCTTTACTGGGGCAGTCCTCATGAGAACCAGTTTCATCATAGAGTTTGATAGTTTTTGCAACTGCACTTGAGGATACATTCAAAGCTCTTTAAATTTTCCAGCTTGATGACCTTCATGACCTTCATGTAATGGTGGACTGTTGTTTCTCTTTATTTAGTTGAGTGGTTCTTGCCATAATATGAATTAGAGCATTAGTTGCATAGGACTATTCACTGTGTAGCACTGTGAACCAACCCTACCTCTGCATAACACAACTGATGGTCTCAAACACATTAAGAAGGCAAGACATTTGACAAATTAACTCTTGACAAGGCACACATGTTCATTTAAAACCATTTCATGTGACTACCAGAAATGCCAGAAATGTGCAAAGCTGTCATCAAAGCAAAATGTGGCGACTTTGAAGAATCTAAAATATAAAACATATTCTGGTTTGTTTTTTCTTTGCTCACTACATAACTCTACATGACTACTCTAGTTTACAGACTTTAGTTTTTTCAGTGTCACTAACATTGCTATTGAATGAAGTAAGCAATTAACAATGAAGTGTAAACAGATAGTCACAAGTTTGCATAATGAAACAATGTAGTTGAATTTCTAGTGCTGCATAGTTTTTTGTAACAAGTAGGAAGGTTAGACACGAGAAAACAATATATAAAAAATAATACTTCATTTGTAGCTTACAGCACTACGTGCAGCAGTCTGTACACTAGTGAAATCTAAAATCTGGGTAAAGGAATAAAAGCTACCTTGACAATTAAAGTGAGAATAGTGCAGCCATTAAAAAAATGTTGCAGTGGTCTGTGAGTGATGGAGGTAAGGTGCAAAAAGTCTATGAGCCATTATTCATCATGACTCCTTTTGTGTGAGATAGTTTATATGTAGCTTGGAAGAAGAAGTAAATCTAAAGTCTATTCATGTTAACAGTTACTTGGTTTACTCCGAGGCAGTATTTCAATGTAAACTTTCCTACCAGCAATCTCTCTAAATAAGTGAACAACACATGATTTAGATACTATCAACACCAAGGTGTCTGTAGCTCTCTAGGCCCCACATTGGACGAAGCCTCAGTGACCCAGACCTTGGATGAAAGAAAAAAAAAACAAACCACACACTGCAATAGTAAGAAATTAGTCATATTGTAGGCTATAGAGAAAGAGGCTAAAGAAACAGCGCTATTAGATGAGCTCCACACAGTTAACTGAAAATTATTATTCCCTCAGCTTGGTTGTTTTATAAAAATTCTGCTGTACTGTTTTAGAGTAGATAGCAATAGAAAAATAACTAATACTAACATTCCATGAATTTTTGAAACACTCATCAAGTAATATTATTTTTTTCTGAAGGAGATAAAGGAGATAAATCATTTCATTAGATCTTTTGACATCAGCCATCAACAATGAAATAAACAAGACCTGCAAAAAATAGCCTATGCCCACTCAAATAACATTAACCATTCATTTGATCAACAGTGATCTATGGTGCAACATTAACTTTGAGCTTATTTCCATCTGCTGATGTGGTAGCTCTTGAACAAACAGCACAATGAGATGCCAAAATTTACCTGTGATAACGTTATCACTCTGGTTAATCAAATAGAACCTAGAGGAAACTTTGCTATGGCAGTTAGCAACATTAATGACACTGACAAACCCCATTCAGCATTTCACGATCACTGTTAACACTCACTAAATTAGATAACATAACCTCAGATTTGCAAAACAAATTTTAAAAACACAATGTTAGAATATGTTATGTGTTTATATATGTAATATGCTTACTCTTCTTATATATATTATTTGTCAAATGTGAACACATGCAGTTAGCTAAGACACTTAGCTATAAAGTTACTCAAATTATTGAGGTTAACTTTGTTAATGTCAATGTTATGGCATAGCTTAGTGAGGAGCTCAATGCAGTCGAGTTGCCGGTGTAGGTGGGTGTGTACTTGGGTTCTCAGTGAGAGCCACCCCTCCCTCCTCCCCAGCTCTGCCCTGTTGTCCAAATGCATTGGTGCAGGATTCATTCATGCATTTCCTTCACCTCAACTGGCTCCCTTAGACTAGAAGGAGCAGTGACTCCATCTTAAGCTCCCTCTGGATGTCTGCGGTAAAAATCTGGTCCACTGTTCCACAGCCAAGATGGAATCCGCATTGCTCCTCCTGAATCTGAGTTTCGACAATCAGCTGGTGCTTCCTTTCCAGCACCCTGGAGTAAACTTTCCCAAAGAGACTGAGAAGAGGTGCATAAGCACCAAACACACAGAGCCTTACCCTCAGGACGTTGTCTTCACACAGAGGTGTCTCTCTCGTTCTCCAGGGAAAACACCAACATAGTGGTGCTGAGTTTTTTGAGTTTCTTTTAGCTTGTGTCCTAAAAAAGATAGTTTCTAATGAGCGACTAGGTAAGACTACAGAGGTTATCAATAGTCCGCCCTTACACCTTACCCTTGTTGTGGGGCTTCCAAACCATTACTCACTTTCTAAGAAGAAAGGTTTTTGTAGAAGAGCTAAGCATGCTAAATTAACATTTATTACATATTTTTTATTATTTTAGATAGCTTGCGCCTAATATTAAATATTTGGCTTTCTTTGAATTGCCTTTAATTTGGGACTCCAATTTTGACTTTGTTGACCCTGCCATAGATAAAGACTTTGGTGTTTCTTTGTTAAATAAATCTTTGAACTTTATCCACGGGTTTTAGTGTCTGCATTTGGGTCATCCCCCTTGTGTTCCTGGTCTAACTGTGACAACTGACTTGTATTTTTCTACATCTTAATGATTTTATCAGAGTTGGAATAGAAACCTGACATCTGCCCCATCACACAGCACATTCTCTGAACCCTCTTTGACCAGAGAACAATGGTCCAGAGTGTGACCCTTCTGGTGAAACACTGGCACAGAACCATGCGGGCACACAACACCATGCAAGTCTATCAATGCTGCAATGGCATTCATCTGCACACAGTGGAAATGATTAAGTAGAAAAGTAAATCCTTGGAGAAGGCACAATGGATAACAAAAGTTTATCAGATTCCCGAAGCCAAGCTAGCAGGAGCAGGAGAGAATATTAGTACTCATCCACCTCCCAGAAAATGCCATGTCATCACCACCAGGGTGCTGATTATTAGGTCTTTTAAACTGCAAGAGCAGTTTTAAATCAGTGTCTGGGTATCTGCATTTGAAGACATTTATATGAGTCTGACTGTAGCTGTACATTACATATTTCAAAAAGAAGACATTATCTTGCAGTAGCAGCAGGAACAGTAGCTTAAAATAGATGCAGCATCGATGCATTTATTGGTGACCTCAGCAAATAAGGTAGTACAGTACACTGATGTAAGTTACAGACAGAGCTCTGTGTGTGTCATAGTGCTGGGTGTTCAATACAACTCAGCAAAAATAATTCACTAACACTGATAAAAGAATTCCCAACTGCAGCAGCTTTTATAATGCAAGGAATGGATGTGCAGGGCCTGTTCCTTCCATGCTGGGCTCTAGTATATAAATGACTGACTCCTCTCATTTTGTAATAGGAGATTCAGAGCCCGAAAGCTGATAGTGGACCTGGTAATTTGTCATGCCTGCTCTCCTCCAACTCTCTGACATGATTGATGCCGGGACCTCCCACCGCTCTGATCCACCAACCTGCTAGCTCTAGATTAAAAATCCATCCTTGCTGACATTTACATATTAAAGTTGGTAGTTAGGGCAGTTTTCCATGTGGAAACACAAAGGGCCTGTGCAGAGTGTTATCAATCACCCTGATAATATGTTAAATGAGGACAAGAAGATAATTTGTTGTATATGCTGATGATACTAGATGGTTGGTAAATGGACTGTACTTATATAGCGCTTTTCTAGTCTTTTCGACCATTCAAAGCATTTCACACTACAGATCACATTCACCCCATTCACACACACATTCATACAGCACATGTTCTATACAACGTGCTTTCTATAAACACACACATTCGCACACCGATGCACACACATCGGAGGCAATTTGGGGTTCAGTATCATGCCCAAGGATACTTCGGCATGCGGACTGGAGGAGCCGGGAATCAAACCACCGCCCTTCTGATTGGTGGGCAACTGCTCTACCTCCTGAGCCACAGCCAGTCTGGATCCCTCCTCAACTTCACAAATGTATGAAACCTCATATTTTCCTTGAGTTCTGGTTGAATTGTGTCTCTATTAGTAGTGAAATGTTGTATGAAGTACTCAATAGAGACTTACATTTCATATAGACTGAATAAATAATAATGACAATAATTATATTTATTATTATTATTATTATTATTATTATTATAACAGCTATATTTATAATAGTAATGACTACAACCATAGCCTAAGTTCCCTTAAGTGCAGCCTTATTATATTGAGACCTATATGGCAGTGCTGGGGAACAGAAAACCAGTTTGACAACATCCCACAATAGCCCATGTCATATTAAGCAAATAGGTATCTGGAGAACATCTTTATCAGGTCCCCATTATGTGCTATGTAGAGCTGGGGAACGTAGGACCCTGGGAATTTAGGACTCAGCTGGAATCAATGGACCCCACATTTTCCACTAATATCATTACATCCAGTGTCCATCAAACAACCTGATGAACAATTTCAGGCTTTTTCAGCACTCTTCATAATCCTGGTGACATGGTTACAGTGCACATAGGAACTGCTGTTAGCTAATGTAGCATGACTTTTTAATAGTGCTAATTTACCAAAATGTGATGACTATTGGGTGAAAAATAATTAGGCTCTTGTCATCCTCAGCTAAATGACCCCATGGCTATACTTACCACAAATCATTCAATATTTTAACATCTCAGCTGGTCTCTGCAGAGACTGGTGGTACACCCTAAAGATAGTTTCACACAATAGAATTTTTTTCAAAATAACTAAGGCTCAGAATGTCCCATCAACATGGGTCTTACATCTGTAGAACACTGGAACTCTCCTAATTCCATTAATATACAAATACATTTATCTGGCAAGTGTTGGAAACCCGTGGACATACAGGCAAAAAATAAATACATAAAATTGTTATTAAACAAAGACATGTTTTAAACAAACTGTCCTAGCAAATAAGGAACAGTATCGCTGTGACTATTGGGTGTTAAACATACAAATTTAATATGAACTTACCGTAAGCTGTGCTGTGTGAAGTACATTATGGCAAGGAAATAATCAAAACTAGGAAAAGAATAAATATGTTAAGGAAAAAAGATTATGGTGATTTAGATTAAAGTTTGATACAGTAGTTACTGTACTTTAGTCAGAACAGAACTGACATAGAGCATCTTACAACATACCTGTCAGACCTCAGCCACCTAGGGCCTGGCTGCTGCAGCATACTAAATACTCCAGTTTCCCACAGGTATGAATAACATTACTTACATTACATTACATACCTGGCTAAAATATATAGAGACAATCCATGTAAATAAAGGAAGCTGAAAACAGGTTGAAAGGGTATTGTGGGAGCATGGGGGGATTTAAGAAGTTTGGCTTAATTTAGTCAAATATAAAAAATGTTTTATATGCTGCAAACATTGATACATCAGCTCTGAAAAGAGTTACCAGAGCACTTGGCCTCATTTTCAAAGCAAGACAGTGCATTTTGATTGGCCATGAGTAATGAAGGACGGCGAAAGACATTGCCTATGAAAAATTTAATCTTTGTTGGCTGAGAAACTTATTGATGGGGTCATAATAGTTGGAATTGATTACAGTTGGAGCAGCTAATGGTCTTTTAAACTGCAAGAGCAGAAAGACATGGATTCTGTGAATTGTCGAAAAGTGCCTGAAGGTTGTTGGGCTCAGAAATATTGTGATTATAAGGAAATCACACTTTTCACATCTGAGTTAGAAAGCAACTCAAAAGCTTATTTCTGCTTTTTCAGCCAAACAGTGGCTTTCTTTCTACACAGGCTGGTGAATGTTGTTGAGACAGCCTCTGTGATCGGAAAGCAAGAGTAGAAGAGCTGGGCTAGCAGGGAAACACCAGGCTCTGTGGTATTTAGCTAGTTACGTGGATATATAGGTGGACCTTCCAGTAGGACAACGTTCCAAAACATACCGCAAAGGAGACTGTCAGTTGGTTCCAGAAGAAGAAAATAAAAGTGTTGGAATGGCCGAGCTAATCATCACATTTAAACCCAATATTTGTAGAAGGAACTGATGATCAAGATTCACCAGTGGGCCCCCAGATTGAAAGACTGTCTGTGCAGAAGAATGGGCTAAAATCCCACCTGAACACTGTGAGAAATTAGTTTCTTCATATTGGATGTCTTGAAGCTGTCATTACAAATAAAGCCTTCTCCACCAAGTATTCAATAACTTTCAGTTAGTGTGTTCAGACAGAAGAACATCACATAACACGGATTCCATGTAAAAAAAAGAAAAAAAAGAAAAAAGTAAAGTGATACCAATAATACAGTATATAGTATAATATATATAGTGATAATTAAAGTAGTTATTGCAAAAGTAGCAATAATACTAGAAGCAGTACTAGCAATTTCTAATTATAACAGCAGGTGTTGAGTGGGGTTGTAGGAGCAGCAGGAGGCTTGTCATCACAGATCAGACTCTACAGCTCTAGAGGCAGAAGTACCTGCAGAAAGTGACAGAAGAGGAGAGAGAGACAAGCACAATACTACAGGAAAGGGAAAACATTGCCACCTTCAAACATGCACTCTACATTTTAATTATGTATATTTATGTTCCTTGTAAATATAGTATTTGCTTTTTGCTCTCTCCTTAGCCTTACTTCTACTTCTCTATAGCTGTCTCTCTACTATCACTGTATCACAAATTCCTTGTATGTGCAAACTTACTTGGCAGTAAAGTCTGATTCTGATTCTGACTGAGTTATTAACATGTAATATGGGATATGAATCCATACTGATGGAGAGAAGCTCAGTATGTCATGGGAAATCTCCCGGCAGTCAAGCCTTTACCAGCATAACTAAGGGATGGTTTGAGACTGAGACAACCCTAACTACAAGCTTTATCAAAAAGGAAAGTTTTAAGCCTACTCTTAAAAGTGCAGAGGGTGTCTGCCTCCCAGACCCAAACTGGAAGAAGGTTCCACAGTAGAGGAGCCTGAAAGCTGAATGCTGACTCCTGGAAACTCTGAGAACTACCAGTAAACCAGCATTCTGGGAGCGCAATGTCCTAGTGGGATTGTAAGGGACTATGAGATTTTTAAGGTATGATGGTGCCTGACCATTAAGGGCTTTGTAGGTGAGGAGGAGGATTTAAATTCTATTCTGGATTTTACCGGGAGCCAGTGAAGAGAAGCTAACACAGGAGAAATACGGTCTCTTTTTCTAGTCCTGTCAGTAATCACGCTGCAGCATTTTGGATCAACTACAGACTCTTTAGAGACTTGTTGAGGCAGCCTGGTAATAATGAAGCCTGGAAGTAACAAATGCATGGACTAGTTTTTCTGCATCCCTTTGAGACAGAAAATGTCTGATTTTGGCGATATTACGCAGGTGAAAGAAGGCAGTCCTATAAGTTTATGTTTGAGCTAAAGGACATATCCTGGTCAAAGATAACTCCAGGATTCTTTACAGTGGAGCTGGAGGCCAGGGCAATGCCACCTAACTGTAACTACCTTATTAGAAAATGTATTTCTGAGGTGTTCGGGACCAAGTACAATAACTTTGGTTTCGTCTGAGTTCAATAGTAAAAAGTTGCTTGTCATCCACATGTCCCTAAGGCATGCCTGAAGTTAAGCTAACTGATTGGTTTCATTAAGCTTCACTGACAGATATAGTTGTGTATCATCTGCATAACAATGGAAGTTTATGGAGTGATTCCTGATAATGTTGCCCAAGGGAAGCATATACAAGGTGAATAGAATTGGTCCAAGCACCGATCCTTGTGGAACTCCATGTCTAACTTCTGTGTACATGGAGGAGTTGTCATTAACATGTACAAACTGAAGCCTATCAGATAGATAGGACTTAAACCAGTTTAGTGCAGTTCCTTTAATACCAATAAAATGCTCCAGTCTCTGTAAAAGGATGTGATGGTCAATCGTATCAAAAGCAGCACTGAGATCTAACAAGTACAGAAACAAGTCCGTTGTCTGGTGCGATTAGGAGGTCGTTTGTAACTTTTACGAGTGCTGTCTCAGTGCTATGATAGAATCTAAATCCTGACTGAAAATCCTCAAACTTTTATCACACAACTGTTTCGCAACTGCTTTCTCCTGGATCTTAGAAAACGAGGGGAGGTTCGATATAGGTCTATAGTTATATATAGTATAGGCTAATATGTCTGGATCAAGAGTGGGCTTTTTTAGAAGAGGTTTGATGACAGCTACTTTATACGACTGCGGCACATAGCCTGTTAATAAGGACAGATTTAACATATCCAATACAGAATTGCAAATTAAGGGCAGAGCTTCCTTAAGCAGCCTAGTTGGGATGGGGTCTAAGAGACAGGTTGAAGGTTTAGATGAAGAATAATTTTGATTAATTGGTGGAGGTCAATGGGAGAAAAACAGACTAAAGTCAGGTTTCGCAGCTGTTACTAGGGATCCTGTGTTTTGACATAAATCAGTGTTGGTTGAAGGCAGGATTTGATGAATTTTGTCTCTAATAGTATCAATTTTATCATTATAAAAGTTCATAAAGAGAGCTGTGACTCTCTGTCAGCCTGGCTACAGTGCTGAAAAGAAACCTGGAGTTGTTTTTATTTTCCTCTATTAATGATGACTAATAGGCACCTCTAGCATTACAGAGGGCCTTCTGATACATTTTAAGACTGTCTTGCCAGGCTGAGCAGGATTCCTCCAGTTTGGTGGTATGCCATATTCTTTCAAGCCTATGTGATATTTGTTTTAGTGTACAGGTTCGAGAGTTGAACCATGGAGCTAGCCTCTTTAGCTTTATTGCTTTCTTTTTTAGGGGGACAATAGAGTCTAAAGTTGTTCATAGCCTGCAACGCTGTCCACAAGATGATCAAGTGGGGAGGGAGTAGCTTCTGTCAAGAAGATTTAGATATGGCATTTGATTTAGGGTAGAGGGAATTATTTCCTTGAATTTACTGCACTATCAGAAAGATTTCTAGTTAGGACATTTTTGCCTGTTGATATGTAATCCAGCAATATGAATTCAAAAGTGATTAAAAAGTGGTCTGATAAAAGGGGATTCTGTGGGAACACTGTTACATGTTCAATATCGATACCATAGGCCAAAACAAGATCAAGGGTGTGATTAAAAGCCTGAGAGAAGCCAATACAGTGCAGACTGTCATTGTTGATGTCCACATACTATTAGTCACCTACTATTATGACTTTATCTGTTCTAAGTACTAAACTCGACAGGAACTTTTTGGGATTTGGATAAGAAATCAGAGTATGGGCCAGGAGGGCAGTACACTACAACAAATAAAATTGGCTTTAGTGTTTTCGACTCTGGGTGTGACAGACTAAGAATGAGGCTTTCAAATGAGTTATAATTGAGTTTAGGTTTAAGGTGAATTAGTAAACTGGAATCGAAAATGGCTGCAACTCAACCTTCAAGTGGATGTCAGTATTAATATGACTGGGGGGGTTGGATTCACTCAGGCTAACAAAGTCATCCTGATACAGTCAGGTTTCAGTCAGACAGAATAGATCAAGATGATCTGAAATCAAATCATTTACTAGTACAGCTTTAGATGAGAGAGATCTGATATTCAGCAATCCGCGTTTATTTTATTTTGCTGTAAATTTGAATTGGCTTTTTTGATTTTTATTGTATTATTGTGGCTAACTTCTGTTGACCTTTGATCAGAATCGGAATCAGAATCAGACTTTATTGCCAAGTAAGTTTGCACATACAAGGAATTTGTCTTGGTATATCGGTGCTAAAGGACAGTGATAGTAAACAAAGACAGATATAGAGAAGAAAAAGTAAGGCTAAGGAGAACGCGCACCAACACACCGAGGCAGCCATCCTCATTCCTATATTTACTTAATTTAAGTGTTCAGGGGGAAGACACAGTCATTAGTGCCAACATAAATAACAGTTTTACCATATTTACGCTTATCTTTAGTCAGCAGCTTTTAATACAATTCTATGGTTGCTTGACGCTTATGACTACACCTGTCCTGCTGCCTGCTTTCCCAGCTGCTTGAGAACTGCCAGGGGAAGGCTAACAGGAGCTACACTAGGTTGGTCCACACCGACTACTGGGGGCTGTTTAGCATTAGCTGCTGAATTTGATTTCATGTTGCGGAGCCAGGTCTCTAATTCACTAAGCCTCACCTTGAGCACAAAACACTGACAAGGATATTCAAGCAGCCCCTCTCCCAGTGCAAAATCCCACCCAACCTGAAGTTATCTACAGTCATCCCTGTACCAAAAAAGACCAGTACCAGCAGCCTCAATGACTATTGACCAGTAGCATAGTCATTAACTGAAACTGGTCTAGAGCCGCATTGAAACAAGCCTAACATCCACATTCGATTCCCACCAGTTTGCATACAGAGCTAACAGGTCTACAGAGGACGCCATAGCCACAGCTCTCCACACCACGCTGACACGCATGGGACACCAGGGGAGCTTCATAAGTCTGCACATCATAGACTCCAGCTCTGCTTTCAATACAATCATCCCAAGCAGACTGGTCACCGGATTGCTGGACTTATGACTTTCACACTCCATCTGCTGCTAGATAAAAGACTTCATGACTGATTGCTCTCAGCACAGCCTCAACACTGCCTCCCCCCAGGGCTGTGTGCTGAGCCCCCTACTCTGCACTCTCTACACCCATGACTGCACCCCCACTCAAATTCATTGACGATACAACTGTGGTGGAGGTCCAGAGGCTGTCAACCTGGTGTTCAGAGAATAATCTCATCCTCAGAGCTGATCAATTTCAGGAGGCATAAATCCAACATTCATCCTATCACCAACAATGATAGGATAAGGACAAAGTGGAGAGTCACAGACTTCAGGTTCCCTGGGCATACACATTGAGGAGAAGCTGACCTGGAATACCAACACCACTGTGCTACTGAAGAGGGCACAACAAATGAAGAACCTGACAGAGAAACTGTTGGTGTCCTTCTATTGCTGTTCCATCAAGGCTGTTCTTGCTGTGGTTTGCTGGTTGCTCTGCAGTAGGAAAGAAAGCACTCCAGAAGGTCATCAACACTGCCCAAAAAATTTGTGGATGCCCTCTCCTTTCCCTAGAAGACATTTACCAGACGCCCTGCCTCAGGAAAACCCACAGCATCCTCAGGGACTCGTCGCAACTGGAACACCATCTGTTTGAATTGTTATCTTCTGGTAGGTATTTCAGGACCATCAGGTCAAAAACCAAGAGTTTCTACCCTAGTGCCACACACTAAATGCTGCCAAAACAGGAAATGTGCAATAACTCTCTGCAATAATTCTCTTCTGTGGAGTATTTATTTGTTTGTGCCATAAATATGTTTAGAACTGTGTATTTAAATTGTAAATTTATAGTCGCAAATATTTTGTACTTTTTTCTTTTTTACTTTTTATTTCCATTTGCACTGTGGTGTAAAATGTCATTGTACTTGTACAATGGTAAAGATTCTGATTCTGAGATTGACTGGTAAATTGAAAGCTTTACCCTCTGGTTCAGCTCCCTCTTCACGGTAACAGTCCAGTACAACATCCAAATTTCTGGCAACACTGGAGAGGCATGTTGACAAAGAAAGACCCATATCTAGAGCATTCAGCATCTCAGGGTGATTCTCATCCACACCTGGCACCTTGCCACTGGGAGGCTTCTTGACTACCAAGGCAACCACTGCCAAAAATATGGGTGAGGCTTTCTCCAAGTCATCAGGGTCTGCCTCCTCCACATAGGCCCTACTGGTTGGGTTCAGGAGCTCTTCAATCTGCTCTTTCCACCACTCATCAATATTCCCAGTCCAGGTCAGCAGTTCCCCTCCGGGGCCAAGCCCTGCTTTCCCTTCCTGAGTCAATGAATGGTTTGCCAATACTTCCCTCCCAGTAACAAGTCACTGTTCAAGTTTGCCTAGCCCCTGCCAGGGGCTCCCAACAATTTGGAACCAAGGTTCATGGGGACACACAAACCCCTCCACCTGATTAAGGTGGTAATTCTCTGAGGGGTAGAGGATCTCCATAACATCAGCCCCACTAACAATACTTTTGGCTTACAGGAGACTAGAGCAACAGAACATCATGTCATAAACATTCAACATTCCAGTCAGTGTGTGACAAAATAGGGGTGACAGATGAACTGTACAGACTGTGTTTATACAATGTGTAACTTATTATTGGTCATCTGTGAGCTAGAATATGACATGACTGAAATGCCCAACACATGGTACATTTGGCACATAGTGCTTAGTGGATGAAGATGAACTGGGCCCAGACAGCAGACTGGCAACATACTGCCAACAATTAACAGTTTTACAATGTACAAATGACAGAACATCTAATACAGTACACAAAGTCACAGTACAAAGACATGGGCCTGTGTTTATCAAGAGTCTCAGAATCACTCCAAGGAACTGTGCTGAACATTAAGCCTAGTCCTACAAAATAAATAAATTAATTAATTAGTGTATATATTTAATTTCTACTACTAGACAATGAAGACTATTTTAAAACCTTGACACTGAAAGATAATTCCTGGCCTTGGAAACAGAAACAAACAAGGTGCTTTGGAGCTTCAGAAAGCTTTAACACCTCCCAAATGGACCTTGTGGTGAGATTGTTATTCAACTCTCTTTAACCCTTGTTTTTTACCATCTACTTGATCCAAATCTTGGAAATTTCTATGCATAAAAAAAGGAGCTTCTTGAGAAATTTGATGTAATGCAGCAACATTATGTATGTTTGTCTAGATGAAACGTTCATAGAGTGGTGTGTGATGTCGCTCTTAATTTTTGGCCAAGGACACACACTGGCTAGCAGAGAGCTACAGCCAACTTTATTTCAGCTGCAATTAAATTAATTTTAATTAACCACAACTGATATAGTCTTCCACTGGTGATATTGGTCAGTTTAGCAAATGGAAGTTGCTAATTTTTTTTCTAAAGTCTGAAGAGATAATAGATTCAAGAAAAGATTTGTGTCTCAATCAGCAGAAACCAGGTCAACAATGGAACTAATTGTCAAAACACAATCCTACCTAGGATTAAAACCAATCCTACCTCAATGCAGGACTGGAAGTTTTTTATGAACCTACCTTCACTAACTTTCTGCAAGGAGAAGGATGGCACACAGGAGACACTCAACCACAAAGCAGAAATTATGTGTGTTATTTAAGGGTTTCATGTCTGTAGATTTATGATCCTAAATAACTAATTAGTTTATCTAAGTCAGTGGTTCCCAACCTTTATAGGTTCCTAACCTATATGTATTTTGTATCTGTTGTCATTCCTTTATATTTTATTGTGAAGCCCTTGTGATGAATGTGATTTACAAATAAACTTTGTGTGTGCATCTTGGTCATATAGGAAATACAGTGTAACCACATTCACATATTTCTGAAACATAGCCCCACCCTCTATAGATATAAATAAATACATTTCAGTCAGTCAACTCTATGAAGTGGGCTATCTTGAAAATTTGAATTTGTAGTGTTATATTTGGCATGTAGAGACTCATGACCTCATCAACAGTCAAGGAAGCACCAAGCTCAGCCCAGCAGGGAGTGGAGAGTGACAATAATTGGGAAGATTGCCTAATCATAATCTGCTGCAGGTCTTAACAGTTTCTGGAGCTCTCCTAAACATTGGTGGAGATGAAAGTTATTTGCAACTTTAAAAACACTGATCATATGTCTACTTCAAGGCCCAAATGTAGGACCAAATTTGCATTACTTTGAAAAGTTCTGGTAAGCTACAACTCTCTTCCTACTCTGAGAGATTTTCACTAATCTAATGCGAGACACATATGGGATATAAAATCCTACAAAAATCAAAATGAACATTGAGAATGAACAGACATACTTAACTGGTTGAAGACAGTGCTTCCTATGTTTCAGTGTTTTTGCACACAGTTCATTCATTCTATTGCATACCTGTTGCATACTGTTGAGGGTGCCAATAAATTGTCATTGGAAGCTAAATGATTCAGTCCATGTGATAATTAAACGATTAATGGCTCACACAGCAGAGGTGGGTCATTACAAGGAACAATGTGCTGAAGTTAGCATTAGTTATAAACAAGTGATGCAGTAGGGCTCATATTGAATTTTTATATGAAAGCTTAAAATGTTTAGCTTCACTGGCTTCTGAAAGTATTAAGATCCTCTTACTTGTTGCACACTTTGTGTTTTAGATTTAATTCTAAATGGATAAAGTTGCAGTCAGTTACACTCAGTAACCCATAATAATTGGACATAGTTTAGGGTCCCAATCCCCAAGAGCCTTGTGAGATACTCTCTGGGGGTAATCAAATGGTGGATTTGGAATTGCCTGTACCAATGATTTACTATTATCAGCAATTCTCACAAAAAAGAACCAAACCAACAATGAATGTATCCTGCTGAGAAGTGTGAGTGTATTCATAGCTTGATGTATCTCATGCCATAGAGCTCCATTGTTGTCCAATGGAGCAATTAAAAACACACATGCAGACATGTTCCTTCATTACATGAACACACACATTTGACTCAATCCCACATACACCACCCTGCTTCCACAAATTCTCACTATAACACCATGTATGGCTTCATCCACATTAAAAAGATATTCCCCAAAAAATAAATAATCATTTTCTGCTCTTTGGTTTGTCCTTAATAACTAATAACTATAGTAACGTTCATGTCTTGACCAGTGGTTTTGGGGGTCAGAGCCACGGGCAGGGAAGATTCTTTAAAGGTTTAATATGCAAGATTTCCTTTAAAAAAAACAAAAAAACAATGTATAGAGTCATCCAAAAAATCATCTCATCATTATGACCCACTACGTGTTTGGTGGTGTCCTTCCTGTATTTTCTTATCTCTTCTTGAGTTTGGGCTGTGTTCATTCAATTTGCAGAATTTCCCCATTCTCTATTGAAAGCAACCAGAATACATTTCACCAGAGTGCCATAGTGTACTTTAAAAAGGGAATACAGGAACCCCAGATATTAACCAAGAAGTTGGATATTGTGTCTTTATTTTCTGTACATGCACTTGAACCCAAAAGTTTTGACAGCAACAGTTGAATGCTCATTCTCTAGGGAGAAGGCATTTTGGGAAACTATAGAGGTAACTAAAGAGGTCACTAAGATATATGAGCTTAGTTACAGGCAGATGTGTAAACTGCTAAAAGTGAATCAAAACATCATGGAGTAAGTTGAGTATGTGAGAGTCGTGAGATCTAACAGAATAATCATGTCTGAGGGGCATTTTCCACACAGTAAATACAGCTGATGATACAGAGAACTGTGGATGAATGAATCATCCACTGCATTTAAACAAACTGCACTTTGAAGTGTGGTAACTTGTCAGGTGTAATGTTGGCACAGTTCAAGACATTTCTGAACTGCTCAGACAGATGAAACATTTCTGTGAAGCCCGATACATCATCTCTAACAGACTGTGGACTGAATCTCTGGAATCTTCTGACATTTTGAATAGAGCTGAAGACAGGCAATATTACATCGTGTCTGATTTGTTCATGGTTGCAAGTAACGATAACTCAGTTTATCAGTTATTTAATTAGATTTTTTTCCTTTTAATTGATTGTTGGTTTACACAATTTAAGAAAATATGTCTATATTTCTAATATGCATTTTTGCTAGATTAATTACTTATGTAGTTAATCAATTATTAAAACGATTAATTAGACATTATTGGAAATAACTTTTATTTTTGCATTATTATGCAGACATTTGCATAAAAACTCTACTCTGAGTGCTATATATTTAAGTGCAAAATGCATTCTCTATATAGCGCATCCAAAAATGTACTAAAATGCAACAAAAAATGTACTTTATTATTTTTCTAAAATATTTGTAATTTGTTTGAGGGTTTTTGTGAATGATTTAAAACACAAAGTTTTTAGATTTTTTTTATTTTGAATGTAACATTTTACAATTCTTCAAAATTTTACAATATTTTGAAGTCAGCAATCTCTTCCAGAGCCACTGAAGATGTTATACAACACTTTTTTTTCTTTTCAAGCAAAGTAAATTGACTTTGACATGACAAAATTTAGAGCACTTCTCCTTTTTTTTGAATATATAATGTATAAAAAAAATTGCATACATTTTTTTATACAATTTTTGCCTAACTTTGTGCACCTGTCCAATATACTGTCAGATTCCAGCCAAACAGACAAATCACTCAGAATCAGGCTCTTTCTATTCCTTTCTGTTATTGTTTACCTTCCTCTGTGGAGTTATGATCTCATTTCTGAATTGTTAGCTCACACTTTTTTGAATTATTTTCATTCATTTGGATATCTGTGCCATAAAGAGCTTAAGTAGTCTGGAATTAGTGAGGGAGGGTTGTTTGTTAAATGATCCCTATGCCCCCAGGGGTGTAGACCTAAATCTATTTGGACGTGGGATGGGTTTATAGCTTGTAAGCCTATTATTCCCATCTGATTCAAAAACACCACATTGTGAGTACAATGGGTAAATTGATTGCATTCAGTCCTCATTCTACCATTTGCCTCCACGTCCCTGCAGCCTTACACAGAGAAAAAACAACAAAAAAACTAATTGACTTAATATGCAACAGTGTGTGTGGATATTAAAGAAGCTTTGCATTGTATTGTTGTGAGTGTTTTCACACAGACAAACACACACACACTCACACACACACACACAGAGCCACTACCTTTGGCCTAGATTGACTCACATTGTCAGAACAGAACAGAGCTTAGTCTAAGTCGCAGATGAAAAAAAAAGTACAACTCACTGTCGCATTTGTAGGTTAAGCTTCCTTCAGTCTTCATTGTACAAGAGGTTTTTACTGGATGTTGAATTGTCCACAGAAGTCTCCTCCTCTCCAAAACAAACAGACTCAGTAATTAAAACTGGTAAAACAGCAGGATAAAGCAGTTTCACGTTAAAAATCTGTGTTTTCCTGCACTTTTTGGCAGACAGAATGTCAGAAAGGGGCTGGGGGCAGTTTTATCTTTTGTGGGTTTTTTTGTGCAACTCAACCTGCATATTTAATCATGGGCTCTCCAGAATCATAGAGGTTTCAGGATGTTTGGACTTAGATGACAAATGTAAGGAACCTGGGGATGACATGGGAAGCCAAATCCATGTCAGTACTGATTTGGAAGATATCCACAGCAACAGCAAGGTAAATAATTGATGGAATAAACATGGTAATACGGGAGATTGTTAAAGCAAATGATATGCATCTTCTCTCCTTGAAGAAGGAAGCATATTGTTGTTTTCTTTACATTTTCGTTTTGCTGTTGATGATTTATGCTAATTCACTTTTCATATCTCTGTATTAAAAAGTAAAAAATGGCACTGGTTAAATGGTGGTTAAATAAAGTGCTGTGTCATGGGTACTTCAGATTCACATGTATAGGAAAATACTGTACATACCTGTGTATAGAAGATATGGTATGGTCTGGAACAGGTTTAATTTGTACGATAAAGTCAGTGAACAAAAATGTATACTTTATCAAAATAATATATCTTATTATTTGGCATTTTCACTCCTAAACCTTTTGGTTCATTCAAAACAAGCTCTGGTGTGTTTGCCTGATTAGTACAGTTCTTTTGGACTGGTAAACAACTGGACCAAAACTGTTTGAGAAAAGGGTCTGAAAGCAAATTGACTAACCACAATATTTTGTGATGAGGTTTTAGCTGAATAATTTCTGCTGTCTGAAGCAATCTTAGAACTAGTAATGTGTATATTTATATTTATGTCTCTAGTCTGTATCACTAAAATGTAAAGTAATTACACATCCTGTTCGTTAATGAACAAACAATGTGATGAACAAGCCAGATCCTCCATGGATCTGCTAGATCAGATTGGGATCTGGGGAGTTTGGAAGCTGGTTCAATGGCTTGAGCTCTTTGTTGTGTTCCTCACGCCATTTCTGAGCAGTTTTCATGGTGTGGCTGGGCACATCGTCATGCTGAGGGAGGCTGCTGACATGACAGCTGTGTGCTTGGTCTGCAACAGTGTTTATAGGTGCTGATACATGAAAAAGTAATAAATAAACACACCTCAGGCTTTCACAGTTTAACTAATATCAGTGCTTTAACCTTTGTACTATCTCCTAGTGTACAAATCAAACTGTTTTTCATACTGGGAGTATGCAGGTACAACAATATTATGACACAATGCAAAAGTACTAAATTTTGCAGTAAAATAATAGAATGAGTTAGTTTTACATTTTGTTTTTTCATTCTGTGTGAATGAGGCAGAAAATTTCCCTCAAACTCAACAATATCTCACAGCTGTAAAATGTATAGCTCCCACATTCTAACATGTAAAGTATACACTCTCACTGCAATGCCACACACTGAAGGTTACAGTAGTTGGCCCCACTAGCAAAGTCTACAAGACATTGCAAAAGAAAAGGTAACCCAGGACCCACAGGTCCCTAGATTTCCCCAGTTACTGGTTGTGTTGTGTCCTCAAGGCTGCTTTGTTTTACATTCAAGTTTATACTTCTATCTCATTCGTTCCACACTCCTATCTCAGTCTGTTAAGAGTGCTTTACTTTTTTTCTTCCCTCAATGGCAGGAAGGGGTGGGATTTAACTGACTTAGTCTAACAGGAGACTTTCACTCCACTATGTAGCCAATAGGAAACTAAATATAAACAAAATTAGTCTGACAGGCAGATGAGTCAACCTATTCCTTGTATTTTTTTTTTTAAATAAAATTGAAAATAATACTGTAAATAGAATAATTTACAACATAGTCCACTGATAGTCTTGTGCCCTCGCCCATCTGGTCTCTTACTTGTTTAGGCAATTCCTTACTGCATTGAGCCATCATCTTCATATCATCGCCAGTCCACCACAGGGCCAACAGATTATATACCAATTAAGAGGGAACAAGAGGGACAGTGCTAACCACTGATTCACCGTGCCTCCCTGAGAAAATATCTATATAAAATATATAGTAAACCAAATACATTTGATTAATCCTTTGGGATATGTACAAATCTGTACACTAGATGTGAAGATATTTTACTAAATAGGTGAAAAGTCCCCCTCCGTTAGCATTTCATTAAAAGTCATGGGAACCAAAAAAGTTGTCAGGATTCATCTCCTGGGGACCTCTAACATAATTCCATGGCAATTCAGTAATGAAACTGTCAACCTCATGGAGGTGCTACATTAAAAGTCATGTGATCAAGTCATTAGGAGTCATCTTCAGTAGACCGTGAATATCAGTACCAAGTTTCATGACAATCCATTCAAATTTTTTCTCAGACGGCACACAATAGGATAAATTTAAGAAATAAGTGTGTTGTCTACCCATAGCTCAGAGGGGTTGGAAATGTTATGCAGTATCAACTTTTGAATGTGAGGAAATATTCATTTTCTTCAGGAAGCCTGTGTCATGCCTGCTGAATGCCTTGTTTATTAGTTCATTTGATGTATGCTTCACAGTTCATCTTTGGATGTTTAAGGCTTTAGTTTGGCTTGGCTTTAACTGAAATAATAAGCCGGCACCTGTCCTCTGACCTCAAAGGATCCTTACCAGATGACCCTCTCATCTAGTCTGTGTCACACTCCAGGGATGAAACAGTTGGCAAAAGCAAGATGATGATCAGGCATCCTCTCAGTCAAGACAATGAGGATATTTCAGCAAGTGTCTTGGCCTTGTGCCTCACTCCTGCTTTGTTAAATTAGTCTTTCCCCCAAGTTTTATTAATTAGTGTAATTAACTCTTTTTGACAACTTACTATGAAGCTGGGTCTTAGGTATTTTGTCTCATTTTTCTGCCATTACTCAGTGATTATGCCACACAACATTAATAATGCTAATTAAGCACTTTGACAGTTAATTTAAGATAATTAATACAAATACTAATATTAGATGGCACACAACTGGAACCAGGTAGAGTGAAACCAAATACCTTTTCACACATGCCAAAAGACTTTCAGGGAAGAAAAAAAGTCCAAAATACCTGCACAGATCTATATTTCACAACTGGGCTGTCAGAATTTTAAATGACTTCTAAAATCATGGCAATTTTTCTCCACAGGAAGATACAGCTGTCAGAACCGCTTCCTCACTGCTTGTCTTGGAGCTGCCTGGCCCAAGCTTTAAGAGTTTTTGTTTTTTTTCAGATTCCAAAAGTTCATTAATTTCTGCCCATTGAATCTGTTTATAACCCTGCACTTTTTCATCTCCTTTAAACTTAATGAGCAAATTGCCTTTTTCTCCATATAGAAATACATAAGCCCTCTAAAAAATGATGGTCAAGTCATATTGCTTGAGAGCTATAACAAGCAGTCCAGATGGTCCATTTGCAGTGCGGGAAGGCGCCTTGGCTTGCCGAAGACAGAGGGAGAATAAGTCACTGTCGTCGCCTTAACTACCAAACACATTACCTCTGAAGTATATGCCATTTGGAGTGTCAGGCTCATTTTTAACATCTCTAAGGCTGCTTAGCTTGATCTCCACCACTGAAAAAGTCCAAAAGATTAACATAGTGCACTCAGTGAATAGTCAGTCTCCTGCAGTCGATATAGCTTAGCTTATCTCAGGAGTGTTGTTTGCTAGGAGCCCCTGGAGCTATTGGAAGCACTGAGCTCCGTTTTCACAGCCAGGCCAGCCACAGAAGGTGTAATAGATGGTGATTGCTGTGTAAATAAAGACTACAGATACAAGTAGAAGAGGGCACACATAGTAAGTTAAAGAAGCTTGTTTTGCAGAGAAGAGGTCATTTACTGTCAGATGCTAGGGGCTTAATTAAGAACATAATACTGAGTAGCACATCTGAATTCTACACCTTAACATGAGGAACATGTATTAACAATGCAGCCAAGGGTCAGTGTGGTCCAAGCATAATCAGGCACTTGTAAAACCTCACTGCACACTGTTTCCCCTTATGGGTATTGAACCCAGGATTGGAAATTGTCCTATTTATCTCCTCCTGACCTCCTCCCCAGACACTTGTCTTTACCTTCATGAACTGTCTTAATTGAATGAGCAGTGGAGGAGTGTGTGTGTGTGTGTGTGTGTGTGTGTGTGTGTGTACAGTATGTGTGTGTTAGCTGGCTGCATGCATGTGCATGCATGGCAGTAGGTAGGTACATTATCAGTCTCAGGTGCTGTCCTGCTGTGGTTAGTGTTTCGTTAACAAGGTTGGAGAGCCGCAGAGGCCAAAGCTCGTAAGCCATGCCCAAGGAGTAATGTATGATAGAGTGGCTGGCTAACCCACTTGTTAAAACAGAAACCTTAACCAGGAGGGGCCATGGACATGTTTTTCCCTACGTTCATATTGTCATGCTTTTTGTCCTCTTATGAATATGAATTCATAAAAAGAAGATAATCACAGCTAACAATTAGCCTCTTTCTCTGAGGGGCCAAGTAAATCTGCAGGAAACTTTAGGGGAGCTTTGGTGACACATGATTTTGCATTATTGACCAACAGAAGACCATATGAAAAATGCTGACCTTTGAGGGAACAGAGTGAGACAGTCCAAACAGAGGGAACTATTGCAGTATATTAGCTGTGTTGCTGTATTCGTTTTAGTGTCACCTGGACTTACTGCCCCACAAGTTGCAGTTGCAGGGATTAAAGTCCAGATTACTATCAACTGGATTCCAGAAAGACCGTGTGTAAGATTTAAATTGTAAGGTATCTGAAAGGTAAACAGACAAGGTAAGGTAAACAGTTAATGACTGAAAAGGCTATGGGTATATATGCACTTAAGTCTGCTTTTTTCTCAGCCTTTTCACATGAAAACCTATGAGAAGTGACTGTGTGGTGGAAAAAAGTGCCACTCACTTTTCCAAATAAAATGAAAAGCTGGACAGTGTGTAGACGGAGTGGTACTGGAACTAATCCCTGTGGGCTGCTGCATTGTTGGGCAGGTGAGCCATCAAAAAATCCATTAAAGGTGCTTTTCCACTAGCACCTACTTGGCTCTACTCAACTCAACTCTACTTGGTTTTTAGGGTTTTCCATTAGGGTGGTAGTATCTGGTACCAGCAGCCTTTAGATGATGTGAACACTGTGACATACACATCTAATAAAAGCAGTAATCAAGTAATCATAGATCTACACATCCTAGACAAATTATGCTCATTGGAATGGTTGGTGGATTCAAATGGGCTAATTCGTAAGCAGTATTTTAATGCTGCAGTTGGTTGAGGTGGTAGTTATTGTATGTACTTTAATATGCTTCATTTATAGAAAACCCAGTTGCACATCAAACTGAGTCCTTTCTAAACTATTTCCATCAGTATGGATTCATATCCCATAAATACATGTTACTAACTCAATATCTTCCCTTTCCCGTAGTATTGTGCTCTTCCGTCTCTCTCTCCTCTTCTGTCTCTTTCTGCAGGTATTTCTGCCTCTGGAGCTGTAGAGTCTGATCTGTGATGACAAGTCTCCTGCTGCTCCTACAACTCCACTCAACACCTGCTGCTAGAATTACAAATTACTTACACTGCTATTAGTTGTATTGCTGTGTTAGCAGCTAATACTTTAATTATCACTACTATCATTACTACTGCTGTATTACTGTATTACCTCACCTTACATCTGATATGGAACCTGTGTTATGCTATGTTCTTTCGCTATTCTCTCCCCCCTCTCCCCCCCTCTCCCCCTCTCTCTCTCCTTCTTAACCCAACCGGTCGAAGCAGATGGCCGCCCACCCTGAGTCTGGTTCTGCTCGAGGTTTCTGCCTCTTAAAAGGAAGTTTTTCCTTGCCACTGTCGCCTAGTGCTTGCTCATGGTGGGATTTGTTGGGTCTCTCTCTGTAAATACCTATTTTAAAGAGTATGGTCTAGACCTGCTCTATATGAAAAGTGCCTTGAGATGACTGTTGTTGTGATATGGCGCTATATAAATAAATTGAATTGAAATTGAATTGAATTAACAGCTAGCCACTGCTGCTGCACACACATCCTGCAGTGGCAAGGCAGAATGGCAAAATAAATAGTAGGTAGAGAATAGGGACAGGAGAACATAGCATAATGCAGATTCCATATAAAAATATAAATTGGTATCAGTAATACAATAGTAGTAATCATAGTAATGACAAGTGAGTCATGAGTATTTTAATAAGTTAAAATTGTGATTACAAGTAACAGTAATACTAGAAGCATTACTAGTAATTTCTAGGTATAGCAGCAGATGTTGAGCAGGGTTGTAGGAGCAGCAGGAGGCCTGTCATCACAATTCAGACTCTACAGTTTCAGAGGTAAAAATACCTGCAGAAAGTGACAGACGAGGAGGACTATGAGAAATGGAAGATATTGGGTTAGTAACGTATTCATGGGATATGAATCAATACTGAGAGAGAGGGAGAGAGAGAAGCTCATTGCATCATGGGAAATCCCCCAGCAGTCTAGGCCTATAGCAGCATAACTAAGGGATGGTTCAAGCTAGCCTGAGCCAACCCTAACTTAAGCTTCATCAAAAGGGAAAGTTTTAAGCCTGCTCTTAAAGGTAAAGAGGGTGTCTGCCTCCCAGACCCAGACTGGAAGAAGGTTCCACAGTAGAGGGGCTTGACAGCTGAAGGCTCTGCCTTCCATTCTACTCCTGGAAACTCTGGGAACTACCAGTAAACCAGCATTCTGGGACTGCAATGTTCTGGTGGGATTGTAGGGGACTATAAGGTTATTAAGATAGGATGGAGCCTGACCACTAAGGGCTTTATAGGTGAGGAGGATGATTTTGAATTCTATTCTGGATTTGTAGAGAGGCTAACACAAGAGAAATATGGTCTCTATTTCTAGTTCCTGTCAGTAAACATGCTGCAGCATTTTGGATCAACTGCAGAGTCTTCAGAGACTTGTTGGGGCAGCCTGATAATAATGAATTACAGTAGTCCAGCCTGGAAGTGACAAATGCATGGACTAGTTTTTCTGCATCCTTTTGAGACAGAAAATGTCTGATTTTAGTAATATAAATATAATTAATATAGGTGAAAGAAGGCAGTCGTAGAAGTTTGTTTTATGTGGATGTTAAAGGACATATCCTGATCAGAGATAACTCCAAGGTTCTTTACAGTGGAGCTGGAGGCCAGGGCAATGGCATCTAATGTAACTACATCATTGGAAAATGTATTTCTGAGGTGTTCAGGGCCAAGTACGATTCACAAGTGCTGTCTCCATGCTATGATGCATTCTAAATCCCGCCTGAACATCCTCAAATAAACTATTATCCTGTTTTGCAACTGCTTTCTGCAGGATCTTAGAAAGAAAAGGGAGGTTAGATATCGGTCTATAGTTGGCCAATACATCTGGATCGAGAGTAGGCTTTTTCAAAAGAGGTCTGGTACTTTTCACCATTGGCCTGTGAGCATGTAAATCCTTACCTCTATGGGAGTCAGTAACCTCATTAATACAAACAACATTCTTAAATAAAGAGGCAATGAGGGGCAAATGAGGCCCCAGGCCTGGGTTTGCCTATGGTCCCCAAGTCACTAAATCCACCTCAGGTGAGTTCAGTTCTGTTGAAGGACTGTATCAAAGTCGTTTAAATACATTATTTTGTGTGTATGTGGAGTATTACACCAGTGGGATCCCAACCTTTCCAACATTGTGGAAGACCTTTTTTTAATTTATTCATTTTAGTCTGCACAGCCCTTCATATACCACTTGACTTTTAAGACTGCTTTGACTTTGCTGTGGAGTCCTTCTCTTTCACTTTGCTTTTGGTGAATAAGTTAAGGGGAGGGGAAGGCAGCAGACTTCACTGCTGTGCATTCATGCAGGAAACAAAGTGTTCTTCAACCCTCTAGCCCTAGCTCCCCTCATCACTCTCTCTCTTAATGTGTCTCTGTCACTCTCTCTCTCAGCCATCCTCCCACTCTAACCCCTGAGGAGTGTGTGGAGGCAGTGTTTGCAGGTCTAGGGTGCCTCTGTCCTTGGGTCAGGGTCTGTGTTGGGGCTTGTTTTACTAAGACTTCAGGGAAATCCCTCCAATGTTGCAGCTGCCTTGGGCTATTCACATGGCCTTGGGCTACTGATGGAGACTACCCCACTGCAGTCCACTCAACCCCTCTCCAAAACTGCCCCCTTATCCTCACTGCCTGGCATATGACATTCTACAGACCTAACTGCTTCCCTAACCTTCTCCGACCTCCCCGATCCTTACATCTTTTCCAGCTCCAGTTCTGGGCCCAAGGTCCTGCTTTCATCACTCCCCAGCCCAACCCCCAGGTCCTGGGTGACTGCAGAGGTTCATTAGAGCCTAATACCAGGCCAAGCCTTCCCCCATAAGCATTTTAAACATCCATTAATGTGATTCATCATCATAATGGAATCGCTTGTCAGCAAGATGGTAATGATTTGTTAGCAATAAAGTCACGGGCTGCGTTTTAACAACTGGGCTAATTTTCCATGTATCAATTAGACTGTTATTACAGTGTTTTTGCTGAAGTGATTTTAATTAATATTGTGAAACATGAAATCAATAAGAGTGTTGCTGTGGCAGGCAGAGCTGTTGGTGAGATGGAAGTGAGTAAGTTGAGCTTTCTCTGGAACACGGACATCACAGCACAGATTGGGTGTGATGTGTCATGTCCTGGGCAAACTGTACCCACACCTTGTGCTGGTGTGTGACACACACACATACACAAACACAATGTTATGACAACATTCCTTGCTAATCGAAAACTTTCTCTCTAACTCAGGGTTTGTCAACATCAGGAATGGGATAATTGTATATGAAAAAACCCTGGTTTAAACAAAATATGATCATGAAATAATCAATCAATCAATTTAATGTAAATGTGTAGTAATATGAGGAGTGTTCGGTAAATGTGCAAAAAGTAGTACAAAATGTCATTTAATTTCATTTTATACCAAGTGAATCTTGACACCAATCATATCTGACAGCTGTGTAGATTTACAAAATCTATTTAAATTGGATCAAATGACTATGTATAATGTAAAAAATATCACTCATAGTGATAAACCTATCTAGATTTGTCACGAATTAAGCCTTACACGGCAGAGCTGGTGAGAATTCAGCTCATTGTCTTGGTTCTACAGCTTGCAAACTCAACTCTCAGAAACCTTGTTTCCAGGAGCATGCATCTGTTTTCAGTGAAAACACTCTGATAAACACACTGCATTGTGGTACCTGACAGAACTGACAGCAGACAGACACAGGCAGAAAATAGCTAATGAATACAGTGTGTCTTTAGAGGCTGAGTAGCCAAAAACATGTAAATGGGTTCAGAAACTGAAGGTTTAATTACAGTTGATCAATATCATCTAGTAATATGAAGAAGCAAAGACTTTTATTTATGTGCATTTCACAGATAAAAGATGCCCGTTATATCAAAACCCATTTCATGTAGACATGGTGTTAGCCTGCTGTTTGTCTGGCTATACTGATACACTAATTGCTCTTCTCCTGTTGTACCTAAGTACTTGCTCAAGATGTATTTGCTGCATCCAGTGGTTGATACATGCATCATTTTGACCAGCACTCTGGGACCTGGATTATTAAAACACACTTTGAATTACCATCATTAACGAAGGGTGTCTCCAAATCAACCAGGACTGAAATCCTGAGGATTATAACACACACACATAACAGTGTACTATACTTCACCCAAACTTACAGAAATCAACCAGTACTACTCCTAATTCTTATTTTAACACCCAAGTCCAAGCAAGTTCTCAGCCAGTCCCATGAAGTGTTAATGGATAAAGTGTCCTCACTTAGCCAAAGTGTCCTCTGTTACAAGGTGTAAAATCTTGGTTCTCATGAAGTTTTAGCTACAAGAATAACGTTTGTACCCCCCCGTCTCTCTCTCTCTCAGCACACACGCTTGCTGATGTAACTGAGAGTAACAGATGTCCCTCTAACTGCCAGGTGTGTCATATGTTGAGGAAGGCACATAATCAGTTGGTTTTAGTGGCATGTCCCTCAGAGTAAACACACATTTACATCACCCTCCAGCATTTAGACACACACCTTCTGTCTGTGTATGTGTGTGTGTGGGTCAGGTGATACATGTGTTTTACCAACTCAAGCCAAGTGTGTGTTCTTCACATGGATGCAGCTAAATGACCTGGCTGCAGCTTTGTTTAATGCATCACTTTAATGCACTCCCTGTTGTTGACTTATGCGTTTGCCAGCAGCACTCTTGCAGCCCCAACTGTCGTCCTTATCATTTAAATAATCGTTTTGACTCAGGTTGCCAGAAGAATGCTGGCTATAGTTAGTAGACATCTACATACCAGTGTATGTGAAGTGGTTTCTTTAGGCACTCATGTAATTAAGCAAAAAAAATCAGGACAACCAGGTCATCATCCAAACGCACACACACTTTCAGATGGCAATTCTGTGCACTGTGTGTGGCACCCACTCCTCACTACTGTCCTGTATGTTCTGAACATCCAACATGTAGCTACTGGTTGATGAGCTAATGCTGAAAACACAACTTGTCTGAGGTCAAATGTAGAGAAATAGGAATACCACTCTGCGCAGCTGAATCTCTGTTCAATAACCCCTGCCATCCAATCCCATCCCTGACCTGTGTCCCACCTCTGTGACTCAGTTATATCTCTGTACAAGATCTTCCTAAAGGTCACAGGATTTTATTTAAAAACAACAATTAACAAACTCACAGATCTTTGGGGAAATGATCAAACTAATTCCCCTCAGCTCTGTTGAAGGGGAAGGGTGTGTGACTGTACGTATTAACTTCAGAAGCTTTCTTGGGGAGAGCACACAATTGAGGAAGCTGCTTTTGGGAATTCACAGAGTTAGAATGTGCAGCACTTGTTTGGAGATGTGTAGATCCGTAGAGGATTATATGAGTTAGCTTCAAGGATGCCTCTTCACAGGAAAAGTCCTTATGTGAAACCCAGAGGGATTCATTCATGCATTGTGCTTAAATTACAAGTCAAGATAGACAAACTCCTTTATGCTTTATGCAGCTAAGCAAATGTATGTGGGGGAAAGAATGGGGCCACAAGTGTGAGTGGTCAGATGACTAGAAAGCATCTACATCATCATAATCAAACCTAGTAGTTTTCTCTGGTTTCTTAATTACAATTAATATAAATATAATTCAAACATTATTTAATAGCACTTACTGGATGTAGTTTTTGCCATCCTGTTAGGGCAGTGACTCCCTATAATAGTATTCATGAGCCCCATTTCTTCCAAGACAACCCTGGCTCAAATACTACAATTAAGTAGAAGAAGGGAAAAGTAAGGCAGTCAGGGAGTGCCAACAACAGGAGCCCTAGGTGTAGCATTCAGTTACAGGTAACCCCAAGGGATGATGGGATCCCTGAGCCATGTGACTGTGTTTGTGACACACACACACACACACACACACACACACAATCAGTGTGTTTATGTGTGTGCTGATGCAACACACTGCAAACACTGGTGCCAGCATGTGCTTAGATGCCAAAAAGGACTCCTTGGCTTTTTGAAGCACATCTTCAGGGATTTTGGAAAGGTGGTTGTGTAATGAAAAGAAGGCGGTTGGTGTGTGTTATGGAGGTTAGAGGGGCATAAGTGAGAGAGTGAATGAAGGGAAGCTGAGGGATCAGAAGTCAGAAGTGATTATGTCTGGTGTTATCAGGCCTGCAAGCTGCCTTGCCAAAGCTTACATCATGGTCTTAATGATGGTAACGAGGAATACAGGAGAGAGTGTCTGTGTGTGTGTGTTTTTCTGTGTACATAAAAGTGTCTCCTTTTTTGTAGTAAATCTGTCTTTCTACCTGCTGATTTTTAAGTGAAAGGGTGAGAGCTGAAAGGCACATGCATTGCAAGAGAGGCTCATTCTGCATATCTGACAGCATTTGATGGAAACTGAACAACAGATGTATCATCCTGAATGTGGAGTGTATGAACACAGAAAACTGCATCTATGAGAAAATGCTGTAATTGCACCCGCCGTCTGGCTGCTACTGTAATGAAGACAACCAGGCAGGAGGACGATAATTTGCATTGTGCATTTTAACATTCTTTTCCCATATCAGTTTATCTAATGATATCATGTTAATCATTTCATAATAATATTGCTGTCATCAGCTAAAACAGTCTTGTTTCCCATTAGCTATAGGGTTGCATAAATAACACAATGTAATGCAATCTTTACTTCATTACATTCCATCTAAAAACAAAAAATGTGTTGTTTTTTTTTGTTTTTTTTTGTTTGTTTGTTTGTTTTTTGTTTTTTTATTGAAAAAAGACCTATAAAGAAATATCAGAAATGCTTCTTTGGACTTCAAGCCTCTGAGTGGGCAGGCCAATGTATGAATTTGATTAACAGCTGGCAGGGTCACAGAGGCACAAACCTGTGCTGAGAGCTGTAGCTTATAAGCAAGGACAGATTGCTTTGTTAGCACAGGTGTTGAGGAATGACAACAAAAGATTTTTACATCTAAACTTACTGATGTTGACATTTGCTGGTGAATTTTGAAACTGCTAAATAGCTCATTGCTATTTAGCCTGAAAACGTATATAGTAGGTGCATTAAAGCCACCAAGAATCAGATTCAGCAAGCTCAGGACAAGACATGCGTCCATGTTTGTAAATAATGTAAGTAAATGGGAGCAGTGTTTTTTTTAAATGTTTATTTATATCGCTGTTGTCAGATTGTGTGCCCTTAGCCAATGATAGAACAGTGAATTTTCAGTTTTCAGTTTCAGTTTTTTTTTTGTGTCAAAAGCATGTCTGCAGGGTAATGCTTAGATTGTCACGAAATTAAAAAAAAAGTTGACAGTAGTGTTTCATTGGAAGTGACTGTCTGCCGGGAACATATGTAATACATGCATGACTGCATAATCATTAATTATGTTTATGTTCATTGCTGCTTACAGTGTGAAAGCATTGTTTCAAAATTCATCATGGTGATTTGATGTAATATCAGGTGTGTGTGTGCATGACTCAGTGCAGGCTACAGGCTGTGTATCTATTGCAGAGAGAATTTACTATTTAATTACCTTCAGTGGAAGCACTAGAATATAATTACTTTGTGTTTCTGTGTTTTCCTGCATGATTGGGTTTGCTGGTATTTTGGCAGCACTTCCATCATGATGAATGTGGCAGGTGAGGTAGAATTTACTTGTGCTTGTGCTGCCACAGCTATTTCTGCTTACATGGATGGGGGTGGATGGATGGTTGGCTGGATAGGTCAATGCAGACAGAGATGCAGACATGGTGCTCATCAGGGAAACAGAACAATGGATTGTTAATCATGTTCATCTAGGGAATCTGGGAGAATTTGGGATTCCATTTCTCTTATGTTTTGTTATGTTTCTGTCAGTGCAGAGTGGCTGGGACCAACACTGAAATGACCCCAGGAAGTATACTATTGAATAGTCTGTTTATCTCTGCAGATCCACATGCATTTTGCCATATGACCATTTCAGGCGCTTACGATCTATGCTTACTTTAAGTCACTTACTTCCTTTGGACTTTACTTTTTCTTTTAAGTTTGGTCATTACAGTGAATATTCCAGGGGTTGGGAGGTACTCTTTCTGCTGCTCCTCTAAACTGTTGTATTACTTGCCATCCCTCAGTTTGTCTTAGTGCTTCTCAGTTTTTATCAGCACAGTAGCACTCCTTAACAGTTGGAATTAAAGTGGTAGAAATAATTACTCAATGCATCAGCAGTTCCTTCATTAAACATACTTCCAATGTAGCTATTCAGCTACATAACAGAATCTGTTGCCGTCCACCAGGACGATGAGGCAGAGATGTAGGTGGACCTTCCAGCAGGACGACTAACCAAAAAATAACGGTAACAGTAAAGAAATGGAGGCTGTCAGTTGGTTCTAGAGGAAGAAAGTAAGTGTTGGAATGGCCCAACCAATCACTAGATTTAAACCCAATAGAACATTTGTGGAAGGAACTGAAGATTAAGAGTCTGTGAGGAAGAATGGGCCAAAATCCCACCTGAACACTTCATACAGGAGGCATCTTTAAGCGGTCATTGCAAATAAAGGCTTCTCCAATACCTATCTAATACTTTGGAGAAGTATTAGATAGTATTTCACTTATTATGTTAGTGTGTTCAACACTTTTCCTTTGTCATTCCACATAACTTTTTTAATTAGATTGTAATGTTACGTCTTTAGTAGTGTCTGTGTAGTTATTTTGAATGAAGAACATCAGAAAACAGTTTCTCACCAACCATGCTATTACGACACTAGTCTTTACTGAACCCAAATGCAGACGCAGAAGCAGAGCGCTGAATGAAAAGGTAACTCATTCTAATATCAAGTCTGGATGAAGGCAGAGCTGGGGCTGATCACAGCAGGTGTGTTGGTAGGAGGGGCTGAGGCAGGAAAACAGGAATCCACAATGAAGAGGGCAGATGAATCCAGTTCAGGGAGCACAGGAAGGGTCAGCCAAGCAGAATCTGTAGGCAGAGGAAAATCTGATTAGCCAAAAAGCTGGAACAAGACTGAGTGTGTTCTCTGAGTCTACAATCTGGCAGTGTGGTGAAGCTGAAGTCCGGTATTTATAAGTGAGTTGATTGAGGATGGAAAGCAGCTGCATCTTTACAACTGCACACCTGAACCCCTCCTGTAATCAAGCAGACACACAACCACATAAAGAGAGAATACTGAAAAAGCCACCTGCCATCCACGCCATCTATCCCCTGGGTATTTCAGAAAAGAGAAAGTTGCCTCTGAACATAATCCTGCCAGTGATGTTCATTCATTCTTTCATTACCTATACCACTTATCCTCAAGAGTTGTGGAGGGGCTGGAGCCAATCCTATCCCAGCTGACATTGTTTGAGAGGCAGGGCACACCCGAAACAGATCACCAGTCCATCACAGGGCCAACACATAATGACAGACAACCATTCACACTCACATTCACACCTATGGACAATTTAGAGTCCTGCCAGTGATGTTTCCTACAAAATGTATTTGATGTAGTTAAGTTGTATGGAAGAAATTTTTTAGGAGACAGTGTTCCTGTCACTCATTCATTATCTCCTCTCTCTTACTGCTGATGGTTTGAGAGTGGGGGGTGCCTCCTCAGCCAGAAACTCTACAAAAACTTACACAGTTTCAAGATATGTGGCAAATTAAGTTAAACAGTTTTACTAAAAGCAGTTCACTTTAATTTTAGCTTGTTCATAGCAATTTGCTATTAGCTTAACAACCTCATTGTGGTGAACACATACTGACAGTGGATGGGAGACTGCAGGCAAAGCTAAAAATATTGCTTTTCTGACAGTTTACGTGTGTTTAAAGGATGCACACACACTAACGAGCACAGCTGTTGTCAGCTCAAGTAATATGTTTCACCATGTCATGTTCTCTTCTGTGGCCTCACAATTTCCATGCACCGCAAACATAAACATTAGATTCACTGTGACCCATAAATGCTGAGTAAAGCAGGAAAACTGCATCACTTAGTGTCATCTTGTTGTTGAAAGGTGCTATACAAATAAAGTTATCTTGCCTATTCTAACAGCTGTACAGTTGTACAGTGCTAAAATGCTGGTTAAAGTATACATTTATTCTTATCAGTCTTCTGACACAAAAATAACTGGAAAATGATTATTAGATATTAGTGTGAAGGGGACACCACTGTCCTATCCTGGTTTGTTACACTATAGTCTACAGAGAGAATACCCCTGATCAAAGAAAGATTGGGGTAGCTAGGAAACCACAACTGTGATCTGCATGTAGCAGTGGTGGCCATAATTTTCAGTGACCTTACTTTTACCCTACTGTGGTCCCTGTTTGCCAGTCTTCTGTGTGGTAGCTATTAAGGTCAGGAGTTAGATTTTTTCTATACCTGAGACCAGAACTTCTACACATTCTCCATGCTGGATTGAATATGTGTACAAATGAAAATAACAGAGCTATACATGTGCTCAGACAAAGCCCAGGGACTATGTAGAGTCCTTCTGGTACCTTTTACCTTCTCAGTTATCACACAATACAAGTGTTAACATGATTCTATGTTGATTTTGTAGATGACTTTATGATCTAAACATAGTGACTTCCAATAACAGTCACCTCAGCACATCCCAGGTAAGCAGCTACAATCAAATCAGTGTGCATGCTCCTTTGGTTGTGTGGCCACAGAAACAGATAATTAAATGAAACCAGCTAAACTCTCTCTCTCTGTATTAAAATACAATAATTATATGGGTGATGATGAAGATGAAGACAGTAGTGAATGGAGGTTTAACCAGCCAAGACTGTCTGCAACACTGTTCAACAAATGTTGGGTGTAATCAAGAGTCATTTTGCTTTCTGAAACTGGAACTGCGGATCTCTCAGAGTTACTTGCAGGATATGAGTGACAGTTTATTGGACCAATAGAAGAGCAGCAGAAAGAAACCCCACCTCTGGAACATTTGTCCATTTGCTGTGGTCAAGCACAACGACAAACAAAGAGATGCATTATATGAAATATTACAGGAAGACTAAGCAGCGTGAATAGAAGTAATGCATGCGACTCAAAATACAGGCGATACTGTGATTTTAGAGGCAAATAACACTTCTTTGTATTTCACACTGTAGCTCTTTGATATATTGTTAAATAATAGTAATTTGGGGTTGTAGTTTCTGCTGGTACATTTTTTTTCCATATTTATTAACAGCCAAACTGAACCCATAAGCCAACCACTTAACTGCAACATCATTATCACATTATGGTTGTTTCTGTGGATTTTGTGGCTTTTTATTAGGCTTATAACCAGGAAGTAACATTCTGTACATCACAACTTTGCTGACAACAATGCTTTCAATAACCAGTGATAGGGGTCATCACTGCTAAACATTACAGATTCAGTCAGTGACAATGAAGATTCACCACAGTCAGTTCAGCTTGAGGATTCAGTGTACAATTTTTCACAGATATACAGAGGACCTCTTGTGCAAACACCTTCAAAAGAGCATTTACATCATGGAACAATATATCCCTCTCATTAAATTGAGATTAATTAATATTTTTGGCAGTCCTCTGAGGCAAATGGCCCATCTCTCTTGTTGAATGGTGCAGGCAAATCCCCACGACTCCCCAGTCGCAATCTCCTGACCTGTAAATAAGTAAATTAACAACTCTGCATTCTGCATTTGTGCTCTGCATTTTGTTTTAACAAAATTAGGGAATATTTCCGTCAAAAAGCATAAAAACATAAACGTCTCCAACCACAGGAGCCATCCCTCCCAGTTTCTTCATTTAATATGCAGTAGGCCTTGCTCATTTCAAATGCAGACTGTGATGGTCTATGCCCTTTGAATTTAAGAGAGCCATATATGGCATTTGTAACCCTCAGATCTTAATGGGAGTGCAGCACTTTGCTTTCAAGATTAAGAAAAGGGCGCCAACCAGTTCTTGACTTCAGTACCTAACTTCAGACACAGATAGGTCCTGTAAATTGGCACCCTAAGGCTTTTACCACTGAACCAGCACAGCTACAGAAGTAGCAGTGTCATGGGGATCTTACTGGTGCCTGAGCCTCAGGCAGATGGGCCACTCGGTGTAGCAGGAAGGCCATCAAGACTTTTGTGGCAGGAGGAACATAAAGAATAGCATCCAAACCTCCAAATCCAAAATATATTCCCCTTGCCAACTATAAATGAGGAGAAAGTAGTGCCTCAATATTTTTGCATCTGAAAAAAACAAGTAACAATATTTCCTACAGCATCCACCCACCCACTCTGCCATCCCCAGATGTGTAGAGCTCTCAGGCCAGAATTGATGGGATACAAAAGGAATAGATGTTTTTGGCTTGGCCTATCATCACCCTGTCAATACACCTCTGGCTTCTCAAGCAATGACCCTATGACATCTCAGACAGCCAATAGGAAGTAGAGGATTCAGAGGGAGGGACAGAGAGAAAGTGTCTAGTCCATCTGAAGAGTTGGAACAGATATATGGCAGACAGGCAGGCTGGCTTGCAGTGCTTTTTCAGCAAGGTAATGATGCGTGGTGTTTGTATGTGTGTTTGCGTTCTGGGCTTTGTGATAACACAGGGAGGACTCCATGTGGGCATCCACATAAAAGAGGACGGAGAGGAGAAAAGGAGGAGAGCAAGAGCAATGAGGGAGGAAAAGAAATCAAAAATGTGGAGTGAAACGAAACAGAAAGACAAATGTGGAGGAAGTAAAGGATGCAGTAGCAAAATTAGTGTAGAGTGAGACTTCACCAAGTGATGAAGGTAGCAGAAAAGGTGAGCTCAGGGGGAGGTGGAATGCATTGGTATAGACTGAGAGGCTCCTTTATTTCTCGTCCATCATCCGACCCACAGCCCCATGCCCTCCCTCACTGTGCCCCAGGAGAAGTGCTTGGAACACCGGCCCTTTACACACTGACAGACCTCCTGCCTGGATACTTTATCATCCACACCAGACAGGAGCAGGGGGAGCAGACAGGGAGGAATGCTCTTCATGAACACCACTGAGGAGATGTTCCCTCCATCTTTTCTACAGATAGATATTCACTTCCTCTAAACAAAGAGATACTTCATCAAAATGCAGCAAAAATAACCTTTGTAAAAATGTGTCACTACTCAATAGAATCTTTATGGAAACTTATATGTAGGACCACCCATGGTCAAATTGGGTCCCTGAAGCTGAAATACTCAGTATCTCATGTCCCATTTCCCATGTTCCATTTCCATGTAAACAACATCCTGAATATGATGGAAACCTGGAAAAGACTCAAAACTACACGTAGGCCTACATATAAAAATACATTAGTAGCACCCAAATTATAATATACCAGAAAACTCATTTAGCCCAGTCTCTTATATGAATGACAATCATATTAGACGATTTGGCTGTACATATTTTTCATATTACACAAGACATCTGGGTTCATGATGAAATAAGCATGCTCATCATGCACAGAAATGACTACTGTTGGATGTACTAACAGTGGTTGACCTTATTCATCATCTCCATGTCCACTAAAAGCTAAATTTGGTTTACTGAAATCACTCTCTGAAACTAGTAATGAGAGGAGAAATTAGGTTGATTATTTTATTGTATCAATTGCCATGAGATTGTACCTGAGCTCTAAATTAAAAAGATATTTTAATGAAAATGTTAGTAATGATTCCGGTTAGTTATTGGCTTTAGGTATGAAAGCAGACAATGAAGTATTTTTGTGTTTGGTTGTGCTGATAGTGGGAGGGATGCAGTGTGTATGGCTCTTTTCGGATTCACTCAGACAATAGAATTCTGTTCCAACTACTGAAATAAATTCACCCCAGTGCCACTGAACTGCACAAAATCCAGCTTTCCAAGCCCACAATCAGCCCTCACAGATGGATCTTTTTTGTCTTTTTTGGAAAAAATAGGAATAATTGCACCCCACCCCCCACCCACCAAAACAGTAATCTAAATTAATCCACAGGCACTGAGCAGAGAAACTTTTGTAATCACACATTCATTAACTTGCTGGTGTTTACAGGCAGGCACATGGACAGAATACCATCATATTACTACTTGCTCTAAGAAAGAAAAAAAAAACAACTCCACCTTACGGGACTATGTGAAGGTGAGGAGGGGGTCTGTTTTATGTCATTTAATTAAAAGCAAGACCTTCCTCATTGTTTGGGGGGGGTATATCTTTATTATTAGTATTATGGCCCTTGTTTAATTTAACTACTAGATGTGAAATTTGAAAAAAAAAATACAATTGAATAAATAAGAAAGATAGATGGAAAAAATAAATAAATAAAAGTTTACTCCTATTCACAAACTGATACAAGTTATTCATATAATTTCTTTTGACTTTAGTTGCCAAGTCAACACTCCAGTCCATTTTCCTCTCATACACACACTCTGCAGTTTGTGTCTATTTCATACACCAGAATAAGAAACAGTAGAGGAGCTTTAGCCTTGAGGTTGAATTAATGATCAGCACAATTAATATTTTATAAGAAGTAATAGTTAGCCTTGCTGGGGTATTTGCAGCAACATGGAACAAGATGTCTTCTGACTAGTGTAGCAGTGCTGACACACACCCACACGCACACACACGTACACACATTTTGCACTAAAAACACTAAAAGGACAAGAGATGAATTTGAATTTCTGCTCTCCAGCATCTCAGAACAGTCATATTTATTAGGGGTGTTAAGGAGGTAAACAAATACAGCTGAGGGGATAATGTTCACACTTCCTATTGATCACTGACGTAGTTTAAGTAAACCAGGTTTAAACAGAGAGGACAGCGAATAATTGACTTTCATTTCCTTCCTTTGACTCATATTTCTTTTGCTACCATAAAATATGGTCACTTGTGAGCCTCTGCCTCACGCAGGGCTGCAAAAACACTGCTTGAGAAGAAGGGCTTCTGTTTTTTAGAGGTTTTACTGAAATGAAACAAAATTACTGGTGGGAAATGTAAAAGCAATATGTTCACAAACTAAGTTGCTGAGACTGTGTAAGATGATATGGGCTGTTATGATCTTTCATGTGCAGTGAGGACAGAGGGTTCATGGTTGTGAAAGGTGGTGTGCTGTTTACGTGGAATCTTTTAAATGTATAATTTCCTGTGAATCAGCTGTTGAAATGCTCCAACAAGGATGCAAATAGAAAAGTGGACTTTCACTTACATAAGAATGTCATATTGTTATTCAAAATGTTATTCAAAACTCAAAAACACTGGCAAATGTGTTGTAGTTAATAGCTCCACAACAAGCCAATTTCTGTTGATGCTCACAATCACAGTGAATATTTATAAAAACAACTTTTTCTTCCAAATCACAAATACATTCATCACTGGTGGGGAAAAAATATGTATAACTGAAATGAAGTATGTTTTAACTGGAATATGTTGCATTTTGACTTTATCAAAAGTCTAATGGAGGCTTTTAATGGGCCTTAAGGGCTGGAAAATGGGCTTAAAGGATAAGTCTGGGAATATTCAATATTTTCATTCTCCTCAACCAATCCTGTGTGCAGAACCAAACCAACAATAAATGTGCTCTACCAACAAGTATTGTGTGTGTATCCAAAGCCTGATATATCTTATTCCTCTTTGCAATAAGGCTCCATTGTTGTCCAAAATCACATAAATGAGCCATACTATTGCACTGGCTGACACGCTCCTTTATTACCATGACATTGTCCCCTACAATCCCTACAGTCCCCTACAATCCCACTAGGACATTGCGCTCCCAGAATGCTGGTTTACTGGTGGTTCCCAGAGTTTTCAAGAATGGGAGGCAGAGTCTTCAGTTATCAGGCTCCTCTACTGTGGAACCTTCTCCCAATTTCAGTCTGGGAGGCAGACACCCTCTGCACCTTTAAGAGTCGGCTTAAAACTTTCCTCTTTAATAAAGCTTATAGTTAGGGCTGGCTCAGGCTTGAACCATCCCTTAGTTATGCTGCAAGAGGCCTAGACTGCCAGGAGATCTCCCATGATGCACTGAGCCTCTTTCTCTCCATCAGTATGGATTCATATCCGATATTACATGTTACTAACTCAATATCTTCCCTTTCCTGTAGTATTGTGCTCTTCCGTCTCTCTCTCCTCTTCTGTCTCTTTCTGCAGGTATTTCTGCCTCTGGAGCTGTAGAGTCTGATCTGTGATGACAAGTCTCCTGCTGCTCCTACAACTCCACACAACACCTGTTGATATAATTAGAAATTACTAGTAATGCTTCTAGTTTTATTGCTACTTTTGCAAATATTACTTTAATTATTACTACTATCATTACTACTACTGTATTGTTGGTATCACCAGAACACCAAATGCAGGTTAATCTGCTGATTAAAATAGTCCACAACAAATGCACTATTTCCTGCTATTGCTACAAACTACACTGTCTAGCTGCTGAAAGATATAAAAATATTTGTAAGCTTTATTCAAAAATTTACATCCTCAGTGAGTAACAATGGTCTTGGGACTAAGAGCCACAGACGGGGCTGGGAAGTCAGCCAGCACCAAGAGAGACAGGATGACAATACCCTATTCAGAGGGTAAAACAGATCTTCCTCTTATTAAGTAATTTTAGTCAGATTTTTTTTTCTCCTCTCGCGAAAAATGTAGGAGGAATACCTGAATTTTAATATGTAAATGTTTACCACACAAATGAATATGTCTCATAATTTTCTAAAAACTTTTCATAATTCTAGTGGAGTGATGGTGCCTAATCTTACAAAAAGTATTAGGTTGGTTCATAAAGTAATTAAAATAGTATGAAAGTTGACATTTGGTGTAAGGATGTATAATGCATAATTTCCTGAGAATCAGCTGTTGAAATGCTCCAACAAAGATGCAAGTAGAAAAGTGGACTTTCACTTACATAAAAATGTCACATTGTTATTCAAAATAGTATTCAGGGTTAGGGAAAAATAACATGTTCCTGGTAATATGTTTTTTTTTTTTTTAATTTAGATTATCAACGCTGGACTTGATCTGGAGTTGGAGCTGTAGTGATCTAAATACTTCTTCAATAACTAATCTAGTTCGACAGCCCTGCAATCAGTCCTACCTACATGAAGGCTATAAAGCTCAGTTTTTGTGCAAACCTACAGAAGTGCTGATTCAACTTTATGGTTATTTTTGAGGCAGTAATTTGTGTTGCTGTCACAACAAACAGCATGGTCTTTGTCACACACACACTATACCATATGTGGTACCACATATGGTATAGTGTGTGTGATTTGTAATGAAAAAACACTACAATTGCCCATTTAGTATAAGTTATAATACTAACTGTAATTTTCAACAACAGGCACGACAAAAAGCTTCTCCATTGTTACCACTGAGCAATGAATATTACTGTGCCTGTGCACCCTTACTGCCGTCGAGTTTTCTTGTACATTACTGATGCCTAAAATAATGATATACAAGACATGAAGAATGATTTCATAGATCCATACTAGGATGCACTGGGACACATCATCAGTGATGTTTCCTGAAATCATCAAGTGTTTTGGGTCTTTCAACATCATTCACCCTCCCTCAGGTGACCCTGCCAGGGATGAGTCCTTGACTTGTGTCTCAGTAGCATTAACCCACAGATCACTCCTCCTGATCCAAAGCCATCTGGAGACCCTCTCTGCAGCCTCAATGGTGGACTTCATAGCTTTCCTTTTTGCTTCCCCTGTGATGCCAAGTAGGAGCAGACTCTTGCAGAGTAAGTGGCCAGCAAAGCCTTTACACCCCCCTTCAACAGGTTTGTGGTGGGCCTTCCATCCTCCCCTGCAGCACTGATCCATTAGCCCCTGGTGTTTTCACTCATTAGCTTCCTCCATACAGTCCTCTCAAGGGACTGTGAGCTCAGTGAGGAGCAATTGCTTTGACAAGGCTGACAATGAAACCACATCCATCCTCAATGATTCTATTGCCATGTGATCTGGGAACTTCAGCTGCCTTCCCAAGTCGACTTGCAGCTTCCAGTCTGGTGCAGAGGTGGGAAAGAAGGACGCTCATCTGGGCTGTGGCTGAGGCTGTTCACCAGCTCTGATGACAGCAATGTGCTTCTGGCCCTAGACGTTCTTGTTGTTGGTCACAACTTCAGAGATGGCCTGTGCAACTGACTTCAAGTCAAGTCAGTTTTATTTATATAACGCCAATTCACAACAGAAGTTATCTCAAGGCACTGTACATATAGAGCAGATCTAGACTCTACTCTTTATCTTTTTACAGAGAGAGACCAAACACTGGGCGACTGTGGCAAGGAAAAACTTTCTACCTTCCCAACACCTGGTTGTGTCGCCAGCAGTTGTCAGCTGGGGTTCTAACATCCAGATATCAGCCCAGAGATCTTCTCCAGCATACCCTCCCATCTTGTCCCTACTGTTGCATGCCCACCATTCTGCTGGTTTGATCCTCCTTAACACCTGCCCACACCTCCTCCAGGACTAGCTGTCATCTGATCTTCCCACAGGCCTTGCCATAACAAGGCTGTGGAATGACTCTCAACCCTGCCCAAGACTCTGCTCTCTCCAAGTCCTCCTGTGCGCTCCACTTCCAAAGGTAGCAGCTGATCTTCATCTCCAGAGTCTCCACAGTCGACATTGTCACCTTGTAGACCAGCAAAGGCTAGAGAATTTGGGGTAAGATGTTGATTAATCTGTGCCTTGAACCTGCCAGGTAGACCAGCCTTGTCAATTGTGGTGAGCCAAGTCAGAGCTCCTTGATGGTGGCTTGAATTGCTACTGCATTCCTGAGGCTAAGGTCAAAGTCCTTGCCTAGACTCTTGACTGGTTTCTCTGTGATGGAAGGGATTCCACTGGTCTGCTACTGTTCCCCTGCACCAAATCAGTCACATGATTTTCCATAAGATTCTGAGGAACTCCAGACAGCACATATACACCTTGTAGGGTACTCCACTTTGTCCTGAAGCAGAGCTGGCTCTAGCTGCAGAAACCACCTCCTGGACTTCAGGGTCAATCAGGGTGTTGTGCAGAAAACTGTCTACTTCTTCCTTAGAGCAGGCAAGAATGCCACTGTGCTTCTGCACTAATAAATATTTCCAAATGGATCCACTATAAAGGCAGTCCACTTCCTGGCTCTTTCCTTCCTCCATCTCCTGTGCCACTCAGCTCCTCGCAGTACTGTGAGCTTCTTCTTGATGATATTATGGAGTTCTGCCTGTGGTGGTTTCTCCTCCTCAGCTGCTGTCCAAACCTCTCACCATAGTTGGCAGGTCTTGTCTGCCCTGTAATTGACTCTGATGGTTTTGCCATCCTCTACACCAAATCTCTCGGCCCCAATGACGAGAGATTGGTGGAGGTCATGGTCTGGAGATGTCTATCTGCATCTCCCCTCTATGGGGTGTCACACAGCAAAATCAAAAGTGTTAGATTTTCAGTGTTGGAGTTGAAAGTAAAAATCTAGAGTTATTTCAACTCTTGTTAAAGTCTAATTCAACTACAAGATAGTTATTCCTCAGACAGTGTCAGTGTTGATACAGAGAGTTAAATGACATACTCTGCTAACAACTCTACAGAGTTGATTTCACTAGATAGCCAGTGTTATTGCCAGAGGTCCAACATGTTTGTTTTTTCCAGCATCGAGATGGGAGACCAGCCCTATTGTCTTTATTTTTGACTGGATGTGACCAGGCAACACTCCAACTGTGACCAGGAGCATTGATGTGTGTACATCTAATCTTAAATTACCTATCCAGTACTATTTATTTTAGCTGGTAGTTTATGCTAAATATCCCAGTTGCTTACGTAGCATAAGCTAATCAACTCGCCATGTACTGCCTAGTAAATTTAAAAGAATAAACCTCTATCACGTGTTGCTAAATGAATTAATGGATCTAGTAACATTTTGCTCACAGGGAAAATAGCAGTTAGCAGGACAGGGTAACGGCATGTTTTGAGATTATCCAAGGAAAATCATGCGCTTGGTCTGTTTCTGTTTGTAGCACTAGTATAAAAATGTATATTTCTTTAAAAGGCCACTGTAGTGATGTGATGATGGGGAATTCAAATGAAAACACAGACTCCTGTTTTGAAGTATCTGGATTAGCATTTCTGCTATCATGTTTACACATATGCCACATGTGCCACATTGCCATATTGTGTGACCTGTGCTATTGAGGATTGCTGTCCATTGTTCAGGTATGTTATTGTAAAACCAGTGCTGTCAATATGTGGTGTGGCAGAAAATACAGGTTTGCTTGAAATCCAAACTTATTTTGTATGGTCTTGTTTTGTTTCCTTCTTTCATTGCAGTAGGGAATAATATTGTATAGTGTAAGGTAGGGATGCACTGATACCGATACCAGTATCGGGTATCGGGTCCGATACCTTGTTCCTGTACTCGTACTCGTAAAAGTGTTCCGATACCACTTTACGGCAGTGTGACATTCACTTGACCGGTCAGGTGCTAATTGAGAGCAAGGAGGAGGAATGTCGGCGGTGTGGAGGTATTTCAAAGTAGATGATGGTGACTAAAGTAAAGCGGACTGCAAATTATGCTCTGCAAAGCTGTCAAGAGGAGGTCCCCGGATCGACTCCTGGTTCGGCCGGACCTTTACTGCGTGTCATTCCCCTGCTCTCTCTCCCTGTTTCCTGTTTCATCTTCACTGTCCTATCAAAATAAAGGTGAAAACCCCCCCAAAAAATTATAAAAAAAACATCTAAAAAACCAACACGACGCAGAGTTCAAAGCGTTTGCTAATAATGGCAAACAGCAACAACCAACTTTGCAGCAAACTCTGGAGAAGAAGGAGAAGATGTTAAGAGACAACCCGCGCGCAGGGAAAATAACAGAGGCTCTTACCCAGTACATTGCTCTTGATGACCAGTCATTGTCGGTTGTTGATAATATGGGATTTAGACGTCTTCTCAGCGTACTGGAGCCGAGGTATGAGACCCCTAGCCGACACCACATCACTGACACAGTATTGCCAAAGCTACACGACTTTGTGAAGAGGCACGTCCGCAGCCTGTTGCAAGACATTTTGGCCCTCAGCTTCACCACTGATGTTTGGATGAGCAGCGTTAGCCCGGTGTCCCTCATCAGTTTAACTGCACAGCAGATTGACGAGGATTTTACTCCACGAAGAGTCGTCCTGCATGCAAAACAATTTAGCAGTTCGCACACCAGCCAAGCCATCACAGGTGTGTTTGATGACATGCTTCAGACATGGGGGGTCCCTAAAAGTTCTGTTCATGTTGTGCTACGTGGTAATGCGAAAAACATGATCAAAGCCATGAGTGACGCTGGACTCCCGAGCCTGCCGTGTGTCGCACACACCCTCCAGCTGGCTGGTAATGAGGGGCTTTTAGCACAGAGGAGTGTGGCTGATGCTGTGGCAGTGGGACAGAAAATAGTTGGACATTTTAAACATTCCGCCTTAGCCTACTCCTGCCTTGAAGATATTCTGTTTGTTAAAAAAAGATGCAGTTGAATGCTAAAATGTCAATAACAGTACTTTAACAGTACTTCTATTTGAGTAAAATGTGTGGCAATGCCATATATAATGGAATGTTCAAATGTCAGTCACAGCAATTTCTTACAGCCAGAGAATGAAACAATACCTGATGAAAATAAAACACATTTTCAAGTAAATGTATGAAGTGTAATGGCATTAATAAGTACTCGTATCGGTACTCTGTATCGGCAAGTACTCAGATCCAAGTATCGGTATCGTATCAGTTTGAAAAAAAGTGGTATCGTTGCATCCCTAGTGTAAGGGGGTGGGATTTGGGGATTCTAAATTGACTCCCTATGGTATTTTTAAAATACAGATCAACTCTACAAAGAGTTAAATATTGAGTTCAATTTTACATCCTCTACAGTGTTAATATGGCAGTAACTCAGTGTTAAAAAAGAATATATGGATAGTGTTAACTTTTGACACTACACGCTAGTGTTGTATAAATTCAGTATTGTGTGGATGTCGGGGACAAGGCGTGTTGACTTTCAGACCAAAAGATGACCCGAGGGCGTGCTTCAGTTATCAATGTATCACACTACTTAGCCTCCCCGGGGGAAAGTTTATACCAGGGGGCTAAAAAGGTGGCTCTGACCGATCACCAAACCTCAGGTCCAGGATGGACCAGTTTGTTATTCTTGCAAGGTTACTATAGAAGCCATAGGAGTTGGCTAATCTACATTTTTTTGTTGTGTTTGTTGGGTTAGGGTTAGGGTTAGTCTGAGGCCATGTTGGTCATTCTATGTTGGGAGTGGATTGAGCATCAGGCCTCTGCTTGCTGTGAAGATCTCACAGACATGGTGAGAGATGGGGAGGAGGGCGGGTGTGGGTTGGCCCATAAACCAAATCCTCTGAGTTCACTATACACCTATCACTGCAGCTTCTCCTAGGTAACATGATGTAAGAATTTGTTGGGAGGACAACATTCCACTCTCCTTGCACTGCAACCCTGAGGTGCTAACTTAAATACAACATGGACGATGTAATGGAACTGTATTTGAGGACACAATATTTACATTTTGCAATGTCCTATATAATGTTCCTACACTGCTCTACATTTTGGCCACTTCATCTTGTCTCACATTTCTGTTTTCTTGATCTGTGACCACTCCTTCCTCTGTTACTTTAGTAGTTTGTGTGAAGTACACCCTCTGCCGGTATTAAAGTTCATTACACAGCATGTGAGCTCCAGAGAAATGATACAGCAATTAAATGAAACTGGTTAATTGATTACTACATTTTAATCAGTCAAAGTCTTCACCGCAATTAATAGATGGTTAATCATTAACATCCCTAGTGGCTGGGCTCACCCTTAGAGATAGGATGGATGTCCTAAGGAGGGCTTGGAGTAGAGCAACTCAACCTTTGTGTCAAATGGAGCCTTAAAGCTGCCAAACTACCAAAAGTTCTCAATGTGTCTTTCAGAGTTAGTCACAAGGAAACTTTCCTAATAGATTCAGTGTAAAAATGTTTCCTATTCTCAAAAAATATTTTCCTCAAAAACAGATGCTTTATATGGGAGGGGTGTCCATAATAGCTGTCTATCAGCCACTTCATCTGTGTGAGAATATCCCCTTTTATACATTACGTTCAAGGCAGGGTTGTACAATTATTCTTCCTTGCCATTCTGTATAAATCGTACGAACACAGAATCAGGGGGCATTGTTGTTCTGCTGTTACGCCGACAGGTAGTCACAGAGCTGAATCGACACCTCTGTAAAAGGGACAAACAGCAATGCTGTTGTGTTACACATACGCCTCTCATTCTGGAAGACCAATATGCAATCTAAAATCACACAGTGGGACAGCATTATTCCGGATTTGTTTGGTTCAGTGTAAACAAGCAAAGCTGGCATAACGAGGGGTTTTCTTTGAGGCAATATAGCACAGTCTCTTTTTAATAGGAGCTAGTGTGTGTGTGTGTGTGTTGTGTGTGTCTGTGTGCGTGAGTGAGTGTCAATGAGAAGAGCTGCCTCTAAGCTCAGGTATTTTGTGTTTGTTTCCACTCCATAATGAAGAAGTAATGAGCAGTCAGACAAGTTGTTGATTACCTTTTTTCCACCAGCTTGCTCAGCACTTACAGATGGCTTGCAATTGTCTCTACTCAAGTATGTGTGCGGGCATCTGTTTGCCTGTGTGTATGTGTGTGGGAGTACTTCCTGTGTTTATGTGCTGCATGAGTGAGCAGGTGAATGAAGAATTTATCGATAGGAGTTTCCATATGAACAAAGCAGGACCTCTTTACCCCAGGGGTGAGTTAGGATTTCCTTTGTAGTGAGGTACTAATAAGGCCATTGGACAGTGATGGATGAAGCACTCCTCAGAGACTGTCACATCAATTTCTCTTTCCATAATAGTTTCCTCTGAAGTGAATCAGTCTAAGTTTTCTTAGGGGACATCTGTGTGAGAGTGGGGGTGCTGCGGTAAGCGTATTCTGTCACTTCCGGTTACCGGTGTTTGGTGATTATCATTTCTTGCCTACCTGTCTCAGACTAGATACTTTCTCTTTACCGACATTACATCTCTGACTCTATCACCAATTTAATCTGCACATTCACAGTAACAGTAGTTGCTAAATCACCCTCAACTCTCCACTTTCTGTGCGCTACTTTATCGATTCACACTATCTTCTGCTACTGATTTAGCCAAACTCTCAGCCATGGCCTCTCGTTCTCCTTCTCCCTCTCCTGCTCTCTCTTGCTCTGCGTGTCAGATGTTCAGTTACAGCTCTGCCTCGTTTAATGATAATGGTATGTGTAATAAATGTAGTCTGTTTGCTGTAATTGAGGCGAGGCTTAGTGAATTAGAGTCCCGGCTCCGCACCATGGAATCTAATTCAGCAGCTAATGCTAAATAGCCCCCTGTAGCCGGTGCGGAGCAGCCTAGCGTAGCTCCTGTTAGCATTCCCCCGGCAGTTCCAGAGCAGCCGGGAAAGCAGGCTGGCTGGGTGACTGTTCGTAAGGACAGGCGTAGTCGTAAGCAGAAGCCCACTGCCGACCACCACCCAGTTCACGTTTCAAACAGATACTCCCCGCTCAGCGACACACCCGCTGAGGAGCCAACTCTGGTGATTGGCGACTCCATTTTGCGGAATGTGAAGATAGCGACTCCACTGACCATAGTTAAATGTATTCCTGGGGCCAGAGCGGGCGACACTGAATCATATTTAAAGCTGCTGACTAAGGATAAGTGTAGATATAACTAGAAAATGCATTTCCTGTGGAAAATGCGTGTGAATGCTGAGAGCTGAATGGATCGCTGAAGCAATGCTTAAAATGGCTGAAATTATTGTTGAAATGCAAAAGAAGTAGTTAAAAGGCTGAAATTGTTGAACTACAGAAGAAAAAGTTGAAATTTGAAAGGCAAAAGTAATTGCTGAAGTTTAAAATGGCAGAAATTAGTAGAGAGAAAGGGTAGATGCAGAAGCTGAAAGTTAAAACCAATAGCTGAAGAATTCATTTGAATAGCAAAATTGCAGACAAAGTTGAACATTTTAGAAAGCATAAAGAGTTGAAGAAAGTTGAATAAGCACAAATGTAAAAAGGTTAATAGTTTAAACCTTTTGATAGTTGAATGGTTTCTGTAGCAGAAAGTATGCAGGAGTAGTTACAACCCAAACAGGGGTGGAAGCAGAAAGGAAAAACAGCTAAATGCAGAATCAAAAGTTGGAAGTTAAATTGTAAAAGTGGTGATGGAAGCTTAAGTGCATTAGATAGAAAAGCAGAGAGCACAAACATGTTGAGGAATCAGCTTAAAGGGAAATAATACACAGCCAAAGCTGGACGATGAAATATGAACGAGGAATGTCTGAACTTCCTAACAGGTAAAATGGAAAGAATTAGGTATCATTAGTGTGTGTGTGTGTGTGTGTGTGTTTGTGTAATGGGGGTGGTGGGAAATTTTAAAGGTAAAATCTGTGTAAAAGTAAATCACCAATCAAAATGACGGCTGAGTTAATGTATAGTTTCTATGTAGATGTCTGTGTGTGTGTGTTTGTGTGTGTGTGTTTGTGTGTCTCTGTGTTTGTAAACAGCACAGAGATCAAAGGCAGCAGCTACAGTGAGCTCTGAGCCCACACAGCCACACAATACAGAGATTTGCTTCTGTGTACCTCTCAAACTCTCCCTATTAATTCAAAAACCATAAGTGATATCAATGAAATCTGACTACCAGCACCAGCAGACTTTACTGAACACAGACATGTGTTATTTGTGTAGATAAAGTGAAAAATGACCACAGTATGGCAGTTTAAAAACTGGCCTGGTTTGGGTTTTGTCTGAGGACAGCTAAAATGGAGATGAATGGGGCAGTTGAGGTGATCAGAGGCTGCTACCTCAAAAACCGTAAATCGTATGGTTTAGGGAGTCACACTGTGTGAAAGAGCACAAAAATATCTACAATCTGAGGTATAAACTGTGTGTGAGAAGTGAAAGGTGTGGGCAGGAGAAGAGTTGAAACACAAAAATTTGAGAAAAAGTTGAAGGGCTGAAAGCCAGCGCAATACACACCCATTATAAACTCAGAAATTGCCAAAAATGAGTATGAAATATAAACTGCTGTAATTCAAAAACTGTACAAGATATCAAAAAGTTGAATGTAAGTTTAATAGCTGAACTTGTTGGGACCTGTTTAAAGTTTAAATGAAGTTTCTAGCACAAAGTATGCTGAAGTAGTTAAAGTTCAAAGAGGCTGAAGTTTTGAAGGAGTTGAACATTCCGTCCATTCATTTGAATGGGAGAAAATTTGCAGAAAAAGTTGAATATTTTAAAAAGTATAAATAGTATAAAAAAGTTGAATACAAGCTGGAATGTCCTAAATGAGCTGAACATTTTGGTGGTTGAATGGTTTTTCTAGCACAAAGTATGTGGGAGTAGTTAGATGCCGAAAAAGGGGCGGAAGAAGAACCAGAATAATAATAATAATAATAATAATAAAGATTAGAAGAACAATAGTGTGAATGCTTACTCAGCATTCACACTAATAAAGATTAGAAGAACTAAAAACTAAAAATAAAATTGTTATTCACGTCGGCGCTAATGACACCCGACTACGCCAGTCGGAGGTCACAAAAGTTAATATTGATTCGGTGTGTACATTTGCAAAGACAATGTAGACTGTAGTTTTCTCTGGTCCCCTGCCCAACCTGACCAGTGATGACATATAGCCGTATGTCTTTGCTCAACCGCTGGCTGACAAGGTGGAGTCACAGCCATTTTCGATTCCAGTTTACTAATTAACCCTAAACCTAAATTAAATTATAATTCATTTGAGAGCCTTGTTCTTAGTTTGTCCCACCCAAGGTGGAAAACATTAAAGCCAATTTTATTTGCTATAGTGTACCGTCCTCCTGGTCCATACTCTGATTTCTTATCTGAATTTTCAGAGTTCCTGTCGAGTTTGGTACTTAAAACAGATAAAGTTATTCTCGTAGGTGTCTTCAATATTCATGTTGATGTCAATAATGGCAGCCTTAGCCCTGCTTTTTCCTCATTACTAGACTGTATTAGCTTCTCTCAGTGTGTAAATAAACCCACTCACTGTTTCAGTCACACTCTCGATCTTGTTTTAGCTTATGGTATTGACATTGAACATATGACAGTCTTCCCACAGAATCCTGTTCTGTCAGACCACTTTTTAATCACTTTCGAATTCATATTGCTGGATTATGTATTATCCTGACTAGAAATATTTCCGATAATACAGTAGCTAAACTCCCAAACCCATACACTGAAACAAACAGCACGTAGGCTCGAAAGAATGTGGCGTTCCACCAAACTGGAAGAATCCCGCTTAGCCTGGCAGGATAGTGTCAAGAGATATAAAAAGGCCCTCTGTAATGCAAGACGTGCCTATTACTCATCATTAATAGAGGATAATAAGAACAACCCCAGGTTTCTTTTCAGCACTGTAGCCAGGCTGACAGAGAGTCACAGCTCTATAGATCCACGCATCCCTATAACCCTCAGCAGCAATGATTTTATGAACTTTTTTAATGACAAAATCTCTACCATTAGAGATAAAATTAATCACATCCTGCCTTCAACCAGCACTGATTTATGTCACAACACAGGATCCATTGACTCAACTGCAAAACCTAACCTTGACTCTTTTTCTCCCATCGACCTCCCCCAGCTCACATCAATTCAGCAATTTCAGCATCTGAACCTTCAACTTGTCTCCTAGACCCCATCCCAACTAGGCTGCTTAAGGAAGCTCTGTCCTTAATTTGCAGTCCTGTATTAGATATGTTAAATCTGTCCTTGGTAACAGGTTATGTGCCGCAGTCGTATAAAATAGCTGTAATCAAACCTCTTCTAAAAAAGCCCACTCTAGATCCAGACGTATTAGCCAATTACAGACCAATATCTAACCTCCCCTTTCTTTCCAGAATCCTAGAGAAAGCAGTTGCAAAACAATTGTGCGACTTTCTACAGGATAATAGTTTATTTGAGGTTTTTCAGTCAGGATTTAGGTTGTATCACAGCACAGAGACAGCACTTGTAAAAGTTACGAACGACCTCCTAATCGCATCAGACAACTGACTTGTTTCTGTACTTGTCTTGTTAGATCTCAGTGCTGCTTTTGATACGATTGACCATCACAATAACAACTACTCCTCCATGTACACAAAAGTTAGACATGGAGTTCCACAAGGGTCAGTGCTTGGACCAATCCTCCACTTTGTATACGCTTCCCTTGGGCAATATTATCAGGAAACACTCCATAAATTTCCATTGTTATGCAGATGATACACAGCTTTATCTGTCAATGGAGCCTAACGAATCCAATCAGCTAGCCAAACTCCAGGCTTGTCTTAGGGACATTAAAATCTGGATGACAAGCAATTTTTTACTACTGATCTCCGATAAAACTGAAGTCATTATAATTGGTCCTGAACACATCAGAAATAAATTTTCTAATGATGTAGTTCCATTACACGGCATTGCCCTGGCCTCCAGCTCCACTGTAAAAAATCTTGGAGTTATCTTTGATCAGGATATGTCCTTTAACTCACATATAAAACAAACTTCTAGGACTGCCTTCTTTCACCTGCGTAATATCACCAAAATTAGACATTTTCTGTCTCAAAAGGATGCAGAAAAACTAGTCCATGCATTTGTTACTTCTAGGCTGGACTACTGTAATTCATTATTATCAGGCTATCCCAACAAGTCTCTAAAGACTCTCAGACTCTCAAGACTCAGCTGATCCAAAATGCTGCAGCACGATTACTGACAGGAACTAGGAAAAGAGACCATTTTTCTCCTGTGCTAGCCTCTCTATATTGGCTCCCAGTCAAATCCAGAAGAGAATTCAAAATCCTCCTCCTCACTTACAAAGCCCTTAATGGTCAGGCTCCATCTTATCTTAAAGATCTTGTAGTCCCCTACAATCCCACTAGGACTCTGCGCTCCCAGAATGCTGGTTTACTGGTGGTTCCCAGAGTTTCCAAGAGTAGAATGGGAGGCAGAGCCTTCTGTTATCAGGCTCCTCTACTGTGGAACCTTCTCCCAGTTTCGGTCCGGGAGGCAGACACCCTCTGTACCTTTAAGAGTAGGCTTAAAACTTTCCTTTTTGATACAGCTTATAGTTAGGGTTGGCTCAGGCTTGAACCATCCCTTAGTTATGCTGCTATAGGTCTAGACTGCCGGGAGATCTCCCATGATGCACTGAGCTTCTCTCTCTCTCTCTCTCTTTCTCTCTCTCCACAGTATGGATACATAGTCCATAAATACATGTTACTAACTCAATATCTTCCCTTTCCCGTAGTATTGTGCTCTTCCATCTCTCTCTCCTCTTCTGTCTCTTTCTGCAGGTATTTCTGCCTCTGGAGCTGTAGAGTCTGATCTGTGATGACAAGTCTCCTGCTGCTCCAACAACTCCACTCAACACTTGCTGCTATAATTAGAAATTACTTATACTGCTATTAGTTGTAGTGCTATGTTAGCAGTTAATACTTTAATTATCACTACTATCTGTAAATGACAGTAAATTATGTTCGTGGTAAAAGCAGCTGTCACTTTACGTTTTGTGCTTTTATTTTGAAGAGCACCGCTCTTCTTCTACTACTTCCTGTTGTTGTTGACGCTAGACTTGCCGCTCCCGTCTCGTCGTAACGACATGTTCCCGTTGCTCCAAAGTTGGTAAAACATGCAAACAGATTATTTACTTGTCATATTCTGCGTGGAAACTTGTGAAAGGGAATTTTATTGTGGTTCGCTTCGTGTTTGTGTCGTGTGTATGTCACGTTTAAGGAATGTCAGTGCGACGTGTGTGTGGAAGATAGGCTGCTAGCAGGCTGAGCTCAAACTTAGCGCCCTTGGAAGCAGAAGGAGGTAGGAGGAGATTGATGGTGTGTTCATTGTAAAAACGAGTGGTTCATTTTATTTAAAACAGAATTTGTGTTAAGTTTAAAAAATGTAAACGTGTTTCTATGCATTATTTGTGGAAATAATATGGTACTGTGGCATTTGTATTTCTGTCCATATAGTTTTCACGGTGTCAGAATGCGAGGTGAAAAAGAGGAGAGAATTAAAGTTGCACCAGTCGAAACTCTCTGCATCTTGTTTGGTTATTCCAAGTGGGCCGCTACACTATCATTACTACTACTGTTTTATTGGCATCACCTTACATCTTATATGGAACCCGTGTTATGCTATGTTCTTCTCTCGCTATTTTCTGGATAATTGGGCTCTAGTAATGAACTCCAGGGAACAGGCAGGGGAGCAGCTGATGCTAGTTTTTTTAAAGTATTTTTTTGGGCTTTTTTGCCTTTATTTATAGGACAGTGAGAGAGAGACAGGAAACAGGGAGAGAGTGGGGGAATGACATGCAGTAAAGGTCCGGCCGGATCGGGAGTCGAACCGCCTGCTCAGACCACTAGGGCCCACATGGTATGCGCCCTAACTATTCGGCTATGAGGGCGCCCCCAGCTGATGCTAGTTTTGTTGCATATTCAAGCACTGAGCTTTTCATCTGTGTTTCATTGTAGAGATGGGGCACAGCCTGTGGAGTCCTGCCACACCTGTCTGTCATCAACTCATTAGTAGCAGTATAAGAACCCTGGCTTGACCTCCACCCTACCATGTGATAAACTATTCAGGCCAGTTCACCAATGAAACTCACTCTAGTGAAGTCTTCTGGTGTCTCGTTAGTTAGTTAGTTAGTTACTTTATTGTCCCATGGGGAAATTCATTTTCACAGCTGTACAGGCAGGGAGACACCATAGCACACACCCACACATATAACACACTACAGTCATTTGTGACAAAGTACAGATATCAATTTCAGACCGTTATCACATATTGTTCAGAGTATTGATGGCTGTGGGGATTAAACTGTTTTTAAAACGTACTCTGTTGTATCTGATGGACCTGTATCGTCGACCAGAGGGTAACAGGGAGAAGCAATGGTGCAGTGGGTGAGTGTGGTCCTGTGTTATTGCCTGAGCGATGCGTGTAATGGCCTTAGTGTTTAACTGTGAGAGGTGTCCAGTGTGTCTTGCCTAATTGTGGTTTGTCTATAGCACTTACTGATTGGCTCTGGCGCTGGCTCTGGCCCTGGCTCTCCAGCCCCAGGGGTTTCTGGTCTCTGACCGTTCTCTGCTCAAGAATCACCAGACCTGCTTTCATTCCTTTCACTCCTCCGCTCAGTAAATTTAAATTAACATTTATGACTTTTTATTTTTACTTTGTGTCAAGCGTAACACCTTTTACATGTCAAATCACAATATATGAATACACAGTGTAGTATAAACAATGTCACACTCAGCTCAGTCAAATATGTGTCACTAGACATTGACAATTTGAATTATAGAATTTAAAACAATTTTTAATTTGAACCATTCACACTTTTCAAACTAGGAAATGCATTTTTAATTTTTAAATATTTGCTTTAGAAACTGAATTTGAATTGCAAAAATTGGAACTGAAATGTAAAATTCAGTTCTCTACATATTTCCACATTCAGTCCTGACATTTTAATTTCAGTTTTCAAAAATTCAGTTTTCTGTTGTGAACATGCAGGGCATTGAGGAAGAGCAATCAAGTACAGAGTGCAGAACATTCATCATCTACTTTATGTTTTGTTTTTGATCATTTCCTTCACTCCTATTGAGCCATAATTTTATCACTGGGAATTAAACAAGCTGAAGTGTCATTTTACCTGCTTCTACCGTTCCTATGATCGGCTAATCCCTTGTCTGCTTTGACTAAGAAACATTGACTGCAGGCATCTGATACTGACCTTGCTATCTAGCTCAATCACATTTAACCTACCAACAATAGTTCTGCATGAAATTTATATTAGGAAATAGATTCTAATATTTAATATAACATGCCTCAAAAGAATGAATTGTATGGAAGGGAAAGAATTCTATGACGGGATTTAGGAAAAATTGACTTTGTAATATTTGTAAAGACGGGTGCTCTCTTGGTGCGTTGTTGGCTTTGCAACTGGCAATAACCTTGATTTAGGCATGTTACTGAGAGATATTTAAATCAAGTATTAAAATTTCCTAACATAAATTAAAAATCTGGTCAGCTCAGCTCACTCCAGAGCCGAATGACCATGGTCCAGAAGAAACCATGGCAGCTGCTGTCCCAGAGTCCCACAAGGTCGGTTAGGTTATAGGGACGTGTTCATAATGATGCTTACAAATATATACATGAAGGAGTTACTAATTACCCATGGGGCAGAGTAGTGTTAGGTTTCAATAAGCAGAATCTGTCATGATGAAGACCTTCCACTGGCCAAAGGTGAAACCCTCCATGCTGCAGTTAGCAATACGTTTGGCTGCTATGGTACCAACAGCCTGGCATCTCAGTGGGCACTAGCTCTGTGGTGGGCCACTATTCCCTGTTTCCATAGTTGTTTGTGTATAGTTCACTGTATAAAGTAGGGATGTGCATGAGTAATTGATTCATCGACATGGTAAACATAGTCGCCATCTATTTTTAAGAATCAACAAATTTTGGTGGTCATGTGAGGAAGATCTGGGAAATAGCTGCACCTTAGATATGCTCCCGTCCTCCACCTAAAATTAATAACAATTAAACTACATAAACTCTCCATGAAAGTTTAGTTAATGTTGTAAGTAGTCAGCACTCCTACGCAGCCCAAAGTTACAGTTACAGAGTATTTTATATCAAATGGATCAGCTTTCAATAATTATGCAATGGGGAGTAGGCGTTCCAAGTCCATGACTTCTTTATCCTACCCTGACTCATGTAGAGACCCATTTGTTTTTAGACCTGTTTCTAGTGCAGAGATCTGTAAAGCCTTGAAGGCTATTGATCCAAAAAAGTCACCCAGCCCTGACAATCTGGATCCTTATTTTTCAAAGGTTGCGGCTGATCTTATTTCTATGCCCATTGCATATATTTTTAATCAGTATCTCCAGACAAATTTGATCCCCAAAATTTGAAAAGCAGCCTATGTCCTCCCCTTATTAAAAGGTGGGGACCCTTCGGATTTAAACAATTATCGCCCTATATAAAAACTTTATGCACTTGCCAAGATCCTAGAATCTCAAGTAAACATTCAATTGAAACAATTCTTGGCCAATAACATTTTGTGTAAAACTCAGTCTGGCTTTAGATGAGATCACAGTACTATAACAGCAGCTATTGCAGGAACAAATGATACCATCAACACCTTAGATAAAAACAAAAAAACAAAACAAAACAAAAAAAAAAAAAAAAATGTGCCGCTCTGTTTGTTGATCTGTCAAAGGTTTTTGACTCTAGTGATCATCAGCTGCTGCTGAATAGACTCCATAACATCGGTGTGAGTGATAAGGCTGTAGAGTGTTTCAGACAGAACACAGTGTGTCTCTGCTAATGGCCACAAGTCCAGTTTCTTGGGCATCTCCAGGGATGTGCCCCAAGATTCAATTTTAGCTCCAGTTTTATACACCTTTATACAGATGACACAGTTATTTACTCAGCTGACTGTTCCTTGACTCAGGCTGTTGATAAGCTCCAGAGAGCATTTGAGCAGTCTTCACTGTCTGAGTTAAAGCTGGTCCTCAACGTGAACAAAACCAAATTTATTACCTTTTCCACAGCTCACTCCCAGACCCCTGAGAATATTGGCATTTACACCCAAACTGGGGAGTCAATCGAACAAGTATCATCATTTAAGTACCTGGGTATCTGGGTGGATGATAAACTGTCCTTTGGAGTCCACATTGAACACCTGGTGAAAAAACTGAAGGTTAGGCTGGGTTTTTACTCTTGAAATAAAGCCTGCTTTAACACCACAGTGAGAAAAAGGCTTATACAGGCTACGTTTTTAAGCATTCTGGACTATGGTGATATCATTTATATGCAAGCTGCCTCCTCCTCTCTGCATTGTCTGGAGGGAGAGTGGAGCTTTATTCTGGAGACATGGGAGAGAGATGAAGACTCTCAGGTGCAGCTGTAACCGGACAGTTGGTGATGGGAGCAGAAGGTACTGTCTATAGGACCTACACAGACCGGAATCACATTAAGCCCAAGGCTCACTACACTGTCATGTTCATTTTAAAGGTAGTGTTTTCTGAGTTATCGTTATTTGGTATTGTAAATTCCCCCATTCTGGGAAATTGGAAAATTCTTCTGGAGGTGGGAGTTGAAGACTTCAAGGTCAGGGACCTTAGCCAGATATTCCCAGTTCACCCTCACTACATTATGGTTTACCAGGTCTGTTGGGCAGCCTTCCCTGCCATCTGATCCAACTGCGAACCAGGACTCAAACCTGGAACCTTCTTGCTGTGTGGCGATAGTGATGGATAAAGATGGAGTTCAGTGGTCTCCATTTTGAAAGATGATGACGTCATCGCTGCAGTGTCTCAAATTTCAAGTACCTATCGGTATCACAGAAGTTATCAGTTTTAAACTTTCTGCATAATCACTCAAACAGTTTAATTACACATGCCCATAACAAGACCTGTGTAACTCATCTCCTTCTACCTTAGGTCACAAACTGCACCCCTGGTATATACTGGCACATTTCCACCAATCCAGATCGTGTATGGTTTCCACCTCTGAACCCTGCCTATCACTGCCTGCACACTACTCAGGAGAGCCTGCAACCCTTTGACCCAGCATTTACTGATTGTCAAGCTTCAGCCTTCCTTGCTCCCCACCAAAAGAGCCAGAGTCATTATATATATATATATATATATATATATATGTATATGTATGTATGTATATATATGTATGTATATAAAATCTTCATCCATAGTATCTGGCAAGGTATGAAGTTGGCTGTCTAAAATCAAGAACTATGATGCTTATCGCTGGCAAGTTGCATTCCTGTTTTATTTTGGTTACTTACCTTGTCCTCTCATTTCAGAGTCTACTGTCCCTGTGTGTTACTGCATCTATGATTGTCAGTCCAGCCCTTATGTATTGCACCTGTGTCTCCTTGTCTTCCTCTCTTAGTGTATTTGGGCCCTGTTTACATGGTAATGGTTTATGAATAAAATGTTAAACCTTTGTTGTGGTTTGGCCTTTTGTTCAACTTTTGAAATCAGGTTCAAAAGTTGTGTAATCTTTTGAAAATGCCACCCTTGCCATCACCATGTAAACTGGCAATACGTAGTTCTGTCAGCTCTTCTCCTATTGCGACAGGGCAACAGCAGCAGTCTCTCTTCATCAGAAATATAACTCAAAGCTAGCAGGAGAATATCACACAAGCAGGTGATCTGAGGGGAGCAAATGCAGAGGATAGGCAATTGGCTCTCATACATTTAACATGTTGTATATTGGATAAAAGCTGCAGAAGCTGGCTAAAATTATGGCAGGGTTACATTCTCACTTTGGAATCTTGAATTGTACAAGAATGTCCATTCAATGTCCACCAGTAATTTGTCAGTATGTTCATGATGTTCAATAAAGAGAAAAAAAATCTTGACTTGTCCTTATTCCAAATCTGTGACTGTGAATGCATAATAAATCCGTAAATAAATGTTACTACTGCCATGAGAAAAGGGTAAAGGCATTTGTTTCAGTTGCATTTCATCTATTACATGACTGAGAAATACACAATAATCTCTTCAGAGATAGCCAACACAGGATGTCCGTGTCAACTGTTTGGCTCTGTTTACAAGTACTGTACCCTGTAGGTACCCGCTACTTATATATTAATATTTACAGTGTAATTTATTTCTCCTTTCCTCTAAAATTCCCAATAGTTACTCCCTTCTAGCACTGTACCTACATTCAATTACCAGTACCAGGATTTGGTACGTATTTTATAATGTATTTATTTACGTGAGCATGCTTTGATTAAGGTCTGACAGACCAAAAGCTCACTAATAAAGTGAAAACACTGCATGGATTTAAGTGTGCAGAGATCTTTTCTGTCACTTATTTATATGATGAAATTACAGAGAGTTCAAAGGAATTACACTGTAAATGTCTAAAAATACATCCTCCCTATCCTGAGTTGTGACAAGGGAAGTAGAGTTCAAGGAATAAGGGGATAACAATTTTGTAGTCCATATACCTGGACATACACAGTAATAAAATAGCTTTCTCACACATTTTAAGTGGTTTGTCTTAATTGTAGTGTACTGCCACCCAAAGGTACTGGCAGTTACATTCACTAGAACTTGTGAGGCATGCTTTTCAAAAGAGGAGAAAATTTACATCTCATTTGTTATATCTATGGATAGCACACTATTATTTGGGCAATGTTTTTACAAGAATATATATAAAATTTTAATATTTTAAATAAACCATATCATAAATAATCTAATTACGTTATCACCATCCATATGTCATTAGTCATTAATCATTAATTTGTTTAAAACTCAACAACACAACTTTGTAAAGCCCTTATTCCCTAACCTCCCATTTTCCCAGTTGATTCAGCAATTCTCTACAGTTCAGATCTCATGAAGGTCCTACCTTTATATACTCTTCATCACATCCGCAAACCTACATGATGGTAGAACTTATTTCAGGACTAGGCAAGTGCCAACAAAGACATTGGGTCCAGCCTAATTTGGGGTAACAGTAAATGGATCTTAACATCCAGGCTAAATAAAAACTCAGTCACTGTGTTCCTCCCTGCAATGACAGGTTGATTGTTTTTCAGCTTTATATTTCCACATAATTTCTTATTCTTCTTTTGCAGCAGCGACCCCCAGCCCCTTGTCCTCCCCCCATACTGCCTTCAACTCTGGCCAAATGCTACCCCAACTGTTAAAACATATGGCGGTCATTCCTGAGGAATGACAGTGAATGTGTGTGTGTGTGTGTGTGTGTGTGTCTGTTTGCGAAGGCCCAGTGACATATTTGTTAGCAATTACAAATTGTTTCTCCCCAGGTATATAATTGCATAGATGCCTGCACATGTGTATGCATGGGAGTGTCTATGTTGAGCTGAGGAGAAAAGCATGCTGTGACTGATAGCACTGATCAGACTGTCTGCTATCAGAGGAAGAACGGGGTGACGGAGTAAACCAGATGGTATGGCACAAAATGATGAGAGACAGAGAAGAAGAGATGGGAATGAGAGTAATAGATGGAGAAAACAGAGTGTCTTAAGATGAATGCTCCTTGCTGAGAGGTGAAAGTTTACAAAAAGCTTTCTGTCTTGTGATAAAGACATTAACCACCAACTTCTGCTACTTAAAATATGATATTTTAACAGTTTTATATTATCAGCTTGAAATCCCACCTCTAAAAGCAAAAATCTGGCACAATGAATGTACCTTTAAGACACACACCTTGTTATATTTACATGCTGACAGTTTTACATATGGTCTAATGTTTGATCAAGCACTCATTTTCAGTCACACATCAGGAATGAACTGACATAGAGGCCACAGCAGCACAACACTGTGTGTGAACTTTAGATGAGGTACTTCAGTGAGGAGTATATCAATTAATTAAAGTGATATATTACCACTTTTTACTTTTTAATGCAATTTAATCTGCTTTATTTATTCATTAGGAGAGAAGGCCCCCCAAGGGCATCTAACCCCAATTTTACTGCATATTATGTGGCTTTTTGTATCTTTTATGAATTGAGAGGAGTTCATTTTCACCACTACTAACTGATATTTTGAAATTGAAAATTATTTTTAAAATGGATGTACTGTAACCCTACCATATACATTTACAGTAATTTGTAACCATTCTTTTCTCCCTCTCTTCAGACATACTGAATATGTCTGTAGAATGTAGACTGTTACATTAACGTTTTCAAACGAGGACCAAATGAAGAATTTCCATAAAGTTACACCATCTACTCTTCTGAATCTCCAGTGGAAACACCACAGCAGGTGTTTTAATATAGAGCAATTGGGTTAGTATTTCTGATATGATGTGTAAAGAAGTCCAGCTGTCCAGCAACAGTATCATCTTGTACCATGAAAATCAGGATAATTATTGTGAGAATCCTTAAAAAGTTAAATTATGAACCTTGTATGAATGAGAACAAAGTCATATTAAAAGAAGGAAAGAAATCTGCCATACTCCTGAAGCTTAAAACAGAACAACAAAAAAAGTTTTGCAAACAAAATATGAAAATAAACCCCACAAAAGCAGAAAGGAAATAAACTCAATTGAAACTTCACTGTCTGTGTGCTGCTTTCCCTGTTCGCCTCAGGCCACACGACTGTCCACAGCAGACCCCAACTGGACAAAGCCATTTAGACAAGTTGACCCTGATTACTGATGTGTGTGTGTAAGTGTGCGTTCATGCGTGTGCGTGTGTACTCACTGTGACACTAAGCAGCCTCCATTCTGGGTGGCTCTGCTCTCTCAACCCCTTGCCCTCCCACATTTTTCCCTTAAGGGTATGTTGGCCGGAGCCAGTCCAGACAGGGGTTAGGGTTGGTAGTGAAAGTGTGTGGAGGTGTATGTGTGCATCTTTTATTTTAAGTTTAGGAGTGGGGGAGGAGGGGTGGGAATGATGCTGCTGGCATCTCTCACAGATTGCTGTTTGTGTGTGTGCGTGTGTGTGTGTGGTGGTGGTGGTTTTGTTTTCCTATATTTACAAATTAGTATTCAAATATATACTGATATTATATTCCACATCATGTATTATTATTTTTAAAATAAAATATAATGATAAATAAGAAATAAGAAAACCAAATAATAAAAAAAGACAATGTATTTGTTCCCAGGGGATATTCTAAGTACATTTCTTTGATGTTTTAACAACCTTTGATTTTCTGTTCTTTGTTCTGTTGTTTGGCCAAATCCATTTCAAATTAATGAATTCATTCATCACCAAATAATTAAAAAAAGAGAAATTATTTTATAATTGTTAATAGAAGGCAGTTTTATATGACTTACTAAATTAATTGTATAAGGTAAGTAATTAGTCTTTTGTCTGATGAGTCATGCATTGACAATTATATTATTTATTTATTTACTTTTAGTTTAAATAAAAAACAGATGCCATCCCACACTATGAGATTCGGTGTGAGGTTGTTTCCTGTTTCCTTCTTGAAGCTGTGATGAGCTAAAGGCTATCAGTGTCTGACCACACAAGCTCAGTGTCCAGGCAAAGACAGCAATACTAAGCTTATTTACTCCTACTATTACTGATTTGCACACAACACACATTTGCAGTGCAACTTAACAGAAGAGTTTCATCACAAATCTGGCAACAGTTTCTGGATGTGTCATAGTAGTCCAATGCATTAAAATAAAATGCCCATTTCAAAATAAATTGATGAAAAAAGGTTACATAAATTTGTTGCTAAATGCTCCCCAACTTAACATTTTGGTCTCATGACTAAGCACGCTGGTCACTATTAAATAAAAGTCATAATGACAGTCTTACTGGGTACCTCTGTAATATGTTCAGCGTGGCACAAGTCTGAACTGAATGCTGCTAGATTGATGTAAAAACAAGAAACATGCAGAGAGAGAGTCTTAAAACATTACTGCCATCTAACATCATTATAATAAATGTATTATTTCAGTCCAATCAGTGATTGGATAATCTGATTGCTCTAATGCCATGTCACTGACCAGGAGTGGGGACCTACTCAACACATCAGTAGATGAGGTTTACCATTTTTTTGGTGCCTGTTTTTTGATGTCCTGTGTCCGATTACCAAAAGTGAGGATGCACTGGTCCAGAGCCCTGAGATGCACTGCCATCACTGACAGATTCACGCAGGGACAGATTCTTTAAAATGAGGCAATCTATAAAAGTGGTAATTGATGATGATGTACCAGAAGACCCGAGGAAGACTGACAAATTCTGGAAGGTGAGGCCTTTTCTAGATAGGATTCTGCAAGACTGCAGGTCTCAGACTCGACCTGAATGCGTATCAATCGATGAGCAGATGATCCCTTTCACAGGAGCCTGTCCACATAGGCAATAGCTTCCAATGAAGCCAAACCCTGTTGGCATAAAGAACTTTGTTTGTGCAACAGCAGATGGCATTGTGCTGGACTTTAATCTGTATCAAGGTACAGGTGCACTGCTTGACCAGGTCGAAGAACCAGAGGGTCTGGGGTTGGGAAGCTTAGTCTTGGCTCGTCTGTGTCAAACTCTGCATCGTGGCACAAAAGTGTATTGTGACCGGTTCTTCACAAGCAACCAAGGTGCGGAACGACTGATGAAGAAGGAGCTGTATTTGACTGGTACAGTAATGAAGAATCGGGTCGCTGCAGCAGTGCAGAAGTTACCCACTGACAGAACAATGAAAAACGAGGGAAGAGGCACTTGAAGTTTCCACTGAAGATGGAAAGTTGTGTGTAGTGAAGTGGTACGACAACAAACCAGTACTAATGATGTCTGCTGTTCATGGTACACAGCCTGAAGACACCTGCCAGCGCTGGGACAGGAAATTGAAAGAATATGTGTCTGTCTCGCGACCAAGCATTGTCCATGAGTATAACCTCAAGATGGGTGGAGTCGACTTGGTTGATAGAATGATTAGTTACTATCGCATGAGCGCCCGTACTAAGAAGTGGACAATGCGGATAATAATGCACTCCACGGATCTGGCTTTAGCCAACAGCTGGCTACTCTACCGCAAAGACCTTACAGTATGTGGTGCACCAAAGAAAAGCATCATGCAGTTCCTTGAGTTCCGTACAGAGGTGGCAAGGACCCTCTTGGCCCAGCATCACAGTCAAGAAGATGATACTTCTCTTTCAGAGCTGTCAGAGGGAGAAGATTCAAAACAAGGGAAAAAACGTATGGTGACAGCAGTGCCCCATGTCTCAGTCCGCAGGAGGGCTAATGCACATCTCCCAGAGATGATCAGCCTGAAGAACGCAGCAGGCTGCACTGGGAGAACCCGAGTGCATTGTACGACCTGCAAGGTGTTCTTGTGCTTGCAAGCTGATCGCAACTGTTACACAGCCTTTCACACATAGGTATGAACATGTTTGTAAAGAAAAGGTGCAATGCACAATTCTGTGAATGTTTTATATTTTGTTACTTAGACTTATACTTAGACATGTTTACTTGTGGGAAATTCACTTCTCAGTGTTCAATTGCAGTGTAAAAAGGCACAGTTGAGTGGGGGAAAACGGGAAGAAATGTTGGGCAAAAATGCAAAAATGTTGCAATTTCCTTTTGTTTTTTGCACTTTGATGTTCAAAACATGTTGTTATGTGTTATTAATACATGCAAAAGCAGTCAGGAAAGGAAACTGCTGTGTTCAGGGTGGAAATAAATAGTTTTACACTCTATTACACAAAGGTGACTTTATTGTGTTTTATGGAAATTCAGACCTAGTGTCCACATACGTGGACATCATTTTTCTCTAAAACTACATAATTTCAAAAGATGATACTTAGTTTTTATACTTATCAGGTTCCAATAAGCCCAAATAACAAAGAGAAATTAAAAAGGCATATCAAACAAGAGCTCGGGTCTTAAGAGGTTAATGAAGTGTCTGGAAGCATCCACACTTTTTCTTTTTTTTTATATATATGATATCATAACAGACAAAAATACAACAGAAGAAATCAATTGTGCAATGGCCAAACCTACTCCAAATCTAGCAGAAAATACAGCTCTTATTTAGGATGAAATTGCTCAGGGTAAGAAGCTGACTGGGGAAAAAAAAAAAAAAGATTTCATGGCTAACCCCCCCAGTATAACATTGTTTGCAAGTTTCCCATCCCATCCTTTTTTCTGAGATTTGTTCTCAGTTCATCACTCATTCATCCAGTTCTGAGGAGCCCATAATCAACCTTCACGCAGACCATCCACACTCGCCTGCGGTTTTATTTCCACCCGTACAGATCAGCGGGGAATTCAAGCACCGATTCACTGACTTTTTTCTTCTTTTTGTGACCAGTGGCATTTGCAAAAGAGGAGAGCTCTGACATGAAAAAGTTCGGCCTCCTATAATCCGCTTTGCCTTTGTGAAGTGAGTGACTTTGAAACTTGCTATCGCAATTACCTCCTCACTCCCCCTTCTCTTCCCTCCACTCACCGGAAATAGAAAGAGAGATGTCTCTCTCTCTCCCTATTTTACCATCTGCCTCTCTTCACATCCTCCCGTTTGTTTTGGGAATTGTAAGTCTCTCTTTTTTGTTCTTAAATTATCTTTCATTATACTCTAATGGGTTTTCTCATTTGGAGCCTGGTGTGCATAAACGCACATGGAAATTAAAACTTTTTGGTTTGTGACAGAGATTAGCGTCGAGTGGAGGTCAAACATAATAGCTTCCATTTAACAAGAAAGTAGATATGATTATATTGCACTTGCTCTCTGTTCAACTTATGTCCTCAATCTAAACGGTGCTGCTCTGATAGCTTTGCCCTCATTACGCAGCAACAAAAGGGCCCAGGCCGATGGTTCACATTTCCGCTCTTCACTATTTGTCATCCTAAATTTAACATCAGAATAAAATTCTGAAGCCGAAGAAAAACAGACTGGGAAATTCATAGGTGCTTCTTATCCCCCTTACTGTTTGCTTGTAGTATTTATAGTGTCAACAAAGACTTAAGGCTTTTGTTACTGTCAGATGAACAAATCAATGAATATTCAGCTGTACTGGAAGATTAAGCAGGACTTAAGATGATTTAGCATGTGTATCTGAACTCTACCATGTTATTGGTTCATCACCATTTGTAAATATCCAAATCTACCTTGGATTACAGCTGCAACATCTAGTTCAGACAGATAAAAACACACAAGCTCTCCTGAATCTACAATGCTGTTGTAAAAAGGAATGAGAGCACAGAATGTGTGTGTCGACACGACAGAGGAGACAGTGAAGGACGATAAAGATGATTTTTTTTTCTTGATTTGTAATTCAGCATACTGAACATATTATCAAGTGTCATGTTAACCCACATCATGGATGAGTAATCACAAGTGTTAAATGAGTCTGCTGGACAGTGTCAGTCATTCAATCGATTCAATTGTAAAAGTGTCTCAGTTTTGAAAACCTCTGCCATATTATCCAAACAACAAGTATGGGCCTATTATAAATGTCCACCATATGTTTGTCTCTGTGGTAAGTATCATCTGTCAAAGAGCCAGAGCTTCACTCTGTGCCAAAACTGATTTGTCATGCGCATAATCTGTCTCATATCAACCAACTGTACGCATTCCTGCACAAATTAATTTGTCATAGTGTTGCTGAGAATGAATTTATCCTCCCTTTGAAAATGTGAATACAGAGGGCTGAATACACCATGATAGCTCAGTGAGATGAATTAAGAGGCATGACCCCATCATGTGTTACAAAAATACATTTTTCGCAGTATTGTCATATTGTCTCTATTATACTGAAATTCAGTTTAATAAATTTTTGGCTAATCCAAAACAAGCATCTAAATATATCTATAAATTAAGATACTTGTAAAATTAAAATAGGCTCTGTTTTGAGCTAAGCCACAAGTATTAAAATGCTGCTTATGTGATAATGCATCAGTAATAAGACATAGATATTTAGGTACATTTTGTTGATAATACTAAGATACTTTTACAATTTTGAATACTGAACTTGAATGTATCTGCATAAAGCATCCACCACCACTATTGTTTTTATCTATAACAATGCATTATATTCTATAAGCTCTGTGAAATCTCGATTCTAGCACATAAATATAAGAACAAAGTATGGAATTCTGAATAAATTTGATAACAATGTCCTCACAACAATAAAGCCTGTTTAGACTTTTGAAAACTGCTGATTAAACATGATTTACATTTTGGCACAGGACAATGCTATAGGGCTAAAAAATATGTAACAATGCATGACCTGCCTTAGTTTATATTGTATTTTATTTGTGTAATTTCCCTGAAGAAATTACAATTAATTGAATTCCCAAACACCAATTGCCACACAGTGAGCCTGTTGCTTTTGTGGGTGTGCAGGCCTGGGGACCAAGGACAGGTACCTGTTTTGCTCAGTGGTGGACAGCCTTGATATGGAGACATAAATAAAGGAAACACAGAACTTCCCAAATCAGGTCAACACAAGTTTGACTTTTTCCTGTACAACCACAAAATGCATCAGAATAAAAGCACATGAGACCTTCCTTTTCACAATTTTTCTGTTTATTGTTGGCATAATGGTGTGTTTGTGTTTGTAATGTGTGAGAAAAAAAATGTGTGTATACTGGATTCCAACTGCATGTGTACAACACCTTTTGCATTTGGCCATGTTTTTGTTTGTATTTCTTTATAAATGGTCCCTTAAAGTTTTGGTTACAATGACATAAAATTACCACTGATTGCATTCTAAATTATTACCTTTATTTATAGACATGAGCTTCATCAATATCCAAAAGTGGGAAAAAAATAAAATAATGTAAAACAATGAGAACTTGAGTTTTATATCTGCTAAGGCTGTTCTGTCTCCCTTTACGTATCCCACTGGGAAAACAATAAGCCATCTTCAGGGATACTTAAACAAGAGTCAAACCTCTGAATCAGAATGTGGAACCTAGCAAATGGATAGCACGCCTTCAGAACAAGTAGATATAGATGGATTTATATAGAGTTTTATATTCAGTTTGAAACTTTTAAAAGAGTACAGTAAACACTTCTCACACATAATAGAAACTACTTGATGCCTCAGAATCACAAAAGTGCAGGCCAAACACTGTCCAAGCCCACGATATGTTAAAGAAACTAAATCCAAAGCAAAAAAGAACAAAAAAACAAAAAGAACTCAGAATTAGAAAAAAAAACATAAATAAAAAAATATCCTGCCTACAATCTTTTCTTACAAATTTTGAAGGAGATCAGAACAGAGACACCTGACCACATAAACAGAATAGAAAAATCTAAAACTGTGGTATTGCATTTTGAAATGCACAAAGATTCTCCTGTACAATTTGGCGCCTCTCTGCGAGTATAAATGCCTAAAGGGCTCAGTGGTGGTTTCTCTGGGTGGCTCTCATTTCAGTTTGTCTTCAATATACATATCCAGTCCTCATGTGGTTTTGTCTTCCTCAGAGATGTATACATCAGTGCTGTAAACAGACACACGCAGATTGGAAAAGGACAGCGAGATCAGTGAACAGTTTTATCTCTCCATCAGTACTGTCCTTCCTCCCCCTCTGTTAGTTTCTCAGTCCTGCTGAGACAATGGGGTCCTCCCGGTAAGGCTGTATGTCTACCTGCCTGCACCCACCCGACCCCCTCTCCATGTCCGACCATTTCCTAATCCTGAGAGAGGGGTGCCTCCAAAGCCCGGCAGTGATCCAAGGAATTCCAGAGAGGGGGTGTTTTTCATTTTGTGTGTAGTCGTGAGTGTTTTAATTTTTTGCTGGGTGGGGAGGGTTGAGGGAGGGAAGGGCAAAATGGACTGAAATGTTAATGCTTTGTTGTTTGTTTTTTCTATAGCCTTGGTCGTTGGGGAGTGATTGTGCAAAGTCACGCAGTTTCCGATATGTCCATGCGAAAAGAGCTAGCAAACCCCTTTCCTCGCTGTAAGAAGTAGAGAAAAACATAGCATGGTTAGCTCTGTGTGTAAGTACACATGGGGTGTCAAGTTTGTCTGAGAGATGACAGAAAACCAAAAAAGATAGAAAACTAGTACTTAAATGGCCTCATTCACACAGAATTTGTAGGTTCACACCAAGGGGTAGGAAGTCTCACATCTCTCATCTGGGCCATTTCAATTTATTCTTGTGAAATGGTTCATGGATAATATGTGTGTGACTCTGTGATGAGGGTGTGGGGGTGGTGGGCATTATGGGAATAGTGGTACTGAATGATGGGTGAGCTGGTGAATACTGCATGCCCAGTTTATTTAGGACAACAACAAAAAAGGGAGGGTGAGCTCTAACGGGGTAGAGTGTAACCTCTCATTCATTCCCCCTCCCCTTCTCTGTCCCCTGGCTCAATGTTGTCTGTGTTTGATGATGGTAATCACTGAGCTCTGGCCATCACATCCCCCCACCAATGCAGCCCACACTCAATATGACCCCAGGTCAGGTCCAGGCCCGGGCCTGCAAGTCCCAGGACAAAAGAGTCTCTGTGTATCACTGGCTGACTTGATCAGATTAAAGAGCTTTGGCCTCTTGGTATCATCATTCTATCCTTTCCTCCACTTCAGTCCTCTACCCCTCCCTTCTCTGTCTTTGCCTTTATCCACCCCCCACTGCCACCACCGCACTCATTAGCATAAGGCCCAGAGTAATCTACTTTCAGAGAGGAATGAGTGGCAGTGTTCCTGGGGAACGCTGCAATACCGGGAGCCCTTCACGTTAAGTGCTGCATCATAAGCGTGTAATAAGCACATCCATGGTAACTATTAGAACCGGAGCAGCACACAACAAACACAGTGAAGGCTGAGAAGTGTGAACTGAGGAAACACAGAAAATAAAATAATAAAAAATTTGCTAAATGGTTGATGCTTGAAGTTTGGTTGCAAGAATTTTTATCAGGTTTCAATTACACACATTTTACATCATGTTTGTTACTGGAGTTTCAAATAGCAATATTATAGTTTGGTTTCTAGTTTGCATCTGTGATGCTCACATTTTCAGATTTATAAAACTTACACAACAGAAATGTTACTATACTTTGTTATATTAATTAGCATATTTTTTTTTATATTCAATCAGACAGTGTTATAGCTTTGTATTTGTTGATTTATTTATTTATTTATTACTGTTTTCATTCTGTGCACTTCATATAAAATTGAATTATATTACTTGACGATTTCACATGTAATTTTTACATTCCATTTGAGGGTGTTGACATAATGCTGGTTATATACATGTAGACACACACACACACATTATTATATTTTTTTGTGTGTGTGTGTGTTTGCTGGTATGCTAATTTTGTACTGCTAAATTATTTGCTAAAAGCTACAAAAATAATGAAATGCATCTTGCTGCTTTACTTGACTTAAAGTATCATTATCTATAATGACATGGTCCATTTTTTATTGGCAAAAATGCAGTCACAACTGCAGTATTACTGTATTCTTATGATTTCAGTACTTAATTTAACATGTCATATTTTTCTCATATTTATTAAGATGATATTGAGCATCACCTTAAATCCCCACAACTGTTATATCTGACTGATCATTTTATTTCTTTTGTACTATTTTAAATGCTTTAATTGCTTTAATCTATGCTCAGCTTATACAGCTGAAATACATTATTGCTGTAATTTCTCATCATAATGAATGCAGTCTTATCGTAACCTGCTTGGAATGTATGGGCTCAAATGCAAGTCTATATTAGAATAGATAGATAATAGATAATAATAGATAGATTTTGAACTAGTAAAGTGATATTGATGATTCAAATAGTCTTAAAGTTTGTAGTTGTAAATCAACACTTGCAAACCTGTAAAATAAATATTTGTGAAAAATGTGACTTTTCTCTTTCAGGTTTAAAAAAGGCAAACAAATGAAACATTAATTAAAAGAAAAAAAAGGCATTTTTCCTGCTGTTGCTAACAGCATGCTGTGGTTTTAAATGATGGCACTGGGGAAGCAGCGGGGCTCTGACAGTCTGATAATTTTAGCTAGCTGTGTCAGATGATGGGAGAGGGGGCCTCTTCAGGCACTGCTTGACAAAATTATAATTAAGTATTATCACCAAATTGCAGTGATTGAGGATGTGTCTCTTTGTGGCCTTTGAATGAGTTAAGAAAGAGTAATTCCTTGGGAAATGCGACTTTTACCTCCTTTTTTTCTCCTCTTCTCAATTATCTTAAAACTGTTTTTTGATCCTCAGTTCCAATGCAATGATGTGATATGAGTGAGAAAGAGATGTTAAGCTCACTGCCTGCTTCGTCACTGATTAAAAACAGCCATTTTCCATTGCTGGGCTTTTATATTACAGCAGCCATTTTCCATAGTCACACACAGCTTCCTTAATGCTAACTTGTTAACCCATATCAAAACAACCATTTACATCATAATTGCTTTTGGCATGTTTCATTTGAGGCCAATCAGTGCTAGATGTTTGTGTGTGTGTGTCTGTAGTATGAACTGAAATGGTAAGTGAGGGAAGATAAGATCATCACAGTCACAGATAATGGAGATGTTTGACAAAGAGGGAAGAGTTAGTTAAACACTCTGACAAGAGGGCTGAGAGAACAGGGGTCAGACCTGAAATGAATTTCATGCTTCCTTCCGCCAGCCAATCTGGGGAGAAAATTCAATTTGGAATCTTTGCTTTTTCACCTAATTCGATCACCAGATCGGAGAACGGGGCGGGTGCTTAGGCCTGAGCAAAACACAATACTCACTTAAATAAGCTGGGTTACAAGGTGCTCTGGAGCTAGGCAGAAGTGCCTCCAACTCTTTCCTCTCAAGGGAGCTGTGGTGGTGTCTGAGGTGATGGTTTTGGAGGAGGTGGTGGTGGTTTTGGTGGTGGTGGAGGTGTTGATGACTGAGAGGTATCTCTTTGCCAAAGGTGGAGAATGACTTATTGGTTGTTTGCTCTGGGCTTTCAAATACCTCTGTGTCCGGGACAGAGTCCATGCCTGGCACGTGGAGGTTGCTGCGGTAGTCTGGACCCTGACGCCCGTCAGAGGGCATGAAGCTCGGCATCCAGCAGCGATCGGAGTGGCCCAAGGCCTTACACTCCTCTGTGCAGTTAGAGAACAGATCGGCACCTAGAGGTTGAAGGGAGGGAGGAAAAGAGGAAGGGAGGAGAAAAACATGAGATAATGCAAGACAATGAAAAAACATGATACCTGCATAAGTACACATACATACAGGTACACATAACTATATCAGAGTATTCCCACAAGACTTTCACTATATGTTCTTATGCCACCTGCTCTTTGATTCCTTATGCTGGGGCTCTCGTTTCACCATCTTTAAGATCTAAGCCTCGACTAATACACATGCACAATGAATGTATGTTTATGTGTTTGTGTTTTGCTTTGTGACGTTTTCATTTGATAATACTTCTACTTAACCACATGCCAGTGGAGAAAAAAATTACTTTTTACTCGACTACATTTCTAACAGCTGTAGTTACCACCTGCAGACCTTATGATGAGTTTATGAACTATGAAACCATCCATTTCAGTCAGGTAACATGTGAGGAAAAGCACATATTATATGTTTAATATCTGCAAAATATATCCTGCAATTGCACTTTTTCCCAGCATAGTTTCCTTTGTCTGTGGAATGAACAGAGAAAAGCAAAGTGTTGCACTACAGCCAGAAAATGTTTTTTTTGCACTGACGCACAAACTTGCAAATCCCTTTCATTTGTTTTAAGATGTACCATTTTGTTAAATGAATGAATAATTACACCTTTCCCTTTTTTCTTCAACAGTGTCAAGGCTCCACTTTTAGAAAAGTGCTCAAACATAATCTGACCTGTGTGGTGTAGAAAGGGGCAGTAAGGTTTAAGAACTAATCTTATTGTTTCATAGTGAAATTTATCAACGCATTTGGTAAATCAATTTGGGGATAGTGGGCTTTTCAAGGAGAAGTTATTCTGTTTTCAGTAATTCAGAATCAGAATTTGTGGTGTGAATGGAGTCACTCGCTAGAAATAAATTTGAAGCACAATACGCAATAAAATAAAGTATATTTTATTTACAAAATTTGTGATTTGTAAAGTACATGTACATAAAACTCTCTATCCTAAATATTTTTTTCTTATTCAAACCAAACTATGAACTAATATCAAATAATGCATCTGTAATGAAAGTGGGAAAACTGGTTGGTCAGTAGGGAGCCCACGGTTCATTTTAGTCCAGGGCCCCTGCTGTGAAAATTGCCTGCAAGCACTCAGAACACAATAAACACACAAAACACTGATGGCTTGAGGATTAGAATATAATGCAGGAGACAAATATCTTAAAACAATAATTGAGAGAGAAAAGCCTCAAAGACAGAAAATAAAGTTTCACTTTTCCAAAAACAAAGAACTAGAGCACAATTAGCCATTCACCAAGAAACAACCAGTTTTAACCGAGAAGATGTCCACAAGCTGTCCACACTTTAACGTAAGCTGTCTGCATGAGCAGGGGTTGTATTACAGTTCCAGGAGAGGAGGCATCCCCACAGAACATCTGGTTTCACTTAACATTCCTCAGCTACTTCTCCACAAAGCGCTAAAATATAAGTACCATTCATACAGCCTGTTCAAGGGCGAGAATATGGTGCTGTTATTCGACCTTGTGGAAATTGGAGGGCACTGTTGTTTTGCCTTTAAGTGGGGGTAGTCACAGAGCCAAATCGACAAACACCAGCCTATATCAGGCTTCTGGAATGTTAGCATGCTATCTAAGATAAGATAAGATAATCCTTTTTTTTTTTTTTTCTACAATCACACGCTGGGACAGCATTACGCCTGCTTTGTTTGGTTCAGTATAAACAAGCAAAGATGGCATAATAAAGGTTCTTCTTAGTGGCAATATAGTGCAATATGTGTAAATGGGACTATAGAATAGAATAAATGACAAACTAATGATTCATATTAATTTTAATGTCACAACCATGTTGCAGGTCAATCTAGGCCTGGCTGGTAAATTCACTGATTCTATATGAATTAATGAAATTAGTCATGCTAAATACTATTGCTTAAACGATATACATCAACCATTTTTTTAAAGAGGAGGTGCCCTTTTTGTACTGAGCCACACATCTGAGCACATCCCTGTTGATAGACTTTTATTTTTGTGCATTAAAAAACAAGAAATAGACATAAAATGAAACAAGAGCAACTTCGTAAAGGAAACTGTGTAAAGTAAATTTTCCTACTACCTGAATTTGAGAAATATTGAGGTAATTGAGATCTAAAACTTTTACACAATTAGATTTTGTCATGATATTTTGATTTATATTTATATCCATGTACATTTTAAGCACTGTGTTTGGGTACATCTAAATTAAATTTCAAGCTCTGAATTGTACAGTATTTTAGTAGCCAGGGGGAAGATTACAAACAGGAAAAAACAGAAAAAACCTTAATGAATAAAAATATCACAGGTCACTGGATGTTACATGTAAAAAAAACAGCTCCCTGGGGGATAGGTGGGTGAAATTTCTTCGACAAAGCAACAAAGCAAGAGCATGTGTGTGTATATGTGTGCGTATGTGTCTGTGTTTTTGCAGGGGTTTAGAGGTTGGTGCAGTCATCAAAGCCAGTGCCAGCAAACTGCCCATGCTCTGTTTAGCCTGGACATTAGATTAACCAAACCACAAGCTCAATAGTATTGGATTACCAGCCTGCCCCTCTCCCAGGCCCTCAGTCTCACCCGTTTTTAAAAACCTATTGTCCCCCATGAAATGCTACGGAAAGGTACGAATGAAAACCTGTTTGAGCGTGCTCACTTTCATGTGGAGTAATTATTTGTGAGGCTTTTTAATAGCTGGAATTGTCTGTGAGAAAACCACCTTTTGTCAGAGGGCAAAGGGAACAGGGTAAAAGGGGAGTGAGCAGGAACAGTAGCTGTTCAGCACAGCCTTAAGCCAAATAGTGTTTTCATCACCCCATATGTTTTTTTTTTTGTTGTTTTTTTTTGGTGGGGCTTAGATCCTGCATATGCATGTTTTGAAAACTAAGTCTGCTTGTTGTGTGTGTGTGTCTGAGTCGCCGTTTGGGTCTAAAATCTGTACTGTCAAGCTAGGGCTATCTGCTGCTAATCCCTCTGAATACAGACTGATCAGGCTAAGACTACTGCTGTCTTAGTAAGCAGAATGTGTGAGTGTGTTTTGTGGTGTGTGTCTATAGCAGTCAGCAAACAGGGAATTTGCTTTGTTACAAAGCGGATTAATTTGGCTTGCCATCACTAACAGCTTGGAAAAGTGCCCAGTCTCCTATCGAGAGGAGATGGTTTCTTATTAAATATTAACCAATGTGCCATAAATACACCATCACATTATGTTTTAATATGGCCTCTTACAAGGGAAGAAACAACTTACTATACAGCTTGATAGGGATGCAATCAGAACACGCGCTGGGTGCAGACACAATGTTGGTGCACCTGGACATGCAGGGAGCACAACACTGTAAGCAGCAGCAAAAAAAAAAAAAGTGGAAGGAGGACACAGAGCTCTGCTTCCATTACAAAATGGATGCTGCGTTAATTCTCAAAATGGGAACAGGAAATGTGGCATTTAGACTCTGCCAGAAAGATAAGACTCTCGCACAGAGAGAGAGAGATATAGAGAGGGGGAGAAGGACAGAGAGACAGAGTGTGTGTGTGTGTGTGTAGGGGGGGGGTAATTTCAGCCATAAAGCCAGATCAAGACATCTTGATATTTCTTGACATTTTGGCAAGATGTTCCCCTGGAACATTAGACAGTGTCTATCGAATCAGGCAGATAAAAACATTGCAGCTGTAAAATTGAACCTCTCACCACACACACAGTGTCCAAGCTTATAATGTGTATAATGTGCACTGCTGATATCTCTCTACTATGAAGTTGAAAGTATGAACAATTTTCTCAGGGCAGTCAGCATGAGTTATGAGGTTTTGTCCAGCCGCAGAGTACAGTATCTGTCTTCCACTTCAACATGGGATGTAAAGGAAATGTGTCAACATATATCGCACTAAGCCAAACACAAGCAAAGAGGCCAGCAAGCAGACAGAGAGGGGAAGATAAAGCAATCTTGAAGCATGCTGACCCTTGTTACTTCTGACGCCTCGTCTCATCTTAGCATTCTGCACAGTATTCAGGCAGGGCAAATGCAAAGTCTCGATAATAACCTTCATTTGGTAATTGGTATGCAGAGGTCTGAAAAATGAATTACTGATCAGCGAGCTGTTACCACAGTGATAACGTGAACTGCAGGCCTAAGGAGGAATTCATCACGGCAGCAGGGAGGGATGGGAGTGGATTTATGGGGCTGGGGGGTAGAAATTGGATAAGCATCTTGACTCAATCTTCTTCAAGTGCATGACATTGGCTATACTGATAATATGTACTTTACTCATGTAGCAGGACTGGAAATTTAGTCCCTGAGGATACTCCTAGGGCTGCAAAAGTGGTCCTACGGGAACTCACAGCAAACGAGGAGCACCTTAATTCCACTGTGATTTAATTCACAAGAAAATGACTAATCACAGAATGTATAGAGGGATCTTTAGAACTCTTAGCACTCACACTGCAGCAAACTATTAACCCAACAATCTTTCAGTTGTGTGTAAATTAAGTGTCTGAATGCATTTTACTGTGTACTATGTACTATAATTCCTGTTTCAATTATACACACACACACAATATACACATAATAAATTATAGAATAATTAATAGAAGCAGCAATTATAGTACATACAGTAAAATGCTATAATAATATATAATAATATAATATGATATATAAAATCGAATATATAATATGATAATATAATAGTAACGGCAAATATAATGGCATTTTTCATCCCATTACACTAACTAACACATACATAGCTGCACACTGCATTGTGTAATGGCACATAATGTGCAGCATTTGTTCATTTAAATCCTGCATTTGACCCTCACTGACCCTCTCTCCCACACCCATGCTTATAATAATAAACACAAATAATCAAAGATCCAGCCAAAAAGCAGTTTGTTCCCCATACTCCATATAGATATATAGATAGATAGACAGATAGATAGATAGACACACACACACACACACACACACACACACAGCCTGAAACAGTATAAAATGCTGGCACAACAGCAACAACATTACGGTAAAAAAGAAAACAAAAAAAGAAAAAAACCTTCCCTCTGAGGCCTGTTTTCAGCAGTCTAAAACATGTTCAAACAAATCTTATTGGAGAATGTCTCTGCCAATATGTAATGTTAATGCTTTAATTCACAGTTTAATAAACATAAAAAATATGGTCTTACAAATCTGATCACATGGACAACAACAACTCTCTGGAGGAAAAAAAGTTAAGCATGGATTCCTCCCCACTAATGTATTCATAAAATCCCTTGTCAAAGCCAAGCGAAGAGGCTAACACACCATTGTGATGGATGATATGGACATGTTTATTTAACATTAGCATCTATTAAACACTGACACAGTTCAACAGTACCCTTGCTGCTGACAAACTCAATTAGCACATACAGAGTAAAGACTGTGCCTTTTTTCCAGGATTGTGGAAGCAGAATTCTAGGACACTAATTCATGCTCTCAATGATCCTAATCAGACACTTTATGTAAAGCCCCCAGCTTTATCTTATTCACATCACATCAGCCCCACTGATGTGATCTTGAAATGTCAATTGTTTTGTGGTATCAACTGAAATGTGTCCCAAGTCACAAACGTCAAAAACTGTCAAGAACTTTGAGAAGATGTTTGATCAGATACATATTTTCTGAAATCAGACAGGACAGTTCCTGATTTTACACTTGAACATTCTTCTATAGCTGCTTGAGTTTCTACAATTTTTAACATAGCAACTGACATGTCCCGAGCATGTCAAAAACTGTACCAGCTGTGTGAAAAACTGTAAAAGCTATGTCTATTCATACCCTTTTTAACTTATTCACATAGTCACATAGTCCCCAATTTAAATTTAACTCAAAATGTTTCCACTTTCCACTTCAGATGTACTTTTGGTTAAAACAAGGGCTGGCAGATTTTTCAAAATGCTAGTGCATTTGAAACAGGATAACTCCATCTACATGCAGCAGCCACAGAGATGAAAAATGCAAAATTATATTTGGATAATGAACCTCAAAGTATTGACTAAAGTGCACTCATCACATATAGAATGAAAAAAATGGCATGGAATTTCAAATGTCAGATTAATGGTTCTACATCGTATTGTTTTATCAGATCACTTTTGTTCAGGCAATGTTCTTGTAGAGCTGCTTGTGTTTAGACTTATGTAAAACAACTCTAACATTTGACAACTTTGCCCTATTTTATTAAATAAAAGGGTTGATAAAAGGGTTTACGTTCCATAAAGCAAGATATCAAAAAAGTATTGCTTTGTTATTGATACCAATACTCAGAAATAATGATCAACAATACTTGCCCTACTTGTATAAAAGAATATGACTATTCATAACAGAATATGACTCTGGCTAGCAGTGTTCACATGAAATGCTAATGCCCCTGAAATAGGACAACTCTATCCACATAAAGGAGCTGGGTGGCTCAATCCTGATTAGGAGTGAAAACGTTCCATAGTGGTGAAAAAGAAAAACCTGAGGTAACTATGAAGGTCTAACTCTGAGCTTATTAAAACTCAAAAGTGGCTAAAGAGGGATCAGCTCTGTGTGTTTGTATTTACTGAAGTCTCTATAACCAATCCAGCCTACTGGAGTAACAGAGGTAGTGGCAGGAAAGCTCCATTTGGCTCAGCAAGGATCCCTGCTGCGGCTGACCAGACATTATGACAGGCTCCATCAACAGAGGGGCCCACCACTGAATGAAGACATAAAACCGCTATTCATAACCCAGTGGGGTCTTATTGTATGATCTCAGATGGGTTCCCTTAGACAGGGAAGATTAAAAAAGAAAAAAAAAAGAATGGGTATGGAAGAATATGGTCTATGAGAAGGGGAGGAAAAAAGAGACAAATATAGAGAGTGCAGTCCAGAGAATAACTGCATGAATGAATCCATTAATTAATCTAATGAACGAATGAATTGCCTGTTTTGTTTGCTACAGCCACAACCTATTTGGTCCGCATCCCAGCACTCCGGTGCAAGTGTGGCCTCATTAAAAAGCCTGTCACGTCTCGTCGAGTGTTCTCCAGCACTGTGTGACCGAGCTCACAGGGAGTGGGCTCCTCATTAACACCACCACATATTTACAAACAACAGTACCAGGGTTCGCTTTCTGCCCACCGACATTAAATCATCATGTGTCAAAAAAGACAGTTGGTAATATTAAGAAACAAGTTCCCATCAAGGGCAAGCACTCAGGCAGTTCACAGGAACAGGATGTGATTCTGCCATCTTATGATTTTTTTTTCTCTTCTTTTTAAGGGATAACAGGAAATCAAAAGCCACTGAAATTCTTCAAATAATGATGCTGACTCCAGCCATGTGTGAATTCTAGCCCTAATTAAAATGTGCTTTCATTTTTCCAGCCCTGCACAATGAGCCACAACTGAGCAGGAAGAGTCTAGACTTCAGACTGGAGGGATGGGTAGTAAATTTTTTCCTGGACCCTCACCACATGCTAATCAACAAAGCCTACTCAAGTCCAATAGAAGCCAGACAGCTATTGATTTGTCCATTGAACGTGCAGCTTTAAAAAATCTAATAAATGTGAAATATCTGTATTTAGTTCATTTTCTGTCTCTATGTATAAAGTCCTGTGTATATTGCTCTTCTGTTAATATTTTTTATTACATTGTCATGTTTATACTGTTGTAGCCTTATCTTGTTTTTATCTTGCCTTTACTCGTACTTATGTCTTTTTTCTATCTTTTCAATCACTTATGCTGCTGCAACAATGTAAATTTCCCCACTGTGGGACTAATAAAGGATTATCTTATCTTATCTTATCTTATCTTAAACTTATAGTGAAAAAAGAGGCAGGTCATACACACTTGCAGCAAAGCCGATTCTTACCAGAGGAATGGCCTCGATTGGTGGCGTCGTGGTCACTGTCTCCCTGCTCACTGTCTCCATGGCCGCTGTCTTTGGAGCTAACCAGGTCTGCCTCCTGGAATGCCGAACTGAAACCAAATACAACATTAAATCAAAGCCTCACTGAGCATTTTGATGTTCTCTACTAACTGCAATTCTCTCCCCTTTCTAATCTTACTGGTCCCAGCTCATCATCCAGAGCATCGTCACAGAAACAAGAGTGAATACATCAGTCAAGGAACTACAGGCAGTCAACAGATTAGAGGTTCATTACAGGTGGATGAAACTGAGTGAGCACCAGAAGGGTTGCTGCGACAGTCTCTTTCCATATTTACCTGTTGACACGTCTTGGCCTATCAACCAGGTAGGTGAGTTCAGCTCGTTGATGTTTGGTCTGAAAGAGAAGAGGCAGTTTTTAGTGTGTGTTGCTCAAACACCCCATTTAACATTATTAGCATAAAAAAGGGGAACAGGAAAAAAAATCATCACCATCATCAAGCCAGATATGATGCAGCCCACACAGTGCCATGTTGATTTTGGCTGTAAAATAAACCCGTGCTGTGTTCAGCCATTACCCATATCATTCATATCTGGTGAGTAGTGTGTGTTTGAAGAGGTGTGGTTTTCCACAGGGGGGAATGAGTACGGCTCTACAGATAAGTTGCCAAGGCTCAAGATAAAGTAGTGTACCTATTCAGACTGGCATAGCCATGAGACACATCTTTGTTCTAGTGCAACTCAGCAACATTGTGCTTAATGCAAACACTCTTCTCCTCTGGGATTCAGTCACACACACACCCAGACATGCACCCACGGCAACCAGCAGCCCTGAACCACCATACACTATGTTTATACACTTCTCTTTTTCAAATTTTTTATCATTTCAAAGACATGGAAGCACAACATAAACATGCAATGATTATTGTTTCAAAGCTGACCTCACTGAGGACTGCTACAGGCAACATGTAGGCAACCAGTGTTTAAACAAAATGTTTGCTTTAATGCCTTTACTGAAAGTCAGAGGATGTTGCCACACACTGTGCATATTAGTGCTCAATAATGGCCGTCTTTAGGCCTGGCATGCCACTGAATGGAATGAAATAGTAGAGACTGGAAACAGCTTCTGAATCAAAAATACAGTATCTTATATGTATCGCATTTGAATGTATTTAAATAGTATCATGTAATTGGCATGTATTAAATCTGATCCTGTGTATGAATCAGCTTTTAGACATGCTGATTATCTCTGGATGGGAGGAGGTTAAACTGTAAGGTATGAGAGGGAATCTTACCTCGTTTGATAAAATGCTGCCGTTTGATATGATGTCAGGCTGCTGGTCTGTGTACCCTGTCACTATGGCCCCGCACGGGTTGTGATCGGTGTCTGTGCTCCTAGATGGACTACACGGCTTTAGGAACATGAGGTCAGTTTTGGCAGACTCTGGAGTAAGACATACCTGGTAACAATAGTTCTGGTTTTGGTGGTGGGAGCTGAAGCTCCCTGACTCCTCCACGGGGACGTGAGCTGTACCGGCTCCACTCACATTAACAGCGCTTTGCACCAGCATGATATCTGACTTGCTAAGCTTTTTCTTGCGGGCCCGGCCCTGCTGTGAACAGCAGGAGCTGCAGCCCAGGCAGCAGTCACTGGTCAAGCAGGTGTAAATGTTGAGCTTTTTGTCCTTCTGGCAACGCACAGCCAGCACGATCATGACCAAGAGGAAGATGAAAGAGACAGAGCCCAGGGCAATGATGAGGATCAGCGTGAGGTCCAGGGTGCCATCTTTGGCCTTGGCAGTACCTCCGCGGTCCCCGCTGCTGTGGCCTTCAGTTACACTGTCCACCAGCACCACCAGCACGCTGGCACTAGAGGAAAGCGGCGGCTGGCCATGGTCTCTCACTTCAATCAGCAGGTCATAGAGTTGGTGGGGGTCTCGCTTGGCCGACACCCGCCTTGCCGTCCTGAGCTCACCCGTCCTCCAGTCCATCCTGAACATGCCATTCTCATTTCCCCTCTGAATGCTGTAGGACAGCCGAGCATTCTCACCGTCATCTGCGTCCATAGCCACGATGCGAGTCACCAGGTAGCCTGGCTCAGCTGAGCGCGGCAGGGGCTCCCTGGCTGTGCCATTCTTCCCCAGAGGGGCCAGCACCAGGGGGGCATTGTCATTTTGGTCCACGATAATGACTTTGACTGTAGCATTGGAGGAGAGCTCTGGGGTGCCTGCATCTCTGGCCTGGACCATGAATGTGAAATCCTTCAGCTGTTCATAATCAAAGGATCTGAGTGCATACAGATAGCCCGTCTCCTCATTGATTGACACATATGTTTTGACTGACATGCCATGAATGTCACACTCTAATATGGAGTAGCTGATGAGTGCATTCTGCCCAATGTCTGGGTCCAGAGCCGTCACAGCATGTATGTACGCCCCTGGCACGTTATTCTCTGTCACATACACATCATATATGGGCTGCGTAAAAGTGGGCGCGTTGTCGTTCTCATCTGACACTTGGACACGGATGGACTTACTGGTGGCAAGCGAAGGTGTACCTTTATCCCGCGCGACCACAGTGACGGAGTAGGAGTCCACCTGCTCTCGGTTCAACGGCCCGTCGGTCACTATGGTGAAATAATTCCTAAAGGAAGATTTTAATTTGAATGGGACGTCACCGAGGATTTCCACGCGGATCTGTCCATTCTCCTCTGCGTCCCGGTCTGTCACACTTAGGAGCGCAATCACAGTACCGGGAGCCGCCTTTTCGCTCACCGACTCGGTAACGGTGCTGAAGGTGATCTCCGGTGCATTGTCATTCATGTCAGTGACTTTGACCAGCACTTTGCAGTGCGCGGGGACGGCGTTTGGACCCAGATCCTTGGCCTGGACAAATATCTGATACAAGCTGCTCTCCTCGAAATCCACCTCACCCCTCACCTCGATGCGCCCGGTGCGCGGGTCAATGCTGAACAGGTCCTTCACGCGGTTGGAGATGTGGTTACTGAAGGAATAAACTATCTCCCCATTTAATCCCTCGTCCAGGTCGGTTGCGTTCAGCTGAATGACCAACGTGCCCACCGGTGCGTTCTCCGAAAGGCTCACCGTGTAGACGGGCTGGTCAAACACCGGTACATTATCATTCGAGTCCAACACTTTGACCACCAGCAGCGCGGTGCCAGTCCTTGGAGGCTGACCGCCGTCCACCGCAGTCAGCACATACCTGTGCGCCGCCTGCTGCTCCCGGTCCAGTGGCTTCTCCAGGACTAGCTCCGCGAACTTGTTTCCGTCTGTTTGGGTTTGCACGTCCAGGTAAAAGTAGTTGTTAGTTGTAATATCATAGGTGCGTAATGCGTTAGAGCCCACGTCCGGGTCGAACGCGCTTTCCAGGGGGAAACGGGTGCCTGGAGTAGCACTCTCTGAGATCTCCACCGTGATGTCTGTCTCCGGGAAGCTGGGTGGGTTGTCGTTAATGTCCACCACTTCGATTTCGACCCGAAACAACTCCAGCGGGTTCTCTAAGAACACCTCCATGTTGAGCTGGCAGCTGGCGCTTTGCTTGCAGATCTGCTCCCGATCGATTTTCTCGTTAACAAACAGAACACCGTTCTCCAAGTTCACCTCCAGGTACGGTGTACGTGAGCTGGGCACCACCTGGAAGCGGCGGGAGGCCAGTTTGGTAAGGTCCAGTCCCAGGTCTTCGGCGATATTCCCCACCAAGGTGCCATGGTCCGCCTCCTCCGGCACAGAGTAGCGTATCTGAGAGAGCACTCCATCCGTGATACACAGGACAATCAAAAGCACAATCATCGCCGGAAAAACAAGTGCACTTCGGTAAAAAAAAAAAAAAAAAAAAGATCATAAACCTTGTTATCCTCTGTTAATGGACAATATGTCAATTTCCATCACTCATTTCAATCGGGATGTTAAAACGTCTCAAAAAAAGCGTAAAAGTCTCCAAAAATGTGTAAGGCGTCTGGAAAAATCTCTCCCATTAGAAGAGAGGCATTTTGAAAAAAAAAGAGAGTTTTAATGACTGTAGAGGTTTTATCTATTCTTGCTCCACTGTCTTCCTTTTCAGACGCGTTCCGGAGAAGCTACAGCGCACATTCCAATGAAGCGCAGTGCCGCTGGACTGATGAAGCCGGTCTGGTAAGGAGTTGGGAAAAAATAAGTCATAATCCATATTATAAAAATACGAAATACATTTTTTTCCTGTGATGGTCCCTAATCAGAAATTAATTTCAGTCTTGGCCTCTTTGTTTTTCTGTCTCCTCTTGGCAGCCCGCTCCCTCACTGCGGCCCCTTCCACTCCACTCTCTACTGATGCTGTTCACTCAACAATTTGCTTTTTTTCCCCGCCTCGCACCTCCCCCTCACAGCCCCCGCGGCTGTAAATCACGCTGATAGCTCTCTCCTGATTGGATAGAAGGGTTGCCTGTCAATGTCCGCTCGGCCCATGTCTCCCTCACTGTTTCTTTATCTCTCTTTTCCTCCCCTTAGCCTGGACTGGTTTCACTCCTGAATACCTGACGCACAAGGCCGGACATGTATTACTTTAACCCCACAGCTGCCAAATCCCGATCACACTCCCCATCTGCTCGTGATGTAAAGCGTATCATGTAATGAACCAATGGGTGATTACAGTGAGTGGAGGACTTGTTGACTTGTTGGTTGACTTAGCCTGTGTGAGCCTAAGGACAGACTGGGCGAACCGGGTTAATGCATGAAAATGTTGTGATATGTATGCAGTGAATCATTCACCATTCATGTGCTGCTCTCAAGGCTGTGCGCTATAATTACACCCAGTAGTAGTAACGTTATTATCTCTCGCCACACATCAGCGTGACAGAGAGTCAGGGAGAGCGTCAGATCTGCAGACCTTATACGACCCCTAGCGGTGTAAATGCAAACTAGGGTATGATTCATATCAAGGACCATTTATGCAAAAGTTTCCGCTTGTAACAATATAGGGACTCTTTGTTTTATGTGTGGAACAGTGGATGAAGTGGACAAGATGATGTAAACTAAACAATGAAACAAAATACACTGCATGCAGTATTTTTTTAAACCAAACTCTAAGGGTAAGCTGAACCTCTGTGATACGGCTTGTCCTTCATCTACAAATTCAATTCAATTCAATTCAGTTTTATTTATATAGCGCCATATCACAACAACAGTCATCTCAAGGCACTTTTCATATAGAGCAGGTCTAGACCATACTCTTTAAAATAGGTATTTACAGAGAGAGACCCAACAAATCCCGCCATGAGCAGCACTAGGGGACACAAATACAAATAAAGCTAAACATTTTTTTGTTACATTTTTATGTCTACTACTGTGGACATTTTGAATCAGAGTGTAAAACTGATGGTTGTTTCAACCACATTTGTGTTAACTTCACACATGAGTAAGGCCACTGTTTTGTTGTTTTGCTTATTTCAATTCTTTTGGAGCTCAGATATTACTTTTAGGCAGCATGGTGGTGCAGTGGTTAGCACTGTCACCTCACAGCAGGTTCAGGCTTTTCTGTGTGGAGTTTGCATGTTCTCCCTGTGCCTGTGTGGGTTCTCTCTGGTATTCCAGCTTCCTCCCCACAGTCCAAAGACATGCAGGTTAATTGGTGACTCTAAATTGGTTGTAGGTGTGAATGGTTGTTTGTCTATATATATGTTGGCCCTGCAATGGACTGGCAATTAGCAAAAGGTGTACCCTGCCTCTCACCCGGTGTCAGCTGGGATAGGTTCCATTATTATCTCAATTAATAATCTTAGGTATTAGTCTGATAATGAAGCCGGAAAATTGTATTCCTTGTATCCTTCTTGAAAATGTATCAAAATCAAAATCAGAGTCAGAAGTGCATCAAAATATTGTGCAATGGAGAAGTAGGGTTAAGATGATTTGTTTTTGGCTTGTTTATTGAAAATAGTAGCAAAATTTGTTTCAAGGCATTATATTAATTTGACCATTGATAAAATAATCTCATCAAGGTCCACTTACCCACTTATTCTGGAGCTTTTGACTGTATCACATGGTCCTCATTAGAAAATGAAGTTGCTCACTTATCATGGAAATGTAGATGTTCAAACAAAGAGAAATATTCAGGGATGAGGTCATCATTTGCACACATGGTACCACATGGTATGACCGTTCTGGCAACTAAACACAACATTGATGCATGATTTAGAATATACAAAGGATCATTAATTATAAAATCAGAAATGGGCATGCATTTGTTTGAGTATTATTTCACCAAGAATGTCTTACTGAGGTTGGAAACCTCTTTTGCAAGGGGGGCCAGGCCTAAATGGCAGCAAAAGAAGTTGCAGAAAAAAACAATTCAAAATCGGACAATTGATAAAACAATATTAAAAACAGACAAGGCTAAGGACAGACACAATACAAAAGGATTTATATACCATAGAGTTTCTAGCCTTGAATTTAGTCAGAGAATCAGATTAATCAATTTTCCTTTGACAAAGTAGTCCAAATGGCTGGAGCAGAAAACATGAGGGCTACCATTCTCATCTATATATTCGAGTAGATAATTGCAGATGGCATCAAATGCAGATTATTTGTAATTAGTTATTACAAATAATGACATGGATACTGAATGTGCAAGTTATAGCAAAACCATATTGCTAAATATAATTTTAAACTAAATTTAACTTTACTTAATTTGCTGAATGCAAGTATGTGTTTCTCAAGGTTTATCATTCACCTTATTGTGCTAAATGGTATGGTTCTTTGGATAATTTATCCAGCATCCATGTTCAACTGTTGTGATGCTTGTTCATATACCTGATGAGGATAGGTAGACCTAAACATCATAAATAAATCAAAATGTACTTTTGTCTAATTATTTCTGTTCTCCATAAATCATCTCTTCCACTCCAACTGTCACTTGGCCTTTTGCTGGAACAGGAAATCTGCCTTCACTGTGAACTCATTGGGTGTGTGAGTTCAGCTGAGTGAAGGAGCAGAGCAGTTAATCTCAGACCAAGTGCTCCCCCCAGTGAACAACTACAACACTACACCTTATACACTGCTGCACACTGCATTGCGTGGTCTTCCCTAGCTATGCTGATTGTGTCACACACACATACACACAAACACACACAGTAGCATAAGTGCATGATTCACACTGTCTGCAGACTGTCAGAGCCACACACACTAACAGGCCACTTGAGGAGAAACATGAATTGACTTCAAGAAGAGATTTTCTAAATCAAGTCCCATAAAGTCAGTGGTGCAGTCAGACATGCATCACTGTCTGCTCAGATAGCTTGAATGAGCCTGGAGAGAGGGGGTTGTATCAGGGCATTCTTCATGTGCAAATGCACACAGTAATTCAGGGTGAACACCGACACAGGAAAAAAAAAATAGGACTAAAATTACAGCATCGCAGTCAGTAATTTCTGCTTTTTGGTGGGTAAAAATAGTGTCTGTCTCACACATTAAATGTTTCCCACACATTAGCAGGCAAATAGGAAAAAATGCCTAACATCCAAAAAGGGTGCCCCGTCTGGCCCCTTCAGATAATTAGATCAGGAGAAACAGCATGCAAGTCAGTCAGGTGTTATAAAGCTACAGGGACCAGAGTGCATTGTTTAATGTAAAACTACACACTATCTCTCCTGCTTTAACAAGCACACTATCAATTATCACACAAGTGGAGTCACTCCGGTGCTGTCATATTCAAGGTAAAATTAGATATTAAGGAAAACAAACAATATGTGGCCACATAAAGGTAGTACATAGTATGAGAAGAATTTCTATTCTTCTATGGTAAATATTTTCGTCTGTGTGGCCTAAACACTGCATAGAGTTTGCAAAGTTTGTTTAAAAAATGATAATAACCCGACATTTGAACACCTCTTGGTAGCAAAGTCAAAATAGTCAGTGTTTTGGATGTGACAGATGTCTGACACTGCAATGACCAGTAGAACAGTGGAGTGGACTCAAATCATTTGACTTAGACTTGACTCAGACTCAAATCAGATTGTGATGACTTGAGGCAAGGGAGTATAATTAAGGCCTTAAGCTTCCCCCTTTGTGTGTGTGTGTGCCTGTGACCTCCAGCAGCTTCTACATAACCTGTTAACTTGAAGTCAGGCTGTTAGAACTCGCAACTGAGAAAACCACTGTTCTTCAACCTTGAAGTGCTCCCTGCTCATTAATTAAAGGCACACAATACACAATTTGTAATTACATTTAAAAACAGCAGAGAGAAGTGGAAAATGAAGTAATTCACACTTAAACAGGCACCCTGGAAAACAAAACCAAGTGTGACTGTATTTCTTCTTCAATTTCTGAAAGTTTGATGACACCACGAGCAGCATGTTGACACTTTATGAATCAGTGCAGATGAACAGACATACTAAAATGAAAAATTTTAAGTTTTTAGAAAATGCTGGACATGGCTTCATCCAGTTGATGACGTTTGGAGCTAGAAAGCAGTGCCACAGACTGACAGGACTATACGTGCTCTCCCTGGTTTTTCCTGTTGCCTTGGTTCATTTAGCCCTGCTTCCAATACCATTTCACAGACTGCATGTGACACCTTAAAGACACATGCTTCCAGGTGTGTTAACATTTAATAAAACCAACACAGAGACAGCTTTTTAATGAAAATAATAGCCACTGTCAAAGACTCATCTGCTGCATAAGCCACATATGTGCTAACTTTGCAAAAATCCTGTATTCCTGCACAGACAGAGATACACACATATAGTGTTCAGGATGTTACTGTCAAGGTGGCATCACTCAAGCAATGGGAGCTTCAGTCAGCTGGCAAGAGGCAAACGGTGTGAAGCCAACATGAGACTCTCCACAACAACAGCGAGAGAAGGACAAGACAGAGGGAAGAGTAGACAGATGGAGAGAGAAGCAAGGAAGGAAGGAGAAGGGGCGATATGCACATATGAGGGGGCTTCAAAAAGTTCATGGAAAAAGTACATAGCTAAAAATCATGCAGGGATTTTGATCTCAATGCACCTGTACGTTCTTGTACTAACATGTCATAACATGTTCTAACATGAACCCTTAAATGCATGTTGCAACGCAAAAATAAACATCATAACTTAAACCATTTTTTCCAACTGTCCTTTTTCCACAAACTTTTTGAAGCCCCCTCGTAGATAGACATCAGGCAGTAGAATCAGGGCAGCCAAGCCAACTTGCATTACATCAAACACTTTATAATCTTCAGAAAGTTCAAAATGCATGCAAGTGGTGCTCAGACATAATGTTTGATGAAAGTTTTTAATTTCACACATTTAGCACACATTACCTGGATTGATTACCTGGTATTAGTAAATGTTCTTGTTATTATTTTTGCTGAATTGTGAAGGTCAAACTCTAAACTTGCTCAGGTCATTGATTTCATTTGGCCTGGGCTTATAGCTGTTTTGAATAGGATTTTTTTTTTTAAAGTAGTAACTTTTTGCCATGTTGTTGACCTGGACCCACTGAGGGTCTGGGGTCCCTGGACAGTTGCCTGCTTTGCCTGGTTTGTAATCCAGCCTTGGCAGCTTGGGAGACCTAACAAATATTATGGAATGAGACAGAGTGAAGTAGAATATGAAAACAGTAATAATAATGTTGTACTCATTGCGTAGAACTGAGAACACACTATCCCTACAATTATTTCAGAGGGGGACAGAATCACAGGCAGGCAGATGACAAGGTTATGTCTGTGATTATCTTGTGTTTGTATAACATGTACATCATGCTGATTTATGCATTTGAGCAACCATCCAGCGTATCTGGTATTAGCATTTTCTGACACTTCTACCTGCTCTTGATGGTTTTAAACTGAAAACTTGTAACTCCAACAATTTTGCCTTTATTGGAGTGATCTCTTAGTTATCCAGATTGGGTATGTACATGTCCGCTTAGCAGCATTTTCTGAAGGTTTCAAATGCATCTCACAGTCTTCTTCTGCAAAAGAATAAATTGAGTGACTTGGGCAAGCTCATTAAAGCCCGTGGAAGGGGGTGACACAGTGGCTGAATGGTTAGGGTGCATATGACATTGGTGCATACACCTTGAGCAGTAGGCTCTCAGTTTGACTCCAGACTGGCCTGACTATTTAAAATGTGTCTTCTCCCTACTATCTCCCTGATGTTTCCTGTCTGCCTTCACTGTGGACTATCAAATTTAAAAAGCCAAAGATAAATTAAGAAGAAATAAAATAAAAATAAAGACCGTAAGAGGTGGCAGAAGGTTTCAGAAAAAGCAAGTAAATGGCCCCTGAGTTTAGATTATGTTTTCAAACTAATCATTCTACTGGGCAATAATATTCATCTTTGTTTTCTCCTCCAAATAAATTTGACTGATGTGGGAGCAAGATAATATGGGTCTTAAACAAAGCCACATCATGCTTCCTGTACAGTGTGTGATCATTACTGACATTATAGTTGTGCTCAATTTCTGTTTTGACTGGTTGTAAACTTGTTGGATTGCTTACAGCCTGTCAAATCATCTTAATGCTTGTGTTTATTTATTTAACAATATCATCAAACATATAGAAAGTTTTCACCTAGATGCATTGTTTTGCAATAAAACATACATTTGTATGGTATGGTGCTCACAACAAGAAGGCTCTAGGTTCAAAACTGTCTGGCTTCCCTGTTCTCCTTGTACCTGCATAGGTTTCCCCTGGTGCTCTGGTTTCCTCCCACGCTCCAAAGATATGCAGGTTAGGTTAACTGGTGACCTAAATTGCTGAAGATGTGAATGTGAGCATGAATGGATTTATCCTTTATTGGAGATGGTGTAAAAATTTAATCAGTGCAAAAAAATTTGATTCTGAAATTGAAAATAGATGCAAAAATTGTAAGCCTACATAGCACCAGACAGTGATTTGAGGTGAAACACAGTGATTACATGTGACTGTCATTGGACAGACAGAAGAGAGGAAGACAGCTCATTGCTGTGCATTTCAGTA
>BRZM01000002.1:127404-190981 GCA_033238685.1 Lates japonicus | reverse complement strand
GTAATGCTGTTGTGGTACCCAAGGACATAAGCTGCATGGTGGAAGAAGTGGTGTAGAAATTAATGTGAGTCTGTGTAGGAACTGCATAATTACTGGAGAATGAGATCAACCTTTGATTATGCTCTGTACTACTGCAGTGTTTGGGTGAATGGGTATGGACTTCCTAGACCATTTACCCTTCCAAAGTATGGTGGCTATTATGATGGGGTCCAGCTTGTAGAGAGCAAACAAAGGGGAACTGAACTGTAGGTCAAGAAAATTGAACTCCTTTCATTCCAGGAGGACAACTGCTGTGTCATAATTTGTGTACTTCCATACTTACCATAGTCCATACTTGTTGTTCACACTAACTAACTAAGTATGGAAGCATGCAGTTCACTGTAAGTACCCAGATGGTGCACTCAAAACAGTCAAAATGTTGAGTGTGCAACAATGGACCCTTCTCAACCTCAACAGTGGCCATCTTGGCAACATAATGGAATGGGATGGGACCACCAATGTATTGTCAAACGTGAAAATGATGATGACAGCACAATTTCCATGTCACATGAAAATGCATGAAACACACACACACAAAAATAATACAATCATTTAAAAGTCAAGCAAACAAAGCAGGTGGCAGATATTTTGATGGATGGCAATCATGGTCACATGTTGCAATTGTCAATTTTCGGTAAGTGCAAAACAGCTGTGTTTGATTTGAGGTAACATTACCCTGTTGAAAGTCATGCACTATGCCAGTGAGTTTACTATGTACACAGTGAGTTTACTATGTACACAGTATACTACATGTAAGTCTACTAACTGAAGTATCTGATTTGAGACACAACAAAGAAGTGTTGCAAAAGATGCATTACCATTTTGTATGTGTTGTCTAGCATTATTCTGTCATGGAGAGAGGGGATGGCTGCTGTTTTTGTTCGAAGGTTAGACCGGAAGGATTTCCCAAGAGGGGGTCATACATATAATTTAGGTGGGGCTAGCAGCTACTGCTTTTTGCATCTATCTGCTAGCAGATAGTTTGACAGAAGCAGTGTGATGTGCTGTATTTTCTCAGGGAGTAAAGAGGCCTCCAGGGTGATGCCTAAAAATTCTTTGGAGATGCAAGACCCTAAGGTTTTCTCTTTGGAGAGTTGGACATTGGAAGTTCTGAGAGGGCTTTGGTAAGAGTAGAAAGGCATCAAGGTGAGGATGGACGGGTGATGATGAGGAAATTGTTGAGAAGATGGAGAATGTAAGGAATATAGTTGTTGGTGAGGATCCAAATAAGGCTTCTGAAAGACCTTGGGACTGCCTCTGCAGCTGAATGTGAAGAGTACAGTGAAGTAATAAGCTCCTTTCCAGAAAACTCCCAACGAATTGCATCACTGATGTAATGATGGGGTAATGACAGCTAAGCACCGTGGTCTGCCAAACGGACAAGGTTAATGGAATGGTCAATGGTTGCATAATCCATGGAGAAGTCTGGAAAAATCCTGGAGAGGCAATGAATGTGTGTGCTGCGAGGAGAAGTCAATGATTAACCTATTTTTAACAGAGTATTTTAACATAGTAGTGGCGATACTATAGGGCTGATACAGAACACTGGGGAAGTTTGATTGTAAAATGGGTCATGGTGAAACCCTCTTTGACCTGTTAAGGCAGTAAGGTGTCAACAGTGAAATGGTTGGAGAGAGCAGACTGAAGGTGTGAGTGGTGGTGAGTGGTGGCTAGGACCTTTACATTGGCAGGTGCCAATGGAGGGTGGTGCTGCTGTGGCTAGGGAGTGAAGACTGTAACATGTTAAGAAAAATATTTAGAGTGATTAAGATGTGGTCCTGCTCCTTAGTTAACAAGTTAACTTCATTTACTGATGCACTGTTCTTGTGAATGTGGCCACTACACCAAAACCTCCACATTCACAGGGTGCTTGATTTGAACAATCCAATACTATTATTTTACTGGTGGTCTCTTTTGACGAATCCCTGACCTTTGCTTTTCCAACCACTAACAGGCCAAAATATCTGCCTCTGCATCAGTGTAAAGTGTTTCTGAATGAGAAAACAGAGCTCTGTGGCAAAGAGGAATCACTGATATCTGGCTGTGATAAATATAATTTTAGTCATCTCTCACAGATTATGATCTGTTTTCTCTCCTTAATATTATTCTTTTTGAAGTTATTACTGGGCCTTTCTTTCTACATCAACACTTGATTCTGTTCCAGTTCCTGATCCTGTCAACAAGCTGGTTTCATTTGTCAGAATATGTAGGTTCTACTGTATTTCTTAATTCTTGCTCTTCAAATGTATGAGCGTTTTTCTACCTCAGTGTTCCATTTGTCCTCTGACACAGTTGTAAGTGGCTTCACTTGCTCTAGTTCTTTCAGGGCAAGAGGGAAGGGAGGAAATTGCCTCTCTTAATTGAGTTACCTTGCATATCAATTCCCTATTCCCACCCGATCAGATCACCCTCCACTCTTTGTCTCTCTCACTCCATCATGTTATCATTTGGCTCGTCAACAGATTTGGAGGTGAAGCTGCCTTCTGTTCTCCTCATTTTCACTTGGAGTCCACCTCTTGGACAGACCTTCCATGGCCATTGGATGAAACCTCACAGACTTGAACATAATATATTGTAGCAGGGTGAACCAGCCCTGGAGCTTTTGATTATATCACATGTCTTTCCTCAGCAGGTGGAGTCTAGTTATATAAAAAAATAAATGACTCAATTGAATTGAAGATATTTAAATTTGGAAAGTTTCCCTTTGCAAGTCATGGCCTCATGATGAGGTAATAATGCAGGACCCAGTTGACAAATTCCTTAAAAAAACTGTAATCAAATTACAAAAAAAAAAAGAAAGACAATGAACCCATGGCTTTTCTTCTGTTGTTTTATTTTCTGTATAAATTAATGAAATCACGATACATAATAAAAATAATGGTTTATGAGGATATTATGGCCACCATTTTGCGAAAGGATGATGTACGTGTGGGCTGCCATTTCTAATGATTCAGGTTTCTCCTGTTTAGTCAGGCGGGTAGGTTACTTTAGTTTTATTTGTTTGTTACTTTGGCCTTTTTTCACCCTGAAGTCAAATCTTAGCTCCGTCCATTTCAAAACATAAACATATCAGTCATCAAATCTGATCTGTCTGTCTCTGTGGATGCTTGGAACTGGGGTAAGTTGGGTCTTTTTCATCTTGTGTCACAGCCACCACTAGAGAGGGCATCCTATGAATGGGGGGGTTGTCCCCCTTATTCCTCTTCTCAGTCAGACTTGTGGTAAGTTTTGTATGTAGTTTTTCTTCTGGTAGGCAGTTTTCTTTGGTCACGGGGAGATAATTATGGAATTCTTACAATACAGAGCCACAAGTAGTTATTTATTCAGAAAAGCACTTGTAAAAGGGGCACCACCTCTGGTTAGGAACAAATGAATATTAATATTAATGTACTGAATCCAGTTGATGAGTTTCATACCAAAAGCTGTGACCTCCTGATTCAATGGATCTCTGTCCTCCACTCCAAGACAACATGCAGGCAATAGACTGGGTCCAAAATAGAAAATGTATTAACTGCTATGTACTAACACAACATAAATAACTGAGTAAATAACTGACAACTAAGCAAAGTTGAAAAGCAAGTCAAACTAACAATGTTGACAAATAGCTGAGGACATGAGCAATATGGTGAAGTGAGCAATGGTAGGAGAGAGTATGTTTAGGCTATGTATCATATGGCTCCATCCATCCACCCAGTCATGGGCAGAAAATAAGATGGTTTTATCTGACTTGTCATTGCTGGAGAATTTTTTGATAAGAACCCAATGCAGGTGATGTTTGAAGATGGCAATCTCCTCTGTGTGCATTTGCGATAACGACTTTATCAGTATATCTCAGCTGTTTTTTTTAAGTCCATAGACTTTATGGCTTTCATGTAGGTTGATGACAGAATAAACACAATACTTACTGTACTGTGTTTAATGTTCACTAAACAATTTAAAAACCTTCAAAATATCAATAATGCAGTAAATTGTATTAATTGTGAAGTGTATTGGCATACTTTTTAATGTACTTCTTGATACTGATATCAAACAAATCAATATCACAGATCCTGAGGAGGTGGTGCCCTACAAGTGCTTGTTTTATTCTCAATTGGAGCAAACATGCATTGATATGATGTAAATATTTTCTATTGTACACCAACTTCTAAAGAGCAACACCTGGTAGACAAACTGGGACCCCTGGGCTTCAGCACCCCCCCTGCGGAACTGGCTGCTTGATTTCCTCACTGACAGACCACAGTCAGTGCGGGTCGGACAGAACACCTCCAGTGTCAACACCCTCAGCACAGGCTCCCCTCAGGGCTGTGTCCTGAGCCCTCTGCTGTTCACCCTGATGACACATGACTGCGTCCCCAGGCACACCACTAACCGCATTGTGAAATTTGCGGATGACACAACAGTGGTGGGCCTCATCAGGGATGACAACGACCTGGCCTACAGAGAGGAGGTGGAGCAGCTGGTGGGCTGGTGCAGAGACAACAGCCTGATCCTGAACGTGGACAAGACCAAAGAAATCATCGTCGACTTCAGGAAGAACCAGCCCTGCCATGCTCCACTAGGGTTCCTGGGGGTGCACATCACAGACGACCTCTCCTGGTCTGTAAACACTGCATCACTGGTGAAGAGGGCACAGCAGCGGATGTACTTCCTGAGGAGGATGAGAAGAGCACACCTGCCCCCACCCATCCTCACCACATTCTACAGAAGCACCATAGAGAGCATCCTGACCAGCTGTATCTCTGTGTGGTGTGGAGGCTGTAGTGCCTCTGACTGGGAGGATGTAAGGAGAGTGGTGAGGACAAGAGAATCATTGGGACTTCTCTCCCCTCCATCCAGGAAGTTGCACAGAACCGCTGTGTGTCTCGGGCCAGGAAGATCTGCAGTGACTCCTCTCACCCCCACCATGGACTGTTTACCCTGCTGGCCTCCGGAAAGAGGTTGGACCACCAGGTTCTACAACAGCTTTGTCCCCCAGGCCATCAGACTTTTAAACACTTAAAAATTCACTTCTGTCTGTATATACTCAATGCTGCTGGACTCATATTCAAATATTTAATATTTATTCTATACCACTGTAAATCCTGCTGTACATATTTAAGATTTATGTATATTTTATTCCCATTCTACTGGCAGAATTTTTGCACATACATTTGCACTGCACTGAAACTGGAAAACTGAGGCCTATGCAAACGAAATTTCGTTCTGTATACACTTGCTGCATACTGAATGACAATAAAAGTCTGTCTAAGTCTAAGTCTAAAAGTGCTCTCTCACCCCTGAAGTAACCTCATATTTTTCATATCGCCAGTAACCAGATTACATCTACTCCATCCTCCAGCTGACAGCCTCCTTGATGCTTTTAACAGTAAGTTGACTGCAGTCCTAAATGCTGCTGCTTAAAATTAGAAATACAATTACAAAAGGGAACATACCATGGAAGAACCGTGAAATAACTAAATTAAAGAGGAACTGTTTGAGGTACAGTGGATGTTGCAGAACGTGAATGGCTCAAATCCAAGTTGCATGTGCACAAAGAAATTTTATCTGTAAAATTTGTGATTTATATTAAAGCAATTCAGACCACCAGGCAGTCTTATTTTTCTGACTTCATAAATTCTAGCCCAAACAACAATGTTTTTTTTTTTTTTAACACAATCAATCACCTCATTAACCCTGTCACAGACCATAGCAACTATATTATTGGTCCTAAATGATGCATTTGTGGGCTAATTTAAAGACAGGACAGCCAACATCAAGTCTACTCCCCTATACTGTTTAAGCCTCTTTTAAAAAAAAGGAAACCACCACAAAGTTCTTTTAAATAGACTGAGGGATCACATAGGGCTGCCAGGAAATATTCTGAACTTGTTTTCCTCTTCAGCTTCCTTTTAATGTATATATGTTACCCCACAGTGATGTGACAAGGTATCGCTTTCCAAAGCTATGCTGATGGAGTAACTTAATGCGGCTGTGTGTCCTAATGACAAAGGACCAATTGATTCCCTTTTTAAATGTATTGGATAACATAACAGTGCACATGCGTGTGCAGCCTGTTGCGGTCGTGCCTGTCTAACTTTCAATTTTTTTCGATTTTTGCTTGATTTTTTCCACACTTGACATCACGGTTGATCATGTCAGAATGTGGAGTGCTTCACCATGTCTTCAGCCTGAGCCTGAGTTTTCAGAGGGTCCCTGTGCTGTGGAAGATGTCATGCCTCGTTCCTGTGCCAAAGACACCACATCCCAGTGGTTCCAAGGACTACAGACCTGTGGCACTGACATCACACATCATGAAGACCCTGGAGAGACTCATCCTAGATCAGCTCCAGCCTGTGGTCAGACCACTACTAGACCCCCTCCAGTTTGCCTACCAGCCCAGACTAGGAGTTGAGGACGCCATTATCTACCTGCTCAATTGTGTCTATGCCCACCTGGACAAGACAGCGGGCACTGTGAGGGTCATGTTTTTTGACTTCTCCAGTGTGCTCAACACCATCAGGCCGGCTCCACTGGGTGAGAAGCTGACAGGATGCCCTCCTGGATTGTGGATTACCTGACTGGCAGACCACAGTACATGCACCTGCAGCACTGTAGGTCAAACAGAGTGATCTACAAACTGGGGATCCTCAGGGGACCGTCCTCTCTCCCTTCCCCTTCACCCTGTACACCACAGACTTCAAATACTGTACTGCACAGAGACCTGCCACCTTCAGATGTTTTCTGATGACTCTGCAGTAGTTGGATGTATCAGCAAAGGTGAGGAGACTGAGTAGCGAGAGAAGAACATAGCATAACACGAGGTCCATATAAAATGTAAGGTGATTCTGATGTCCCAAAACATTTTACAGCTCAAACAGGACAAAACTGAAATTTTAGTAATTGATCACAAAATTAAATTCCCTCTGACTTGCCCCTGGCCAACAAACAAGGAACCCTGGTGTAGTCTTTGACTTAGATTTAAACTTTAAGGCTTATATGGGGTTTGTCTCCAAATCTGTCTTTATCACCTTGAAAACATTACCAAAATGCAGCCATTGCATGCTTTTATATTAAGCAGGCTTGATTACTGATAATACTCTGCTAACTGGTCTACCTAAAAATGTTGTAAATTAGCTACAGCTGATCCAGATCCCTGCAGCCTGAGTGAAACCCAGAAAAGGAAAACACATTAAAGTGCTTATACTGGTTGTCTGTCAGTTCTCAATCTGTTTTTCAGTTGGCTTTAAAATTCTTTACTTGTTTTTACAGCACTTCATGGTCTTGCACCAGCATGTCTCATATTCTTACAGTGTATGAACTAGTAGGTCCTCTGGCACAAATCTGTTAGTAACTCCAAAGTGCAGGAGTAAAACCTTTGGTCAGGCAGTCTTAGCTTGAGAGCAGATGGAAGTGTTGAGGTCTTTAAACATAAACTTAAAACATACCTCTTCAGCCTGACTTTTGATTATGTATGGTTTAGGGACATTAGTTACTTAAATTTAGTAACTTATATCAATGTTGTAAATTGTTTTATATTTTATTTTATTTTATTATTGTCAAGTGTTGTGTTTCCCTTTATTTAAATTTTTTGTTTATCTTTACCTTTTTTGTCCTCTATGTTATTATTATTGTTTTGATGGATTTTAAATATATTCTAATGTAAATACTAATACCAGTTTATCGCCCCCCTGCACTTTGAATTGCACTAGCATGTATGAAAGATGCTACACAAATTAACTTAGCTAGAAGCTGTGAAAGCAGATCAGCTAGAGGTCTTTGTAAAAGAGACTTCTCACCCACCACCCCCTTGGCCTCCTGCCTTTACATCATCATCTCCCTCCAATCCTAACCTAATTACCAACACATTTAACATTTATCTTAATTACCCACACTCACACTCCCATTACCGCCTCTGATTTAATTAATGTAATCAATAATTAATTTAAATATCACTTTTTAAATTAACTATTGCTGCATTGTGGCTAATTAGCAATACTAATTATCAGAATGTGTCTATTTCCCCTCTGTGTATGTCACAGATCAAATTTGTAAAGAATTTCGGCTATTGTTTACAGGCAATCCACGCAAATCAACTCCTCCCACCAACTCTCCATGAGACTATCCTGGTCTGCTTCTTGTTTGTTTGTTTGGATAAATACATCCAACCTTTGCTAAGCTGTTAGTTAAGTTAGTCAGTTAGGAGCTCTGTCTTATCTTTTTTAATCCTCCTTGTCCACCTTCTTCATGATTTATAGCTCACCACAATTCATACTAGACATTCTTCATCAGCCATCTCATTTTTTTAAATCTGTCATTCCATCATTCAGTCCCTTTTTCATTGTGTTGCAATCTTCTCTCTCTCTCCCTAAGAATTTGTTCTCATGCTCCTCTCTGTCTTGACATTTAGCAGTTCTATAGAGAGAGCTTTTATCATGTCATGTTCTCTACAGCACTACAAATAAGGAGATAGTATGATAACAAGAAAAGAGGAAAATAGCTGTCTGATCAGTGTCTTCTTTGTATGGGAATCAGAGGGAGGGTATGCACATATACAAGTCAGTAATACCTTCTTTTATTGTCTGTATAATTTTCAAAGATACTCATCGCCAAGCCAACAAATATTATAGCACTGGCCAGATGATGGCACTATAACAACCAAATAAATTTTTTATGATGCAATGTCTGTTATGTTCAAAATGCGTTATTTTCTTTGCTCATTCACTGTGTATGAGACGGCCCCCGATAGTTCTCATAGAAAAGTTTAGGTAAGCAGATGTACACTGCTGTTTATCAGAGCTGGGAAAGTTAGTCATACATATATTTAGTTAGTCCTCATTCTTGACATCTTATGTAAAACCAAAACATATGGTTTGAAGATCATCCATCCATCCCTTGTCTTCCACTTATCTGGGGTCTGGTTGCGGTGGCAGCAGGCTAAGCATTTGGTATTCCAAATGTCCCTCTCCCTAGCAACATTTTTTAGCTCCTCCTGAGGGATCTCAAGGTTTTCCCACACCAGATGGAATATTTAATCCTCCAGAGACCCCACAGTAGACCCCACAGTGGGTCTACTGTGGGGTCTCCTCCCAGTTGGACATGCCCAGAAAACCTGCAAAGGAAGATGCTAATCAGGTGCCTGGATTATCTCAACTGGTTCCTCAGACCTGAAGGATCAATGGCTCTACTCCAAGCTCCCTACGGGTCTCCTAGTTCTTAACCTTATCTCTAAGGCTGAGCCGAGACACCCTACAGAGGAAACTAATTTCAACTGCGTGTATCTACAATCTAATTTTTTCAGTCACTACCCAAACCTTGTGACCATAGGTGAGGGGTGGAACATAGACTGGTAAATTGGATACTTGGACTTCTGGCTCAGCTCCCTCTTCACCACAACAGGTACATTAATCAAAGAAATATTTTGTAATTCTAGAAGTAATCTTATATAAATAACTTGTCTCTATTTTTATGGATCTAGGTTGACAGTTATGTAACAGTTATGTAAGAAGGCAAAATCACTATTCTTAATCCTGCCTACATTATGATTGGTCAATTGTTTGGCCAACTCACAAAAATAGATTCCGATTATCAATACCATTACTTGAATTGCTGAACAAATTTGAGATGTGGATGGTTAATCAGAGGTCTGGAACCAGGCTAAATTCAGAAATTGTTGCAGTAGGAAACAAAATTACACTATAGTGGAATTAATCTAACAAAAACTGAAATGCTTTATCAAATGTAATCTTAAAGTCACACTCAAGATAAGCAGTGCACACAACAGTAGGTGTACAGGTGTACACAAGTACAGGTTTGTAGCTTTCAATTTAAGAACCAGATTTTAACACTGTCTGCAAAAGACTCATTTATGCTATCTTTGATGCCAAAGAAACATGAGTAGTTAGTTACTATTTGCCCCCTTTTTTCTGACTTAAGTTTAGCTGACTTAATTTCACACAACACTCCAAGGCATGGCATGGGTGAGCTGGTAAAGTAGAACGGTAGGAGGTAAACAGAGTACGTGGAAAAATGTGGGAAATTGGATCTTACAGGATTAGATTTATTGCTGGTGCACAGATGGCAGGGGATTTAGTCTCCAAGCCTCCTCAGCTGGCTAGTGTTTCAATAGGAAAAGTGAATAAAGTGACATCTACATTTAGGTCCAAGGCAAAGTCATCAGCATATAGTGACGGAAATTTTCGTAAACAGGGCACATTTAATGACTGTGATTCTCATGCATTAGTGTGATATGTGAGGAAAAACAGAAGAACAAATCTTTCTTTCTGTCAGCGAGAACAGTCTGTCAATGATTACATAGAGAGGGATATTATAGTAGAGTTGCAGTGCATATGAAGATGAATGCACATTTGAGAGTTCAATGGTGCAAAAACCATAGGCACTGGTCTACAGAGATGTGGAAAAAAATGGTCAGGTGAGTCATCCTTCACCATGTCAAGTGGGTGAGAAAATGTATGACATACAAGCAAGAGAACGGTACAGACTTGAATGCTTGACCCCTACAGTGAGGGGATCCAGTGGCTCTGTTATGCGATGGGGAGCACTTTACTGGCATATTTTGGGTCCACTTGTTCCATTTCAGGGAAGGGTCAGTGTAAATCAATACAAAGTTGTTCTGAGTGATCACTCTTATCTGCCATATGCTATGGCCTTTGCATTCAACAGATGTCAGCCCAATTAAACGCCTATGAGAGATGGGAGATTTTGGACAGATATTTTAGACAGAGCTCTCCACCATCATCAAAACACCAAATGAGGGAATATTCTTTGGAAGAATGGTGTAACAGTTCTGAAGACTTGCAGAATAAATGCCAAAATGCACTACAGTTGTTCTGGCAGCACAAGGTGACCCAACAACTTACAAAGACACGTTTTTCTTTAATTTGTCACCCATCTGTATTTATACATTGTAAGGCCTCAGCCCATTCAAAATGGAGACCAAATAGTTCCTTTAGTTGTTTGTCACCGGGCCATACAAAAAGGTTGTTGTTTGTCCCCGCTGTCTCTCTTCTCATGCAACTCCTTGAAAAAGCAGTTGCTTTCTCCTTTGCAACTCCCCAAGACAGAGCACTTATCTCTATCTCATCATCTTACACCGAGGGTAGGAATATTCTCCATGAGGCCTGCACTGAACTGAACTTTGGTGGTGACACAAGAGCCAAGCAAAGGATTTAAGATCAAGCACTAGCAGGTACGACACAAAGTCTGAGTCAGTGTTATCCAGTTAACTCTACAAGGAGAACAACAACAGAACTCCTCATCACCAACACTGAGACCACACAGCCAGGACTGTCAACAGGACAGCAACAGCAGGACTTTGTGAGGCAGCACACCAAGAGGCATCTTCTTTTTCCTATGAACTTAGTAATGTAACTGGGCCTAGTTTACCATACCTTGCACAACACAACTTGTGTATAGTGTTTGTAGATGAGGTTAGATGTTGTGTTTTGTCTCAAATTGATAGTGTACTGATTTAGTGAATTCGCTATCTGGTGCCCTGAGGTAGATTTAATGTAAATTAAATCCTATTACTTAATGTAATAAAGTAATAATTAATTACTTATTAATATTTGTACACATTTTTGATAATTCATAAAGAATAAACTGTTAGACGTACTTATGCACAAAAACATATATGTATGTATGTATATATAACAGAAAAGAACATTTTGATGACTTGACAGGAGGAACCATGGATTGAATCCCAAATCTTGCAGTTAGAAGACGACCCACTTGATGCCTGAGTCACAGCCACCCATATATAGACATGTACATGTACATATACGTATACACTTATATTTACATATACATATATAGCATTCTGAAACATCTGTTAAGTTTGTGAGCACAATGTTATTGCTAAAATGAATGATGGACTACATTATTCCTACACAGATAGACACACATTACACCAGTGCATGCACATATCACTGGATATAGACCCTTGTGTGTGGCTTGCTTAAGAGACCTGTGAAGCACTGCCAAAAGCAGGCTGAATTTAATGACATCGAGGACAATTATTGTACATCCCATGAAGACTGACACTAATTTAATAAGTTATGCGTTTGTTCTGTGTGCCTACTCTCCAGCCTCATCAGCGAGAAGCTTTCAAAGGGACCACCATCACCCCCCCCCACCCCCCACCCCCACCCCCTCCATCCTTGCATTATCATAAGCTGTGGCTTAATTAATTTAATAAGGTCAGGAGTTATTACCACCTCTCCTGCACACACTTTATTACCAGGAAGCATCACCTCCATTATGAATTTTTCTTTTTCAGCACACATACTTTTAAAGACTTTGCTCTTGAGCCTCTGCGAGTGCAAAGCGAAGTGAACAGCAGAGCAGCAGAAAAGAGGAAGTGATCTATGCTGTGGTTGGAGGCCACACATAGTGGATGTTTTACAATGCTTTATATTAGACTTTATTAACCTACTAGTTTCTATGTGTAGCCAAAGTAAATATGATGTAATTACATTAACTAATTCTCCATTCATATATAAATCAAAATCAATTAATCAAATTGTATCCCCAAAAGCACATTTAAGTTAGCAAATAAAAGTGGAGCATTTCATTTCAGGTGGAATTTTGGATCATTCTTCCTTGTAGAACTGCTTTGCTCAGCCATAATATCAGGATGTCTGGTGTGAAAGGCTGTGAAAAGTGTGAAAAGGCTCCCTTGAAGTAATTCCACAGTATCTCTGTTGGTTTAAAGGTCTGGGCTCTAATGGAGCAACTCCAAAAAGTGGATTTTCTTTGTTTGAGGTCAGATTAGTAGATTACCCACCTGGAAGACAGATACCTTAACATTGTCCTGTAAGACGCTTGTAAAACTTGGGAATTCTTGGGAAGTCGAGCTATTGGGCTGCGGAGGAAAGATGGCGCTTAGGGTATAGCACCCCAGTAGGGTCAGCTACAGGGGGTGGTGGGGAGACATCCCCAATGGGCCACTTGCCCCCCACCAGGAGATGCACTGGAGAAGGGGGTGAAACATCAGTGAACAGTAGCACCAGCTGATGACCTTGCAGCTGAACCAGTGGGCACCGGTGGAGGTGGGGCAAGCAAGTGAGCGAGTGGCAGCCTTTCCAGCAGCTAAAAACAAAAACAGTTTCTGCACCAGAGTCCCAATTGACAGAAAAAAAAATATGTGACGAGGACATGAAAGTTATTTCCAATTGAAATACATTAGTCTGAAAATCATGCTGAGAGGCACAACCCCCCCCCCCCCCCCAGAAAATCCATGTCCATGGGCAAAAATCAATAGATCAACACTAACATGGCTACATCTCATGCCTTGCCAAGAGGACATAATTTTGAAGTTAAATATTTTTATTGTTGTTAGAAAATCAAAAAGCAATGTCAGTGGGCTATATTCGATTATATTGTGTCATTGCATCAATACAGAATTGTCCTCGTCCATATTGTGTTGCATTGTGGAAACTATAATTTTCAACACTCCTACTGCCAATTTGGCGAAGGATAAAACTTCTAATCTTTTGTATATGTGGCAGTGGTAGAGGTGTATAAGCCTCTGACATGTAACAACCCTACCTGGGGAATTTCACCCCAGGAATTATATTATGTAGAAATAGGCCGATATGTTTTTTTCAGGGCTGATACCGATTCCAATCATTAGTAGTCAAGGAGGCCAATAACTGATATTTGGAGCCGATATTCATTTGCTGTAAAAGTGAAAATATTGGCGTCAAAATAATTATTTGAATAATACAAAATCCAACACTTAACTTCGTTGAAATGCCTTTAAGCATATGTTTATTAAACAGCTTTTCAGATTTGCAACATGTTAAAGGTTTTTTTTTTCTTAGACAATAGACATCTTTGTTTTAAAATTCTAACAAAAAGTGCAGGGAGTTCCCAGGGTCAGCAGCATCTCTTAGCTCGGAGCTTCTCCACCCGGCAAACCTTTTTCTCCTCTCTAACGTGTGTGTGAGCACTGTGCATGCACAGCTTTCACTGCTGATTGGCTGTTACCTACAATCTTATCTTGTATCTTTAAATCAAACAACTTCCAGTGGGAATAATGCAAAATTACTATAGGGGAGGGAAAGAAAATGTGTGCCTAGCCTCCACCAAGGCCAGCAAACAGCCCCACTAAAGGAAATAAACAATTCAAAATAATGGAAATCAAAAAGAAAACAAAGAATAAAATGTAAAAGACCAGTTGGTTCAATCTAAAACACAGTTCAGTGCTATCAAAGTTAAAACTACAGCAATCCAAAGTCAAAACAGCAGCTGATTAAAACCTAAAATACAAGAAACACATGATGTAAGAACTTTAAGTATTAATCATAGGCTGCTGACACATGAGGATAACCCATACCTTGCCATAAAAGGGCTAATCAACCTTCAGGGATCGACATCCATGACACCAGGACCACAGGAACTTGGGATCACACAAACCCTCAGCCACAGACACCAGTATGACCACACAAACCAGCAAAACAAGAGACAGGAGACCCAGGCAGACAATTTATGGCAAACGAGTACAATTCAATTTCAAAGTCCTTCCAAAACATTAAACATCCTTAAACAACCTTTTAACAAGCTTTTCAAGCATTCTCTGTGGGTTTTTTGGCCCAAGCAGTTCTCTTCTTCTTGTTCTTCCTCAGTAGTGGCTTCTTTGCAGTAATTCTACCATAAAACATAAAAAAATAAACTTCATGCAGTCTTTTCTTAACAGTTGATGTTGAGATGCATCTGCTACTTGAATTCTGGAAACATTTATGTGGGCGGTTTCTGAGGCTGGAAACTAATGAATTCATCCTCTGCAGCAGAGGTAACCTTTGGTCTTCCTTTACTGGAGTGGTGCTCATGAGAGCCAGTTTCATCATAGCGTTTGATGGTTTTCGTGATGCACTTGAGGATACATTCAAAGTTTTTGAAATTTTCCAATTTTCTTAAAGTAAAACAAACAAACAATGGACTGTCATTTCTCTTTATTTAGTTGAGTGTTTTTTGCAATAATAGAACAGTAGTTGAGTAGGGCTACTCACTGTGTAGAACTGTATACCAACCCTACCTTTGCACAACACACGTGATGGTCTTGAACACAGTAAGAAGGCAAGAAATTCCACAAATTAACTCTTGACAAGGCACACCTGTTAACTGAAAACCATTCCAGGTGACTACCTCATGAACTGATTGAGAGAATGCCAGAAATGTGCAAAATGCCTTCAAAGCAAAAGGCGACTTTGAAGAATCTAAAATCTAAAATATATTCTGGTTTGTTTAACACTTTTTTGTTTACTACATCATTCCATATATATTCCTACAGAGTTTTGATGTCTTTAGTATTAATCAACAATGTAGAATGTAATAAAAACAAAGAAAAACCAGTGAATGAGAAGGTGTGTCCAAACTTTTGACTGGTACTGTATATCCATAACACGCCCCCCACTATAAACTCATCTTTGAATGCCAGGCCTGGTGTTGCTACATTAGTAAGAGAAACTCAGCAAACGCAGCAACATGTGGGGTGGTGCCATATGTTTTTTTGTTTTTTTTTGGTTGGATTTTTATATCAATGCTCCAGTCATAACCCAGTCACACCTTTCAGTGGGATTCTGGCATCCTCCTTGTAGAGGATGCCTCTGTGTTGGTAGGAGGAAACACTGAGAGCTCCTCTTTGCCTCGTAGGCATCTGAACAACCCGCGACATAAGCAAAGGAGAGATCTTTGCCCAGGTGCTTACATTTGACTCTTCTACCTACACTTGCTTTACATATACCAAGTAAGATTTGCAGTGGTCTGGAACCTTTTAAAGGCAGTGTAGCAATGCTTTTTCATCCATACAAGTTTCTCAAGTATCCAGTGTGGAGTTGCTCTTAAAGCATGTTACTTCCTCCCCTACTGCACTTTTCACAATCTGCAGGACAATGTAATAATAGCAAAAGTATTACAATACAATAATTGTAAATACCTATCTTCTGACTATTTGAAGAGCATGCTTAAGGACCTTCCTGATTTGAACTTCTACGTCCTTCTCCACAGCTCCAGAGATGCCTTTCCAGCATCTGAGGAGAGAACATGAGAATAATTCACTGAAGCACACGGACAACTCATACAAACATACAAGGTTTAATGCAAGGAAAATGCCTGAGTCCTTGTTGTTCTAAAATGGGGGGATCAACCTTGTAAAAATACATAATTGGCAGAGTGCCATGTGGTCCTCCCCCAGATTCCTTAATTCAAAACAAATTTCCAGATCTAAGCTAACCACACTAGACTGCAAACTGACCACGTTATCAACTAATGAGTGGATACTGGATGAGCTGATTACTATGGAACCTGTCACACATTTTTCAATATAGACTTAATGACCTGACAAAGTATACAGAGTAGGATACATGCACAGCAGTTTTAACAGCTTTTGACTCATTATTCAGGGAAAATAGCTGCCACAAACAAACTGAACCAGAGTACACTTGACAGAGCACTGTTTCAGGCGTGTTCAGTTTGTAGTCTACACCAGCGCTATTTTAGGCAGCATGCTAGCGTCTGTACCACAACTGCCATCCACTGTAGGTAATATACTGTATTACAGCTCCACGCTGAAAAATCTGAATTAAATCTAATTTAAAACATTTACTTACCTTGCATGGAACAAATGAAAATTCATGAAAATCCAAGAACCTAGCAGGATTGTGGTGTGTAGGTGTCTGATTTTGTGGTAAATCCCTTTCCTGCCGACGAGATTACTATTAACTGTCTTAATATCGTTGCATCACTTTAACTGTGTGTTCTTCCCTCAAGCACATTAGTGCCCAGGCTGTGCTTCTCTCTCTCTCTCTCTTCTACTGTCTCTTGCTGCAGGGTTCTGCCTCCAGAGCTGGAGAGTCTCCTGCTGCTCCCATGATCCAGCTCAACACATGATGCGACAATAATTAAAACATTTACTAGTGTTATTGATAGTGTTAGTGCTATTAATGTACTATTGTTTGTCATTATTATTCCTTTAGCTGTAATAATAATTATTACTATTATTATTATTATTACTACTACTATTTACATTTTGACTTAGTCTGTGTATTTGCAAGGTTGTCTTTCTCCTACCCCATTCCCCCACCCCCCTCTCTTTCTGTCTAAACCCAACCGGTCGAGGCAGATGGCCGCCCACCTTGAGTCCGGTTCTGCTCGAGGTTTCTGCCTCTTAAAAGGAAGTTTTTCCTTGCCACAGTCGCCTAGTGCTTGCTCATGGTGGGATCTGTTGGGTTTCTCTCTGTAAATTTTATAAGATAAAGAGTACGGTCTAGACCTGCTTTATATGTACAGTGCCTCGAGATAACTTCTGTTGTGAATTGGCGCTATATAAATAAAATTGACTTGACTTGACTTGACTTATTAAAGGCAGGCACAACGATTATGTATGTCACAGCGTCATCAGTATGCAATTGGTCAATTCCAATTCAAATCCTGTGACTTATAACTAAAGGGCTAAACCAGAAATATAAAACAACTTAATGATTTTAATGTGATGTTACTACAAAGCATAATGAATTCAGGTAAATAATTTATAGGTAGCTGTCTCAGAATCTGTTTACATTCAGTTCTAAATTGTAAAGCAGTTTAAAAAGCCTAATGAATAAATTTTTTCATTGTATTCTGACGTGTGCAAAGATGCACAACGATATTGTAAATTATATTGGTTCGCTGTTTAATTATGACATTGTAAGTTGCATATAAAAGCCTGCTATACTGTCACATTACAGCAACGTAGGAATAACATTACTGTGTAAAGTACAGAAAACGCTGTGCAGAGGACATTGAAAAGACATTGTAAAATACCACAGAAATACCGGTTGTGCAACAACAACGCAAACAATGATAGGTTGTATCTGTACTGTTGCAGTGATGTCGTTACCACATCACAACTAAAACGTCACAATCACGACGTTGCAAGGACATTATGTGTTTGTAGGGTCGTTTTTGACTTATCTCTCAAAAGTGGGAGAAAATCTTTCTTTGGTAGTAGGGAACCAATGTTACTGTATTTCCGAAACATTTTGGTGGACAGTTAGCATAATGGTAACCAGAAAAGCCTGGCAATACAGCAATACCTCTACACAGTGGCTAGCCTTAGCAACATTGTCTGTAGAGCAGAGAGGGGATTTAATTTTAGAGAGATGTTTCCTCCAAGGTTTTCTCCCCTGCTGTACTGGATCTTCATTGGTGAGAGCAACCCAAAGGAATTTGTGAATGGTGTGTTAGCCTTTGTTTTCCAGCTGGGACAGGTGGAGGTGGCGAGGGACAGGACCTGTCACTGGTTCTATTAGCAGGCTGAGAGTGAGCAGAGGAGTTTAGGTCTGGAAGACCGTCATGGCCTCTTCCCCGTCAGCTCTGCTTTTCCACCAACTAGCTGACAGCCCACACTCTCTCTCTCACACACACACACACACACACACACACACACACATTTATAGCCTCATACCAAGATATGCCTGCAGTCGTCTTCTCTGTCTTGTCCCCCATGCTTGCACACACTCATACAGGAAGAGAACTGCTGGCAGTGTATGACATTTTTAACCTTACAACTACAAGTGGAAAGATACCGTGTTGTAGTTTCTCTCAGTAGTAATGGTGTTGATGTAATGCATTCAGAGGACAGACAGATGCAGATGAAGAGATGCAGAAAAAAAGTATATACTGTATATAGAGTATCATTCCAATGTTACTTGGAATCCACATTAAAAGTGAGATGGGAGTGGCGCGTAAGCACTATTAAGTGAGGTGGTGTCAAGTGGGTAAAGTTTTGTTTATTATAATTTTTACTTAAATTTCAGTCATGTATAAATGAATTGTTTATATTGACCCAACCGGTCGAGGCAGATGGCCGCCCACCCTGAGTCCGGTTCTGCTCAAGGTTTCTGCCTCCTAAAAGGAAGTGTTTCCTTGCCACTGTCGCCTAGTGCTTGCTCATGGTTGGATTTATTGGGTCTCTCTCGGTAAATATCTTAATAACGATTTATATAAAATATTAATATTGAAAATATTATGTAATAAAGTTACAATTTACATTATAATATTACATTAAATCCACCTCTAAGGCACCATCCTGGAAAAGAGGTTCAGATAGCTGATTCACCAAATCAATCTCATAAACTATGCTCAATAATAACTACAACCAAAATAATCAGTATTTAGTAAAAGTTGGAGGATTTGGAGTTCTGCAGTGTAGAGGTTGGCAGTATTCGCATCAGACTGGCAAGATGGCTGATTTGAGATGAATGCTTCATCTTTAGCTGCATAGCGGAATCAAAAGACACTACGACTGACCACATGGCATGTGGGGGAGGTTAACAAGAGTGTTCCTTTGTTCAAGGTGAAGTCAGTAGGTGTCAGTTAAAGGGGGGAGGATAGCAAGACAGAGAGATGACGTAACAATAAAGCTTGGGGAATACAAATCAATACAATACTCTGGCAAAGTTGAAAAGTCCTATGCTTAGCCCAGCTGTGTTATATAAGGCTAAGGTTAACTAGGCCCAGTTACATTATCAAGTCCATGCGGAAAAGGCAATGCCTATTTGGTGCACTGCTTTGCAAAGTCCTGTTGTTGTGTTTAAGGTCCAGTAAACTGAAAGTTGTCCTGTTAACCATCTTTTACTACTTCTACTAACTCTGCTTTGTAGCCCCTTTTGCTGGTAAACCCAGCTGGCAGACCTTAGATCTGTACTACAAAGGGAGTTTAACCTACTCTGATTTAACACTGGGTTATCAAGGAAAGTCAGGGTTGACAAACCCTGGCTGCCTCGATCTGTGTTAAATGGTACTACAACGGTGGTTAAGATGTTGAGTTGGTGTTAACTTATTCGGAGTTTGTGTGTGTGCATAAAACAGGCGTGCACCGTATCTCTCAGATGAAGAGCTCACATTAATTCTGTCGGTTTACAGGGAATTTAAAGAGACTGTAGCGGCAAAATGCAAAACCACGGCTGCCAACAAAGCCAGGGAGACTTGTCAAATGTTCTCTGGATTCTTAATTTGTAATATGAGATGTAAGGACACGTAAAAAATGTGATAATTTTTCAGCTATTTGGATTACAGTCAACACGTGGGTCACATTTCTGAAAGTGTTACTCACTACCTAGAACACTGAGGCCTCACAAAAGTGAGTGCACCCCTCACATTTCAGCAACCATTTTATTATATTTTCTCAAGGGACGATACTATAGAAATGATACTTGGATATATATTACAGTAGTCAGTGTACAGCTTGTATAGCAGTATACATTCACTATCCACTGAAAATTATTCAATACACAGTCATTATTGTCTAAATAGCTGGCAACACAAGTGAGTACACCCCTAATACCTGTACATGTCGTTCAAACATGCAAAGCCACCTGTCCTATTCATCATGTTCATGTTTTTGCCTGCCTGACTGGACCATAGAAATTTGTGTATCATGGATTAGAGCTGTTAAATTTGGTGCTTTGGGTACAATTCTCTCATACTGGCCACTGGATGTTCAACGTGGCACCTCATGGCAAACTGAGCTACAGCACGGTGGCTAAGGTCATACAGCAGTTTTCCAAGACGGGTTCCACTCTGAACAGACCTCACCAGAGTTGACCAAAGAAGTTGAGTCCTCGTGCTCTGCGTCATATCCAGAAGTTGGCTTCAAAAAACAGATGCATTAGTGCTGCCAGCATTGCTGCAGAGGTTGAAGAAGCGGGAGGTCAGCCTGTCAGTGCTCAGACCATACGCCGCACACTGCATCAAGTTGGTCTGCATGGTCGTCGTCCCAGAAGGAAGCCTCTTCTGAAGCTGGTTCAGAAGAAAGCCCACAAACAGTTTGCTGAAGACAAGCAGTCCAAGAGCATGAATTACTGGAACCATGTCCTGTGGTCTGACGAGACTAAGATAAACTTGTTTGGCTCAGATGGTGTCCAGCATGTGTGGCGGTGCCCTGGTGAGAAGTACCAAGATAATTGTGTCTTGCCTACAGTCAAGCATGGTGGTGGTAGCGTCATGGTCTGGGGGTCTGCATGAATGTTGCCGGCACTGGGGAGCTGCGGTTCATTGAGGGAAACATGAATTCCAACATGTACTGTTACATTCTGAAGCAGAGCATGATCCCCTCCCTTCGGAAACTTGGCTGCATGGTTTTCCAACATGATAATGACCCCAAAAACACCTTCAAGATGACAACTGCCTTGCTTCGGATCTGAACCCAATTGAGCACCTGTGGGGCATTCTTCAAGTGGAAGGTGGAGAAGCGCAAAGTGTCTAACATCCACCAGGTCCGTGATGTCATCATGGAGGAGTGGAAGAGGTCTCCAGTAACAACCTGTGCAGCTCTGGTGAATTCCATGCCCAAGAGGATTAAGGCAGCGCTAGATAACAATGGTGCTCACACAAAATATTGACACTTTGGGCATAATTTGGACATGTTCACTGTGAGGTGTACTCAATTGTGTTGCTAGCTATTTAGACAATAATGGCTGTGTGTTATTTTCAGAGGACAGTAAATCTATACTGCTATACATGCTGTACACTGTCTAAATTACATCCAAGTTTCATTTATATACTATTGTACCTTGAGAAGATATAATAAAATGGTTGCTGAAATGTGAGGGGTATACTCACTTTTGTGACACCATATGTATGAATGTAATGCTGTTATGATCAGTATTAACTGCATTTCAACAGTATTTCAGCTGCAGCCTCAATGGAAATCTGAACCTTGCAACAAGTCAGGGTGAAATGTAAGCATTTTATAAAGGGGTATGCATTAATATTTCCCATCATTAATACTACATATTTTGGTATGTAGTCTACAATTACAACAGCCTGTCGCGTTATATTGTTTTTCAGGACAATAATGCCTCCCACCCCCATTTAAATGATTATTCAAATTGATAATATGCAACAATAATGATGCCGCTTGACTGTGAGAAAAAAAAAAACTACAAATTCAAATAACTGAAATTGGAAATGGAAAAAGTGGAGCATAAAAACCATCCTTTGGTCCACATATCTCTGCCATCCAATTTTTTTTTTTGGAGACTGGAGGTCTTTAGACAACCCCATCCTGCGGAGTCAGCCTCTCTCAGTTGTTGTGCTGGATAACACTACGGTTAACCATGAACATAACCTGCTCAGAGCAGTTTAGAGATGCAGTAAATTACCATGGCAGCAGACCCCGGGTAAAACCTATCCAGCTTTCGTAGTACGGGTTAATCAAGAAGTTACACACGACGTCACACCCGCCAAGTTACTCCTGATAAGCCAGTAATCTTGCTTCATAGTACAGGCTTCTTGTGTCATGCCTGCTGGTGTTTGGTCTTAAATCCTTTGATAGGCTCTCTTGTCACTACCAAAGTTCAACCCAGTGCAGGACCTGCTTCAAGCAGGTCTTGTGGAGGTCTGAGAGTTTTGTTGTGCAGGAGAACAAACTCCTGCTCTCTTGATGATCACAGCAGAGAAAGAGACAACTCCTTAAGAGGAGACACACACACACAGAGCAGAGAACATCTCTGTTTTGTTGGCCAAGTAGTGACCAGTTCCAAAAAGTATCCAACAAGTACTTCCACTAAGTCTTGCAGTTATCTACCATGACAACAAAACTGGTATTAATGCTTTTTCCATTCTCTTTCAGGAACATGGCAACAGGAGATTGATTCATGTGCCTTGCTTTTAGTTACCTCCTCTGACATTCAGCTGTTGCTGACTCTGTACACATGATGCATGCAGCCATCAAGAAGATTGTGATGCTAACCTTTATACCTGTTCCTACACAAATATATTTCTCAGATGTTTTGGCAGCAGTGGAAATATTATAATATATAATCATCATCATCATATTTAATATTTTACATATATATATATATATATATATATATATATATATATATATATATATATATATATATATATATCAATGGAGTTGCAACGACCGAGATGGTGCACCTTGCTTGGAAAAGGGACATTGGTGCCTGTTCCTGGACCCTGGCTGGGCTTTGAACCATTGGGTGTGGTCTTTCTATTCTGGGCACAAAGTCACTCCGCCAAGGTTGTCCCTTGACATCAATAGGGTGAGTAGCTTGGACACCGGGAGGGAGCTCAGAGCAAAGCTGCAGCTCCTTCATGTCGAAAGAAGCCAGTTGAGGTGGTTTGGGAAATTGAAGTTGTCCGGGTATGTCCAACTAGGAGGAGACCCAGAACTTGCTGGAAGTATTACACACTCCATCTGGCCTGAGAACAGCTCAGGATCTCCCAGGAGGAACTGGTAAACATTGGGGAGAGGGACATCTTGAATACCCTGCTTAGCTTACTGTCACTGCAACCTGACCCTGGTTAAGTGGAAGAAAATGAAAGGATGGATTTTTGTTATGCGACTTTCCACAGGACAATAGTTTACATCATAGCACAGAGACGGCACTTCTGAAAGTTACAAATGACCTCCTAATTGCATCAGACAATGGGCTTGACTCTGTACTTGTCATGTTAGATCTTAGTGCTACTTTTGATACAATTTACCATCACATCCTTTTACAGAGACTGGAGTATTTTATTGGCATTAAAGGAACCGCACTAAACTGGTTTAAGTCCTATCTATATGATAGGTTTCAGTTTGTACATGTTAACGACAATTCCTCAATGTACACAAAAGTTAGACATGGAGTTCCACAAGGGTCAGTGCTTGTACCAATTCTATTCACCTTGTATATGCCTCCCTTAGGCAACATTATCAGAAATCACTCCATAAACCTCCATTGTTATGCAGATGATACACAACTATATTTGTCAATGAAGCCTAATGAAACCAATCAGTTAGCTAAACTTCAGGCATGCCTCAGGGATGTTAAGACTTGGATGATCAGCAACCTTCTACTATTGAACTCAGAGAAGACCAAAGTTATTGTACTTGGCCCACATTTTCTAATGACATAGTTACACTAGATGGCACTGCCCTAGCCTCCAGTTCCACTGTTAAGGATCTTGAAGTTATCTTTGGTTGAAGTTATCCCACTAGAACATTGCACTCCCAGAATGCTGGTTTGCTGGTGGTTCCTCGAGTTTCCAGGAGTAGCATGGGAGGCAGAGGCTCCAGCTATCAGACTCCTCTACTGTGGAACCTTCTCCCAGTTTGGATCCAGGAGGCAGACACCATCTGCACTTTTAAGAGTAGGCTTAAAACTTTTCTTTTTGATAAAGCTTATAGTTAGGGTTGGCTCAGGCTTGCTTGAACCATCCCTTAGTTATGCTGGTATAGGCCTAGACTGCCAGGGGATTTTCCATGATGCACTGAGCTTCTTTCTCTCAATATGGATTCATATCCCTTAATTACATTTTACTAACTCGACATCTTCCCTTTCCCATAGTTTTGTGCTCTTTCGTCTCTCTCTCTCTCTCCTCTTCTGTCACTTTCTGCAGGTATTTCTGCCTTTGGAGCTTCCTATGTCTCTCTCTCTTTCTCAACCCAACTGGTCAAGGCAGATGGCCGCCCACCCTGAGTCTGGTTCTGCTTGAGGTTTCTGCCTCTTAAAAGGAAGTTTTTTTCTTGCCACTGTCGTCTAGTGCTTGCTCATGGTGGGAACTGTTGGGTCTCTCTGTGTAATTATAATAATCTTAAGAGTACGGTGTAGACCTGCTCTATATGAAAAGTGCCTTGAGATAACTTCTGTTGTGATTCTGCACTATATAAATAAAATTGAATTGAATTGAATTGTTGGTATGCCCAAATGACAAGTTTGAAAATTACTAATATTGTATGTATCTATGTATGAAATGGTCAGAAATATCACACAGAGATGACAAAGGGACATTATATGGGTTGTTGCAAAGCAGAAAGGAAAGAGTGATTATGTCAGGCTGAAAGTGCTCTCTTGAATTGCTGTCAGTGTGAGAGCCATTCCAGTCTCAGCAAATATGCAGTTAAGGGAAATGAATACAAGTCATAAATAATTAGTTAGGTAAGGCTTGCATTATATGCAAATGGTGAAGAGCAGGATATCTGGCAGCAGGAAAAAGTCAACCTATGCTTGCTTAACATAGATATAAGCTGTTTTTGTTTGTGGTATTCTGTCTGATCTCAGAACACCAGGAACTGCAGTTATTTCTATTATTATTCACCACTGCCTGCTCTGACTTTTTTCCTTGTCATTTCAGAAGTCATACAAGAGCACAAATCTTTCACTCAAGCTGAAATATTTTCAGCTTTCATCTTGTTTACCTAAATTCACATTACCCAGAATAAATTTGCATTTACTTGTGTATTTGCATTATATTTATATGCAATTGAGCTACCTCTAAAATTTGCTGCATTTAGTCTCAACACCCCATAATTCTACTTTATAACTGAGTGGCTGTTCTAGACCAGTTTTACTATGGAAGCAAGGCTGGGGCAAGTTTTATCAGGGGGGCAGATTCAACCTGGGACAAAAGTGACAAAGACATTGTTCAACTTGTCTTAATTTTTGGTTCAGCTGATGAAGTATGCATAAAAAATAACATACCACGACTGGTGTTTGTTTCTGTAAACTATATTTACATATATTTACATACAATCATACAATAATCACAAAGTAAAAACAAGATTTTAGAAATGTTTGCAAATTTACTAGAAAGGAAAAACTGAAATATCACATTGATGTAGGTATTCATGTGGTGAGTTTGGGACACACCACGAAATCACCACGACACCACAACTCTCTTTGGATGAGTCTACAATGATATGTGACAGGGACTACATCAGCTCACATCCTCTACTACTGCAAGGGATGCATGAAATATTAAGAATGTAAAGTAAATCTAAAATAAAATACAGTAAATGTGCCCTGTCTCACATGTCTTGTATATTACAGATTAAGCACAATGACCTAATATGTAATATGTAATAAACAACAGCAGAAAAGCAACAAAATACTACACATTTACTTCACACAGATTTCACTGAAAAACTGATGCTGCTGCCATTAGTCGCTAGGCACCGGGCATCACTCTAAAGCAGGGTACACACCAAAAGACAATCGGCCACAGCAAGGACACTAGGTGCCCTATCCTACAAAGAAAGCAGTGGAGTTCAACTCAGGTTACCAACAAAAGTAGGCTGAAGTTTACAGCAGTAGGGAGAGAGTGCAAATCACAGTAATTTCAATAATTTTCAGTGTTTATCGTATAAGATCGCACTAAAATACTATTACAAACTATATGCTTGATTGAGATGGTATAATACACAATATGAGATGATTTTTTTGACACTACATTGCCCCTTGTGGTACTTTAAAGTACCATTCACATTAACCATTCATATCACCAGAAATACATGTAGTGTTACAAAACAAAATACATAAACTTATCTTGTGACATCAAATGTGCCTAATCAAAGGGGCAGTGTGTTGTCATTACGGAGCATAAATTTCAGCAAGCTAACTACAAAAATTCAAACAATTATGATTGAATTATTATTATTATAATAATCACACACAACTGAGAAGGTTACATGAACTAATAATAAATTAATAATTTATGACAATAAATCAACCAATGATTATTAAGTAATATGGTGATCAGTAAATGAATATTTGGTAATATGGTGATGAGCAAAGTAAATCAGCATCTCAGAAATATAGAAGAAAAGTCCATCATTTCAATAAACAATCCCTTCATTCCATTTTCCCTTTTGGACGCCACGGTTTCTCTTGATGTGCACCAGCTCTCTTGGTCCTATTATTAGTAGGTTGTCTTGGGTTATAGCATCTCTATCCCCTTTCACGTGTTGGATGATAACTGTCATGAAACTTTACTGTCATTGTATTGTACGCACACCCCCCTCCCCCGCACAATTGATACCGTGATAACTCTCCACAAACTTTATCACGTCCAAGTCCCTTTTCCTGTTCATCACTTCTATTTTGCGCTGTTGTAAAAGTGATGACAGATTGATTAATGGTTCACAATCCTGTGTTGTCATGACTTGTTTTTTTTTTTACCTCTGCTTATTTTAGTGGCTTCACCAGTTAAGTTGCCACCATTAGCTATGAATATGACAATTTTTAATGCCGTCATTTTAAAAATGTGTTGTATATTTGATTATTGCAACTGCTGAAGGAAGATTTCCTTTCATCAGGCTCAAACTGCTCAAACTGCTTCTCTATGAAACTACTGGTGTCCACACTATGGAAATCTCTTTGTTCCAAATGTTTGCATGTATGTGACATGCTCCATATGCATATGCTGAGTCTGTGTAGACATTTAGTCTTTTACCTGTAGCCTGTTCACATGCAGCCATCAGGGCTTCAATTTCTGCAAACTGAGCAGAGCACATACAAATGGAAAGGTTTAGAATAATATGGGTTTCCAGTTTTGAGGGCATAATCACAAATCCAACGACAGCTGTAGCCTGCTGTTTGAATGGATATTGTTTTAAGAGTAGCAATCTAGTACCTGTTTGTAATTTCATCAGGACTGCTATGCTGATTTTTAAAAGCCTATATCATTCCTATGAACTGTCTACAGCTCTGGTGGAACGTGTTTCATTTACCAAACTTTTTCTGTTATACGAAGTCTTGACTCATAGGGTGTTAATTGTGGCCAGCATACCAGTGATTGCACTTGATCTGTAGGTTCTTGTTGAACCAGAGATGGCATAATTTTTTATTGGTGGGTCATCGGAAAGTCTATATAGAGACCATCAACTGTGCACGTGACTTTGGCTTTCCTAGGACATAAGATATCTCTTCCCATCGGGTGTTGAATAGATTAGTGGTGCAAGTATGTTTTTTTCCTGCAGTTTGCATTGGACTAGCTGTGATGTGATGACTGGTTTTGCTGCTGTACCCAACCGTGGGTTGGTTATACTCTTCTGCATGTAGGGAAATACATGGTCCCTCTTGACTGAAATGTGAATGGACAGGTGGCAGAGTTGCAGCTGTGCATCAGCTGGCCGTCTCTCTTTCCTGTTTCTCTTTCCACTTTTAAACATGGTGGAAAGTGTGTTCAGAGAACAAGAACCACTCCATCTTCTTTAGTCTCGCTATATTGTCCAGACATTTCCTGTTTCATCTTTCCATTTTCATTGGAATGTGTGTAGAAACTCAGATGGGCACTCATCATTCTTCAACATCTCTCCTTCCAGTCTGGAGGAGTCCGTTTTTGTTTTCTCAGTGCTTGCAATACCACATTACTCATAAAAGATTTCTTTGGCTGTATGTTTTCCTGCCACATGCATCAGCAAAGCCTTAATGTCTGATAATCTGGTGTCATAATGAGATTTTATGTTATATGAGATGATTTTTTGACACTACTACACACACAACAATATCCCCAGGCTGAACACAGCCTGGGTCAAGCCCTGCTTTCCCTTCCTGAGTCGTCGAACGGTTTGCCAGAACCTCCTTCAGGCCAACTAAAAGTCCTTCTCCATAGTCTGCACTCCTCCCACACCTGAGTTTTTGCTTTACCAAAGTAACCTTCTGGCCTCCTGATACCTGTCTGCTGCTTGAGGAGACCCCTGGGCCAACCAGGTCCAAAAAGCCTGACAGCTTCCCTCACCCCCCTCAGGATGCACAAAAAATCCCTTTCCTACTAATCATGCCCCTCCAGATTTCTCCATCGTCATCCGTGTGAGCGTAGAAGTCCCCAGCTGGAACCCTTTCCAGTACACCACCCAGAGACTCCAAGAAGGCCAGGTACTCTGAGCTGCTGTTTGGTGCATAAGCACACACAACAGCCAGAGCCTTACCCACAGCAACTCATAGTCGCAGAGAGGTGCCCTGTCATTTCCCTGGGAAAACACCAGCACAGAGGCCAGAGACTTGTGATTGTCCCCACTCCCACCTGGCACCTCTCATCCTGGGTGACTCTGGAAAAGCATATTTGCAGCATGAATGTGCAGCTGACAAATCTGGTGTGGGCTGATTTAAGTAACAGATGAGAAGAACACATGTTGGACTCATGAATATTATTCATGTTCTTACACTACAAAGTTATGGCTCTTCTTGATGAGACTGATAAGAATAATATCACATATCTGACACTGTCAAAATAAATTCTGACATGGTCAAGATAAACACTAAAGTGTCCTACCCCTTTATCAAACATTTTGAGAAATAAAACTAATCCTTAATAACAGAAACAGACAGAAACCATTTAATATAAAATGCTTTTTTAATATACAGTATCTATGTGCTTCCAGATAACTCAGTTATTTTATTAACTGTACTCCTCTCAACTCCTGAATGTGGATTTTTACTGTAATTGGATTGTAACTGTAATACTGTATGGTTGACCTTAGTTACTTGTATCAAAAAATTACTTGAGCTTGATTGTGCCATCTACCTGTATTTGCAGGCATGATGGGACCAAATGTGTCCCAGTGGGCTCTGATAGATTTGCACATGCTTGTGACAACTAGAAATACATCATACAAGTAGGCACTTGACTACTTGCAAATTCCACAAGAGTTGGTACAGGGACAGGTCATGGTAGTTTGCATCTCTGGGCATGGAGCCAGAGCCTTGAAGATGATTTATAACAGTGAAGGGTCAGAAACATAGCAGGTCACGTGACTTATGCAGCTCTGAATAGAGAACAGCAGGATTTACTGCAACCAAATACTTTTAATGACATGCACTGCATTGTAAATCAATGATTGATGTACCTGCACCTGCCTCTCATTTATAGATGTTCATATTAAGCATTTGGCTCAACAACTGCCCTCATACATCCAAGATACCACTCATGTTCTGAAGATCCTACATAAAATGAAAATTCCTGTTGACTGTTTTCAAGTAACATTGGGTATTGGGTGTAGAGCCAGTATATACTAATACAGACCATGATGATGGATTAAAAGCCTTGCAATACATCCTAAGGAAAAGGCCTAGAGACTCTCTGCCTCCTGAATTTATTCTTCAGCTTACAGAATGGACTCTTTAAAATAATGTATCTCTTTTCCTAGACCAACTGTACATTCAGGTTTGGGAAACTGTGATGGGGGCGTGTTTTGCTCTGAATTATGCTAACCTGTTCTTAGGTCTATGGGAAAACGATTTTATTCATTATAACTACCACAGTGAGATGATATAATGGGGGGGTGGTATAATCACAACATTGTTATGGACTGGGTCTGATGAGGAATTGTTTCTGTTTTCTGATTTTTTTGAACACTAACAACAGAAACATAGTACTGTTCCTTCAATACTATAAAAGCAATATCAACTTCCTAGATCTGACAATATCTAAGGGTAAAGATGGCCAGCTACATACTACAGTATACAGGAAGGCAATAGACAGAAATACTGAGCTAAAAGCAGATAGCTTCCATAACTGGCCTAAGAATAATATACCTTTTGGTCAATTTCAATGTCTTCAACGTATTTGTGACCTTTTTATTTCAAAAGTAGGCTAAAATTTTGTCGGACCAATGTACAGAGGGACTATAAAACTAAAACTGACCAGGATGCTCACATAAAAAACCATGTCCACTTCTAGATCTGAACTTTTTAGGAATAAGAAAAGAAGGTCCTCAGGAAAAGGGCAGGGTTTTGTTACAGAATATAGCTCTCAAGAAAATCCTATAAAAAGGATACATTCAAACTGGAATCTCATCAATAGTAACTATATTCTTAGGGCGGTTTTCACCCCTCCTAAGATCAGTTTTAGCATGGTACCCCACATCACAGGAAATCCTAGTATCAAGTCATCTCCCTGCCAACAATTTAAAAAAAAAAAAAAAAAAAGTCAGCTATTTTGGCCTACAAATGTGATTCTTGCAATCAGTGTGCACACATAACATAAAAGAATATAAGCAATATAGTGACTTTAAAACTCATAAGGTGTATGACATTAAAGCATTCATCAATTACACTATGTTTGTGGTCTGTTGTTTATCTTGCACTTGTTGCTTTTATATAGGCCAGACGACTGAAGATGTCTGTGAGCATGTATGGCAGTAGGCCATCAGAAAAGCTAATTTAGATTACCTTTAAGCTAAACACTTTCAATTGCCAAAGCTTGCAGTATTTTAAATTACTTCCCAAGCTTCCATCTACATCTTCATCACCAAGTCCCCAAGCAATTGTCATAACAGGGTTAGGGTTAGGCATATCAGCATATCATAACATTTGTTCATTTTGTGATAAAAGCACCAAACTTGGCACACATGTTGATAGATGTATTGGGAACAATGGCTATTGAATAAATCATTCAAAGTCCCATTCAGAAGTTTGCTGTAGTGAAGTATTTAATGGTATATGGTGAGCATACAGACAAAGGGTCTGAATTGGCTCAATCAGCTAATGGGAATAATGTGATATGAATTCTCCAGAATAGACAAGTGAGTGCACCTTTAGATTACTTTGTCAACTAAAGACACAACGAATAACCTGAACTTTAAAGTTGACCCTGTAACAGCTTGGATGACAGGCAATGTGTTGAATACATACTTGTGTTTTGCTTTGTGTGTAACATCAGGGATGTTTGTATTTTTCTTTTGCATGAATGCAGGATAGATAATGCTTGCATATCTACAGATCTGGAGGAAGGTGAGTGTTTAGTCAAATATATGCTTGTCTCCAACCCCCCTTCTTCCTGACTGTGCGCAACTGTTGGCCAGTGCTGGCGGTGACCTGATGCAAATGCTATGTGTTCATGCATGCAGCCCGGAAAACCACCAGCCACCTTCATTTGTGTGTGTGTGTGTGTGTGTGTGTGTGTGTGTGTACTTGGATGCAATGGCTTACCCATGTTATGCTTACAAAAAACGTACTGAAAAGTATTCTGGGTAATTTTTGATAGAGCAGGAGGGGGGAAAGGGGGTTTTAAAGAGAATTTCCAGATGGTTATATTTTAAAGAGAATTTCCAGATGGTTATATTCTTGGCATAGTTCAGCTCTTGCTGCTCTCAGCATCATTCACTATAAAGGGCCCCACTGGGTTTTGAAAGCAGCAATGTCATCAGCACCTCCACATGTTACAACTGTCACTTAACACTTTACAAATCAGCCCCATAGAGATGAAAAGCCATATTGTGCAAACTAAGGATAAAAGAGAAATATACAAAAAATTACAAATATATAAATATAATATAAGTATATATGAACCTGCTATCATGGTAAAAGAACATCACTTGTCATGATGGTCATTCATCAAGGGTTAACTGGTGAAACAAGAAGGGGACTGGAATGGGTTGGCCCAACTGCAAGGTACAGCACATTTGGAGAGTATTCAGACCCCTTCAGTTTTGTTTTGTAAATTTGCAGCCTTATAAGAAATCTACACTCAATTCCACATAATTACAAAGCAAAAACAACATTTTAGAAATGTTGGTAAACTTATTAACAAGGGAAAAATATTGCATTGACGCATGCATTACTCTTGAAATTTAGCTTCGGTTCCTCCCATTTGATCATCCTTGAGATGTTTCTACACCTTGATTGGAGTCCACTTGTGGGAAATTTAATTGATTAGGCATGTTTTGGAGAAGCACACACCTGTCTATATAAGGCATCACAGCTGTCAGTGCATATCAGAACAAAAGCCAAGCCATGAGCTCAAAGGAGCTCAGAGACAGGATTGTATCAAGGCACAGAACAGGGGAAGACTACAGAATTTTTTCTGCTTCATGGAAGGTCGCCAAGAGCATAGTGGCCTCCATAATTCTTAAATGGCAAAAGCCTGGAATAGCCAGGACTCTTCCTAGAGCTGGCTGCCTGGCCTAACTGAACAATCAGGGTTGATGGGCCTTAGTAAGAGGGGTGACCAAGCTCCAGAGATCCTGTATATCCTCTAGCTGAGGCTCATTAGAGGATCAGGGGTGAGAGACTGAAGACTCCTTCTTGTAACTTTTGATTTTTTTTTTTTTTTAGCAAAAGGTTGCAACATAACAAAATGTGGAAATTAAGGGATCTGAATACTTTCCAAATGCATTGTATGTGGGAGCTGCTGGAGGACTGCAGGAACCTAGTTGCTCTCACTAGCATTCAGGTAAGGCCTGCATTCTTTATTCATGTTGGCAACAAAAAGAAACAAATTTACTCCTCAGAACCTAAAAATAATCTGTTATCATCTTGTATGCTCCCAATGGACAAGTTACAGGAAGAAGCTTTCAGTCTTCACCCCTGACCCCGTAATGAGCTTTAGCCAGAGGACATACAGGGAGATCTTCAATGCAGAGAAAATGAGTGAATATGACTGATGTGCTAAAACAAACTGACACTACAGTGACACCACAGTGAAAATTAAAGTTAAATATTAACAGGTGATCATCAGCTGGTGGCCCACATCTGCCCTGCTAAAGTCTCCTTGGACTAATGAGTCATTTGAAGTAGAACGGCTACAGTATCAGCACCATTTGGATCAATGTCTAGCTTGAGGGGCCTGTTAAAGTCAGGCAGCAAGAACAGGACCACCAGCTAACACTGCTTTCAGGTTCTCAAAAGCATGTTGACACGTACATATCTACCCAAATTAAAGCAGCAGATTAATAAAGGGGCAGTCACAATTCTATTAAATTACTGGGTATTAAATTACAGGATTAGTGTAATATAGATTGTGCACACACATGTGAGAACACTATGTAACATGTACAACAGGCCCAAAATGCAGCTGATGAGAAAAGAACACATTACCACAATTTTAGCTTCATGTTGCCTCCTGAATACACTTCAAAATGCTAAATAATAACTAAGCATTAAATTGATTAGTTCTAAGTTGACTGCCCTACTACACCCAACCATACAAGGGTTGACATCTAAAGTTGGCATAAAAAGGTGTAGATCTAGTCTAGACTTGCAACCAGAGGTGATTTGATGCATTGTTGTAACGGCACGATTAAGATTATGATTATGATTTATCAGGTTTTACTTTTTAGTGTATTATTTTATCATTCTCTCAGGTCCTTCATTAAAACATGTATCTATGTTGAAAAAAAGTGTTGTGCAGCTAACTTCAATATTAATATTAGGTAAATGATTATTACAGGGTGGCACGGTGGTGCAGTGGTTAGCACTGTCGCCTGACAACAAGAAGGCTCTGGGTTCACCTGGGGCTTTTCTGTGTGGAGTTTGCATGTTCTCCCTGTGTCTGTGTGGGTTCTCTCTGGGTACTCCAGCTTCCTCCCACAGTCCAAAGACATGCAGGTTAATTGGTGACTCTAAATTGCCCGTAGGTGTGAGTGGTTGTTTGTCTTCATATGTTGGACTGGCGATCTGTACAGGGTGTACCCTGCCTCTCACCCAGTGTCAGCTGGGATTGGCTCCAGCCCCCACACAACCCTTAATGGATAAGAAGTATAGAAAATGAATGAATAATCATTATTATGTTACTAATTCTGTTACTAATTATAACAATAATTGTCTCTCACTTTTCATCTTCCACCAGGGTCGCTGTAATTTTTTTTTCTGAAATTAGGGATAATTTCCCCAACTTTGTTTGTTATTCTCTACCTCTCTTATCCCTCAGACTGCAATGCTCACAAAGCTTCTCTCTGGGCTGCTGTCTGTATCTTCAGTATGTCTCTGACTCTTTTTGTCCTTGTTTCCTTGTATTCCCTTGAGTTCTTTGCCTGCCACTCCCCTCCCCCCGTCTCCTTTATCCCTCAAGTCATATAGATCCTTGCTCTCCTCATCCTTCTCCTCCTCTTTTCTTTCTAGTGAAGGGGAGAAAGGGTAACATTTGGACTGGTAGCGTATATCTGAGAAAAGGCCAGCCTGACATTTCACACAGCTGCTACTTTTTATTACAGTGCACTGCTGAGTGTGTGTGTGTGTGTGTGTGTGTGTTTGTGTGTGTGTCTGTATGTCTGTGTGTATGAAGTCTGGAGGGACAAGTGTGCATAATGAAAGAGGATATGGAGAAAGAAGAGAGATTGAAGATGTGATTTATAGATTGAAGTATCCCCTCCCCCTCCATCTGCACCCTCTTCACTTCCTCATTCTCCTTTCCCATTAACCTCATTCCTTTATTAACCTTAACCTTTATTCTTTTTTTTCTCCCAGCATTCTTTGAGTTTCCGTCTGTCCTATCTTGTCTTGTGGAATGTTCATTTGCATCAAGACATGCAGATTACATGTCTGTTGCCCTTTCCTCGTTTTTTTGTCATATTCTTTTCTCACATACAAGAACAGAAAAACCCAATCAATCTGAGGCAAATCTCTCATATGTCAACAATAATAATTTATGTAGGTCTGTGCTTTGATACACAATCCTTTATTTATTGCAGTTTATGCTACAGTCTGTTTGATAAATGATTATGTTCTTCTACTCTGTTAATTCAGACACCCATTTTGACTTGTGAAATCTGATTAGACTTAATTTGGATTTCAAGTTGACATTAATAATTCTTATCAAAAACAATCTATGGAGGGCTCATTTGTTCTGTCTACCACCTCTTTCATTAAGCCATCTATCTATATTGTATGGAACAAAGTGTTCAGTAATGGAGGATATGCACAGTCTGCTGGGACACAGTTCTGTGCACTGTCAGTGAGGTGACTGCATAAAAGAATGTCCGTGGTTGAGTGTGTTTCATACTATACTGGGCAACAGGCAGTTCAGTGACAGGTTCTCCATTCCTCACTGGGGATCTGCACTGCAATCAGTATACCAGTATACCAAATCACTTACCTTTAAAAGTTAAGAGGTTAAAATCATCCCCTTAACAAACACTCTTTTTTAACAATTTGGCCTCAACAATTTATCAGGAGAACGGACGGCTGGGATGTAACAAAATTTGCTCCTCAGAAGATTAATCCTAATGTTTCTGGTGTCTCCCTGACCTCTGTGTTAATGCTAATAAGCAAACAAGCAGCTCTGATATAAAATGATGACTACTGTTTTAGAATATATCAAATAAAAAAACTAAAAAACTTATTAATTTGGATGTTACAGCCATTACTTTTATGCATGTGGTTTGGTGTTGATTGTGAAGTTCAGTGCAGCTGTTGGATTCAGTGTTGCTGTGAACCCTGAGATAAGACATCAGACATCAGATATGTATCACAGGAGAGAAACAAAACCATAATTGGGGCAGTTTGAGTTGCAGTCTTAACAGAACAAAAAATAATAAATGAATTTTAAAAAATCTGCCTTGAACAATTTTATTTCGTTAATTTTTAATTTTATTCAGTCTTCTATGAAGCCCTTGAATACTTTGTGGCAGTATAACACTTGCCTTGCACAGATTGATCTGTTGTGGCCTCTTTATGTATATTCATACATTCAGTGCTTTTTTGATGTTTGTATCATTTTATTTAAAATGTATTTGGATTTTAGACCCTGAAATGTCATTGAATGGCACAATAAATTGAACTGATAATGTGAGATTGAAGTGACAATATACTTTGAGCTTTGATGCCATAATAGGATGTTGGAAATGGAGCCAACCAACCATGCAGGCATCAGACTAGAGTCCAACTCTGTGGGGATGGGTAGACATCATTTATGAAGAAGAAATGCAGTGATTTTTCCACACAGAAAAAAGAATAAAAGGCTCTCTTTGTGTGTACAAACGGAAAAAGAGCAGTGCAGTTCAAGGGTCCTCAGAGACATTTTAATTATGAATAGAGAATGAGAGAGACAAAGTAGAGAGGGTGATTTTTTTCCCCCCTCTCACTGATGTCTGTGACAGTGACACTGGGATATGTTTTGCTAGGAGATGAAAGCAATATCCCTTGGTATTTTTTGATGGAAGTACAATGAAGGGTTGTAGTGGCATCATTTCCAGTACCTCCCAGTGTGAGCATTCATACACCACACATTCAGAGCAACACATATCTTTGTTGCAGGTCAATGTCAAGTCTGTATGATCATGTCTTTTTAAATGTGTAGTATTATTCCCAATTCCCTTATCTCAGAACTTCAATTTGCTAGCATTTTATGTCGCTAAATTTCTGAGTGTGACCATTAGAGCCTATGGTAACAAACCCTTTAAATGTTCTGGAAAATTTCTTATGCATCTTTATCCTTAACTTTAACCCATCTACTGACAATATATGAATTTGTGTTCCCATGACATGGTTTCCAAAATGGTGGCATGTCTGGTTAGCATCTGTGACAGAACAAGATAATTTTAAAAAGCTTCTTTTTTTGTTACTAAAGGTATGTTTTAACCTATTTAATAATTCTAATGATTTAGTGGCATGTCTTATATTACATTTAACCTGTTCTTACCATATTTCTTCAACAAACAAATATGAATGCAATTTGGGAAATTATTGTTTTAACATATATGTCACATCCGGCTTCTAACCTTTAATAGAAAATGCCATATGACAGTTTTATCACAATAAGAAAAATGGTCATAAGCTCATTCTATTACTTTTATTTATTTTTTTTCTGTTCACAAGCAAGCACATTTGCTTAACATTAAAAACATTTACAAAAATTTAATGAAATAAACTATTAATAAAATGTATTAGTAAACTATGCATATCAGTACTGAAACTGAACCTCAGCTCTGGCTAAGATACTTTTCTCTGTAAATAAAAGAAACAAATTAGAATTACTGCCTTGTGGTTATATGCCTCTGCCAACCAGTCCAGCTGCAGTTAATTAGTGTTTGAATTCTTGATTTATGTTTGTGACCAAATGAAATTCCCTCTGAGCATTCCTGATATGTAGTGTTCACAAGACATGAGGTCATGTCCAACTCCAAGTGAAGGTTTGTGCAAAAATTGGAGAAATACACTTAAGGCAGTGGGGCCACAGTGACCTTGACCTTTGACCTTTGATCACCATAATGTAATCAGTTCATCCTTGAAAAGTGCCCAATATATGTAACATTGCAGATCTAGACGCTTGACAATAGAGGGTAGTATTTTTAAGTTTTAGAAATGTGTTCCGTGTGTTCTACTTTTTTCATATTCTCCATAATTTTCCTTCGAGGAGAAATGTGTCCAGGTTCTTATAACCACCATGTATTCTTCATTGCTTTTCAAATTTTCAGTCTTTATCTCACAGCTTCCCTTCAGTAAAGGATAACTTGTCTGGACAAGCCAGGTTATCTGTAGTCCCATTTTCTCCATTTAACATTTTTACACCGTCATTTGTTGAATATAGACAAGTTTGACCACTGACTTCAATGAAGCTAACATCTTGGAGGGTAGTGTTGTCATGGATTAACTGAACAACTTACTTCAGACAATAAGCCTCATGTCTAGCACACATAGAGGTGAGCTCACCCTAAACTCTAAATTAAAAAAACAGCTTCCAAGTGCCCAAGTAACAAAATGTATAAAGATATTTTTTAGGATGGAAATGGTCCATCAAATGTTTTGTATGTTTGGTTTAATTGCTGTAATGTCAGTTCAAATACAGTTGCAATAAATAAGTGTTTATTAGTGAACAAGAAACATTTTTAGTTTTCTCAACTTATATATTTGATTTAATATATACATTAATGAAACTGGAAAATCTAGACGTTGTAACTGAGTTTAATAGCTGGGCCAAAAACATAATGAGCTTAAATACTTCCACTCTAGCACTGAAGTCACTTTTACTGAAACACATTAATTTCTCCATTATTCATTACTTAATTTCTCAATTTTTTAAGTCAAGTCCAGGTTAACAGTGTATGTAAAAAAAAATCCTCTGAAATGTAGTAGAGTGTAAAGTAGCCTAAAATGGAAATACTCAAGGAAAGTACAAATACCTTAGAATTGTAAATAACGGTAGTATTTTCAGCACAACCAAACAGAGCAGGCAACTGCCCCAAACCCTTTAAGACTCTAAAGGCCCCAGGTTCACTACAAGTTTGAGCAAATGTTTTTTTTTGTTTTTTTGTTTTTTTTAACTATGGTAACAAGCTGTTTTAGGACATTTTTAAAAAGGAACTAAAGTACTGTGTTTGAGAGCTGTCTAAAAATATTTGTGTCTTCAGTAGGAACCAAACGTAGACAATCTGAGAACATCGTTTTAATGATGCAAGAAACATTACCCAACAGGAACTTTGGGTGAATATACAGAAATGCTGCATGTTTGCTATGATTTCACAAATACTTCTAGCAATCATCATCAATAAGAAGTTGTATTCACCAACTACTTATAGTAGGCCAATGTGAAGCCTTTGTATTTCCTCTTTGTGTTTGAATAGTAAGTTATCAGAGTAGTCTGGATACAGGAGAGGAGAACAGATGTGTAAACAAACATTAAAGTCTTCTGCTGCTGTGATTGGGGTTGAACATGAAATATTCACCAATAGGTGTGCATAGCATGGCACTCAGCTTTCAGCTGGGACAGCCATCATTCCAGATCTTTGTTTCCTTCTACGGCACACTACCACTTTCTTCTTAAATGGAAGAAAAAGCACTAGATGAGCCAGATGGCCGCAGCTCCCAACCACCCCAAACCACATGAAATATTTAGCCAGGATCTGCAATCTTTATGACTGTCTTAAAAATAGGAAAAGAAAAATAAGCAAACACCTGTTTATAGGTTCAGCTGCCCTCCCCCAAAACACCCTAATTTTCTATTTTTCTTCACTTGAATTACATGGATATGAAGACATTTGCCAACTATCTGCATCTTATAGCTGTGAAGTCACACTTTTCTTCCACAGCTGTCACATCTTGCCCTCATTGTGAGGGTCCTCCCCTAAGACACAGGCTGCAAGTTTGCTTTAAAAACCTTGTTTCAGCACAAAGTTGTTTTTTTTTCTTGTTTTGTGTGAATGTGTTTTTTGTTTTGTTTTGTTTTTTTAAAACTCAATAAAGGTTTTTTAAAATCAATAAAGGGCTGCCATGTTGTTTATGTATGCTTAGTTTTGGGTTGGGAGGATGTTCCAGGTTAATGAATTAAAGATAAAGATGAATAGTTAAGTGAAGAATCCCTGTCCTATTGTCCTATTTTCTGTTTCCTATCAAAGAATAAGTATCAAGGAGAGTTTTTGGCTTGGACCATGCTGCTTGTTGGTGGCTATACCCTCTCCACACACTCGCCATTGATGTAGAGGGGGGGCAGGTCAGTTCTATTCCTCCTGAAGTCTATGATGATCTCCTTTGTTTTTGTGGTGTTCAGTGCCAGGTTGTTGTCTGTACACCAGGTTGTTAGTTTCTGGACCTCCTCTCTGTAGGCTGTCTCGTCTCCCTTTGAGATCAGTCCTACCACTGTGGTGTCATCAGCGTATTTCACGATGATGTTGTTCCTGTGGGCTGGACTGCAATCGTAGGTGTAGAGACAGTACAGGAGGCGGCTCAGCACACAGCCCTGTGGTGAACTGGTGCTCAGTGTGTGGGTGGAGGAAAGGTGGGGGCCAAGTCTCACAGTCTGGGGTCTGTTGGTCAGGAGGTCCTTGATCCAGGTACATGTGAGAGGGGGGAGGCCCAAGGTGACCAGTTTGGTGGTCAAATGTGGTGTTCATGCCTACCTTGTATTCAAAGTGTGTCTTTATCTACATAAAGCATTGTCTATATCCTAGAACAGGTGCACTGAGGTGGGGTTGGGTCGTCTTTTAATTTGGGTTGTCTTATATTTAGGTCTATGTAGTAATTAAAGATAAACTAATTACAAACTAGTGCAGACCCCACAATATCAGACTCTACAATAACATCAACAGTGACTTTCCATGTATTCTCCCTTCTTTTATGTTCTCACCTCTCGTCTGTCAAACATCTTAACAAGTATTTAATGAAACAGTTCTTCACTGCCAGCTGAATGAAAACAAGTATGAGTATGTTGTGGTTAAAGTTCTGTGTCTTGTCAGTGTGCTTGTGTTTGTGTGTGCAAGTGTTTGGCCTTAATAACACTGCCTTACTCCTCAGAGAATTATCTCCCCAGAATCAGTGGGGACTGAGATGTTTCTTTTTTCCCTCAGGGAGGTCTTTTTTCCCCAAAGACTCTCCCCAAGACCGCAATGATGAACAACAACACATAACACGAGAAAGTAGGCCACGAGCATGCACACTCAGTCCCCCCTCTAGTCAACTTTTGTTGAGGAGAAACGGGAGGTGGGAGATGAAACTGTGGAATGCTGCTGTTATATAGGGAAGACTTGTGTCTTTGTAGGACAAAAACATGAACATTTCTTGAACTGTCTGTCAAACTCAGATTTTTGCAACCATCTGATAAAGACAGAAAAAAATAGCTTAAAAATGAATTCTAGTCTTGCAGTGTCTTTTAGTGTTTTTGGTAACAAGATGTTATGTTCCTGCATACCTTTAACAACATAATTTGTGAAATCAAGAGCAGGAAAAGCAGATTTTGGGATGTATGATTACAGAAACTCTCTAGGAATGGTTAGAAGTGGGGCAAAGGGAGGCACAAAGAACTCTGGGGTATACAAAAACAAAACAAAAAAAGAGATTTAGATACATTAGATACATTTATGTCTATCTAGCAAACAGCACATTATGACGAATCTAATTAATGTACTGGCTGAGTAATAAGATGAAATGAGAATGAATGGAGCTTAAAAACACTAATGCATTATGCTTAAATGTATTGTGGCATATAACTCAGAAACTATGTCATCTGGATGAGCATATTGGGAGTTGATCAGTGTGCAGCATTGAGCATTTTCAAATATGAATGGAGTTAATAGTTTTGCAGGTGTTGAACTATTAATACAATGGGACTGAATGGACTGAACCTATTGTATAACTAAACAGTGCATGTCATCATGTTGACTATTTACATTTATCAGTACACATGGTGAAATGTAAATGTGCATGGTGAGTTTGCACTGTATATTAAAAAGTGAGATATAAAAATAATGGATGCCTAAGGAATAGGAATAGCACACATTTACTAAGAATTAGGCCCATTCACTAGTGGATGAATCCTAAGTGCAGGTGGAGATGAGAATCAAACGTGGCTCAAAACAGTCACATTTTTCAGGGAAAACACAATTTCTTTGCAAAATATTTTGACATTGCAGGAACAAAAATGACACATATCCATGCATAATCTGAATGATAGTATATGTAGCAGAAATGGTTTTCGAGTTACAAGTGAATGAAATAAAAGGCACAGAATAATAATAATAATAACAATAATGCTTTACACACTTATGTTACTATACCATCTGTCTAAAAGTAAGTCTAAAAGCAATGCCAGAAATGCTATGTATGGCATTTATACACATCAGTCTAGCATATAACTGATGGTATTTTCACAGAGGAATTTGTACTTATCTTACATTCTTTAACCTTACTACCTTATTTTTGAAGGAGGTTAACTGTAGGAGTAATTACACACTGTCACCTGAAAACAGAAATACAAATAATGACAATCTGCAGTGAATTTTGCAGTAAAGTTTTTTCAGCCATAATATGTGTCAGCAGGCTGTGTACCACCTTAACAAGCTCCACCAGTCAAAGGGTTAGAGCAGCCTGTATATAGACTGAAAAGGGAGATCCACGGCAAAGAACACAAGCACACAAAGCTGCTACTAATATTGCTGAGTGTGCAGAGTAACAACTGAAGGCGAATCTACCATTTTAATGAATTCAGCTTTTCAGATGTAGGTGGCAATATAATCCCAACTCACGGTCCACTTTCACTCTGTCATATTATGTTTTGTGCCTGCTTTCTGTCATGTGTTCCAAGAGTTTCTTTTCCTGCTCCTCCAACCTCTGATACTTAAGATGTTTTCCCCAACTAGCAGACACACACAAACAACATTTGTGTGTGTCTGCTCATGACCTTCTGATGCAGAGCCCCGGGGCAGGGCAACAGCTATCCTCTGACCTTAGAGTTTGGAGATATTTAGTCCCCTGGCCATAGGACATCAGTCTGCAAAGAGGCTGGTGATGGTGGGGGTGGGGGCATCAAGAGGGTGTTATGTGTGCTCAATCATTGATCCAAATGGCCATTTTGTCCTGAGTCCAAATATGAATAAAGAAATGGAACCAAACACTGAGCACATGACTGGTCTGTAATAAAGGTCAGACAGTATTTGGTTAACAGCCAGTTCAACACTCAAACTCACAGGGAAGAAAAATGCTGCAGTACTACTCTGTATGAGCTGAAACTTCCTAGCATGTTTTACATATTAAGTGACATCAAGTTATTTTGCTGTACAAAGTGAGTGTTTAAAACAACTGCTGCGCTGTGACTTCACTGAAAGAATTGCAGCCAGAAGTGTAATATACTTGAATGATTCAGCCCATATCAAGCAGTTAAGTGAAACATTTTCAGGCCTGCAAGCTCTTTAACTGTCAGTATGCTTGAAACAATCTTTTTCAGATCTGTGCTAATTCCTAAGTGATACAATTCAGCAAGATCAGGGGTATCAATGAGGGGGGCATAATTAAAAACAGTGTCCAAGTCGAGGGCCAAACAGAATCAATATTTATTGAAAAACAGATTGACCCTATTTTTCAAGATGTATGATAAATTATTCAAAATATGAACTTAACTCCTCCCAAGACATCTTATAGAATTCAGAACAAACCAAGCTCATAGATTAAACAATCAAATGAGCATTCAATTTTTGTCACTCTCTGTATCAGCAGAAGACTTTAATTGGCAGGATTTAAACCACTGGCACCTTTAAAGTTAACTGTCTGTTATGGTGCTCATTACATGTTCCATTTTCAGTGCTTTACCACACAACATGATCTGATTTATGATCAAGATGATAAACAGGCAGTCCACTAATCCACTCCTCTCACTGCATATTGTAGGTGTGGGTGAGCAGAGTGAAATTTGGGTTTGCAAATATATAGAGGAATGAACACAAGGAACTAAATCACCAACAACACCACCTGGGGGCCTTGCACCCCAGGATATAGTGCAAATTCAACTATTCCACCATAAACTACAAGGACACAGGTTCGTGACTGAAACCAAAAGATCAGGACTGAACCTAAAGGGAAAAGAGAACACTGGAGCTGTTGGAGACAAAACAAAAATTAACAAGTGGTGAAGTAAATAGAAAAAAAAAAAAAAAAAAAAAGAAAAAAGAAAAAAGTCAATTAATAAAGTCACAATTGGTACAATTAAAAAAAAAAAAACTACTTAAGCCCAGACTATTAAATTCAGGGGACTAAAAATCAAATACAACACAGTTGCTAAAACCATAAGCAGTGGGCTGGGGCCTACAGTGGGGAGGCAGCCTAAATGAGATGTGCCCGGTCTCACTCACCTGGGTGCAGCACAGCAAAAACGCATCAATCATGTGTCCCAGTGCCCCTACTTGCATGCAGAAGTGGGGGGGGCTAGTCACTGTGGTGAGGGCCTTTACAGCACCCAGCAACACTGAAAGAAAATAAGAGTTTTCCTACAACACACACACAAAAAAAATCCCACACAACATCCACAACCCAATTGATAAACAAATGAATCAATAATCCCAACCCACATATACACAAACAAAGCAATCAAACAAGAATACTCAAAACAAACGAAATTAAGATAAACTAGAATTAACCCTAGCAAACTCAATCAAAACCAAAAGGTAACACAACACAGCAAACAATGAGACAAAACAGAACAAAACAGGAGACTCAGTCAAAACCAAAGATAACACAACACGGCAAACCGAACAAAACAAAGTGAAACAGCAGAGCAGCAGGTGGGCCTAAAAACAAAGACACAAGGTTAGTAGGACCAGGCTTAAAACTTAAAAAACAGAAGGACTGAGAATCCTACTTACCACCTCAGGTAGGGGCAAACACCATCAAGGACCAGCAAGAGGCTGACTGAGGCCAGGTGAGGGCCTTTTATACCCCACCTACTAAGGGGAGGGCCTAAAGGAGGAGTGGTATTCTCTGGGGTGTATTCAAGAGATGCACCTCACTACATAGGCACTCCGTCTATCATCAGTCTATTCCCTTTTCTATCAGCTGTTCTTGTAGATTGATAGCAAACTCACACACATGATCAGCAACAATGTTTCTGCTTAAACTTACATTTTAAAATGCTTGCTTTTTTGTCTGGACACATAACATAGCATCCTTAAATCATGCATTGCAAAATCAGCATGGCCATTTCCCTCTGGAAATGGCCAGGCTGATTTAGTTGTTTCTTCTGCCACAATAACACTAGCTTTAACTGCAGCCTCACTTTGAGATTTTACTAAGGTGAACATAGTCTGCTGTGAAACCAAACTTCTTTTTCACTCTTTACCTTCTGGAGCTTCTACCTTAAGTCCAGATCTTGTCCTAGTGTTTCATTTCATAGTGTTGTCTAAAGTTATATTCTTTAATTACAGCCACCAGCACACAAGACAAACAGTTTACCCTTTATGTTAGTGAACAGATACTCTGCCTCCTGCCTGTCTTGAAAGCCCGTTTTCAATTCAATTCAATTCAATTCAATTTATTTATATAGCGCCATATCACAACAACAGTCATCTCAAGGCACTTTTCATATAGAGCAGGTCTAGACCATACTCTTTAAAATAGGTATTTACAGAGAGAGACCCAACAAATGCCACCATGAGCAAGCACTAGGCGACAGTGGCAAGGAATAACTTCCTTTTAAGAGGCAGAAACCTCGAGCAGAACCGGACTCAGGGTGGGCGGCCATCTGCCTCGACCGGTTGGGTTAAGAAGGAGAGAGAGAGGGGGAGGGGGGGGAGAGAATAGCGAAAGAAGAACATAGCATAACACAGGTTCCATATCAGATGTAAGGTGAGGTAATACAGTAATACAGCAGTAGTAATGATAGTAGTGATAATTAAAGTATTAGCTGCTAACACAGCAATACAACTAATAGCAGTGTAAGTAATTTGTAATTCTAGCAGCAGGTGTTGAGTGGAGTTGTAGGAGCAGCAGGAGACTTGTCATCACAGATCAGACTCTACAGCTCCAGAGGCAGAAATACCTGCAGAAAGAGACAGAAGAGGAGAGAGAGACGGAAGAGCACAATACTACGGGAAAGGGAAGATATTGAGTTAGTAACATGTATTTATGGGATATGAATCCATACTGATGGAGAGAGAGGGAGAGAGAGGGGGAGAGAGAAAGAGAGAGAGAGAGAGAGAGAGAGAGAGGAGCTCAGTGCATCATGGGAGATCTCCCGGCAGTCTAGGCCTATAGCAGCATAACTAAGGGATGGTTCAAGCCTGAGCCAACCCTAACTATAAGCTTTATCAAAGAGGAAAGTTTTAAGCCTACTCTTAAAGGTACAGAGGGTGTCTGCCTCCCGGACCGAAACTGGGAGAAGGTTCCACAGTAGAGGAGCCTGATAACAGAAGGCTCTGCCTCCCATTCTACTCTTAGAAACTCTGGGAACCACCAGTAAACCAGCATTCTGGGAGCGCAGAGTCCTAGTGGGATTGTAGGGGACTATGAGATCTTTAAGGTAAGATGGAGCCTGACCATTAAGGGCTTTGTATGTGAGGAGGAGGATTTTGAATTCTACTCTGGATTTGACTGGGAGCCAATGTAGAGAGGCTAACACAGGAGAAATATGGTCTTTTTTCCTAGTTCCTGTCAGTAATCGTGCTGCAGCATTTTGAATCAGCTGCAGAGTCTTTAGAGACTTGTTGGGACAGCCTGATAATAATGAATTACAGTAGTCCAGCCTAGAAGTAACAAATGCATGGACTAGTTTTTCTGCATCTTTTTGGGACAGAAAATGTCTAATTTTGGAGATGTTACGCAGATGAAAAAAGGCAGTCCTAGAAGTTTGTTTTATGTGTGAGTTAAAGGACATATCCTGATCAAAGATGACCCCCAGATTCTTTACAGTGGAGCTGGGAGCCAGGGCAATGCCGTCTAGTGGAGCTACATCATTAGAAAGTTTGTTTCTGATGTGTTCAGGACCAATTATAATGATTTCAGTTTTATCTGAGTTTAGTAGTAAGAAGTTGCTTGTCATCCAGATTTTAATGTCCCTAAGACAAGCTTGGAGTTTGGCTAGATGATTGGTTTCATCAGGTTCCATTGACAGATAAAGCTGTGTATCATCAGCATAACAATGGAAATTTATGAAGTGTTTTCTGATAATATTGCCCAAGGGAAGTGAAGAGGATTGGTCCAAGCACTGACCCTTGTGGAACTCCATGTCTAACTTTTGTGTGTATGGAGGAGTAGTTGTTAACATGTACAAACTGAAGCCTATCAGATAAATAGGACTTAAACCAGTTTAGTGCAGTTCCTTTAATGCCAATAAAATGCTCTAGTCTCTGTAAAAGGATATGATGGTCAATTGTATCAAAAGCAGCACTGAGATCTAACAAGACAAGTACAGAAACAAGTCCGTTGTCTGATGCGATCAGGAGGTCGTTCGTAACTTTTACAAGTGCTGTCTCTGTGCTGTGATACAACCTAAATCCTGACTGAAAATCCTCAAATAAACTATTATCCTGTAGAAAGTCGCACAACTGTTTTGCAACTGCTTTCTCCAGGATCTTAGAAAGAAAGGGGAGGTTAGATATAGGTCTGTAATTGGCTAATACGTCTGGATCTAGAGTGGGCTTTTTTAGAAGAGGTTTGATTACAGCCATTTTATACGACTGCGGCACATAACCTGTTAACAAGGACAGATTTAACATATCTAATACAGGACTGCAAATTAAGGGCAGAGCTTCCTTAAGCAGCCTAGTTGGGATGGGGTCTAAGAGACAGGTTGAAGGTTTAGATGCTGAGATAATTGATGTGAGCTGGGCTAGGTCGATGGGAGAAAAGGAGTCAAGGTTAGGTTTTGCAGCTGACTCTATGGATCCTGTGTTATGACATAAATCAGTACTGATTGAAGGCAGGATGTGATTAATTTTATCTCTAATGGTAGAGATTTTATTATTAAAGAAGTTCATAAAATCATCACTGCTGAGGGTTATAGGGATGCGTGGATCTATAGAGCTGTGACTCTCTGTCAGCCTGGCTACAGTGCTGAAGAGAAACCTGGGGTTGTTCTTATTATCCTCTATTAATGATGAGTAATAGGCACCTCTTGCATTACAGAGGGCCTTTTTATATCTTTTGACACTATCCTGCCAGGCTAAGTGGGATTCTTCCAGTTTGGTGGAACGCCACACTCTTTCAAGCCTACGTGCTGTTTGTTTCAGTGAACGGGTTTGGGAGTTAAACCATGGAGCTTGCCTCTTTCTTTTTATTGTTTTCATTTTTAGGGGGGCGATGGAGTCTAAAGTGGTACGTAATGAGTCTGCAACACTGTCTACAAGATGATCAAGCTGGGAGGGAGTAGCTTCTGCAAAATTAAGATGAGGCACTGGACCTAAGTTAGTGGGAATCATTTCCTTGAATTGAACTACTGCATTTTCTGGAACTCTGAAAATTCAGACAAGAAATCAGAGTATGGACCAGGAGGACGGTACACTACAACAAATAGAACTGGCTTTAATGTTTTCCACTTTGGGTGGGACAGACTGAGAACAATGATTTTCAAATGAATTATAACTGAGTTTAGGTTTAGGGTTAATTAATAAAGTGGAGTTGAAAATGGCTGCGACTCCACCTCCACGGCCAGTGTCTCGGGGAATGTGAGTATTAATATGACTGGGGGGGGTTGATTCATTCAGAGTTCATCTTTCATTAGGCTAGCTTAAATTTGACTCAAAGTGACTGGACCAGACACTCTAGACTCTAGACTAGACTGATGAGTATCAGTGAATGAGGGCAGGGCAGTCTGTGATTTGTAGTATCAGTGGTGTTCATTCTGTATACTGGTGGACTAGTTCTGATAGATATTAAATATTATCTCACAAGCCAGATACAGCTTTGAGTTTGACATGTGTGTTCTAAAATTAACAGACGAGAAAAAAAATTGACATCAGCCCAAGTCTGAGATGTCACACAAACACAGTACAGAGACCCTATGGGGCTTGGTAGCGAAGCATTAACGCATGTATTTGCTGTTGTTGTAATAAAAATTTTAAAAAACACAGACTGCAAAAAAAACTTCAGTGCTGAATACATACTTAAAAATTAGGGAAGATTTGACTCCGTGTTCAGTCTGATGTTATTCAGCCCTATGCAACTGAGGAACTAAAAGTCTATAACTTACAAACAACATGGAAACTTAATGCTATTTTTTAACCATTAGCTTACCTTTTCACACAATGAACATGTGAAATTGTGGAGTTCATGATAGTCACATAAACCTTTAAGCATACACACACACACACACACACACACACTGTTTTGCTCCTTTTTTTCTGATTTTGCAGGTTATTGTTAAAGGAAAACTACTGTTTATCACAACTTAGTAAGGAAAGTTTATTACTATAGCATTTCTTAAGCCAGAGCAGTCACAAAGTGCTTTACATTAGTATCAATTAAAAATAACACCATAAAAACAGAAAGGGAGACAAAAGCAAAATATAATAATAATTATAAAATATAATAAACACAAAGCACTATTCAAATGCCTATCTAAACAAATGAGTTTAAAAATTTTAAATGTTTTACAAATTTTAAAAGGAAATCTAAACTTGACAAGAAGCCGGTACCAACATTTTAAAAGTGGGGTGATGTGTGGTGATTTATGATTAATTGACGCTTTGTTCTGACAAGAAAACAATGCATTACAATAATCTAAGCATGAAGAGATGAAGGCAAAGCATCTCCAATTCACTTTTTGAGACAACAGTCCTGAGTTAAACAGTGTTTTGTAAATGGAAGAAACAAGATCAGGTCAGAGACTTGACATTAGAATCAAAAGTCATAGATTGATCAAAAATGACACCAAGGTTCTGAACGTTAGCTTTTACAGTGGAAGAAAAAGATCTAAACCTCTGTTTGACTTGAGCACTGATGCTTTCAGGAGCAATAATTAAACATTCTGTCTTGTCTCAGTTAAGTTGCAAAAAGTTTTTTGCCATCCAATCTTTGATTGCATTTAAAATATATACCATGTCTATTTTGTGTGGTTTGAAAGATAGGTACAATTGAATGTTATCAGCATATAAATGATAAGAAATAATTTTAAAACTGCTGATGATCCAGGTCAAAACTAAACTGTGCTCTTTGCCTTCAGACATAACATAGAAGCCTTCAAAAACTCATACACTACAACATAGTTTTTCACACTGGTGAGATCAATTCAAAACACTTCTGTAAAAACCAATGATGCAATGAATAATGTTGCTAATGGTGGCCCACAAAAACCTCTTTACATGATGAACACAATAACAAATGTTTACAGTTTAACATTTTTATTCCTCAGTATACTGTGAAGTATAAATGAAACAAAATAAAATGAAAAAGGTGCTGACACAGCATCTCTGGTCTGGGTGAGGTCAAAACCCCCCTTGCATATCTTATCTTCCTCTTCTTCTCTTCCTCCTAATCTTCACCACAAAGTCTTTCTTGATCCATTGTTCCAAAACTACTGAAAGTGAGCTGACCCAAGGCCCTTTAAGGTTCTGATTGATATTTGACTCTTAGTGTTTCCACCTGGTGCCTTGAGTGAACAATATTGACTGGTAGTGCTTTCTAAATGAGCACCTGATGTAAATGGGTGTGCTTTTTTGGTAAATTGCGTTATGTTTATTTATTTATTTAAGCCTGGTAATAGTGTGTAAGCAATCGAGAAAAACTGTAAAATAACTTGAGAGATGCTACACATTTGTTTGAAGAAAAAGTAGATAATCCTAGGGAAGATATATCTATGATTTGCTTTTGCCAAAGTGTCTTATTTGATCTTATTCAATATAATAAGTGGGATGACCAAAGTCAGGAATTTTCAGATCCAACATAAAGAGACTTTAAGGCTAGCAAATGTATGAAAATCACATTAAGGTTTTTTTTCTTTCTCCTCTCTTTTTTGTGAGTAAATGCTCTGTTTTTTGGAAATTGTTAGGTCTGTGTATGTTTAGTGGTAGATAATAAATTGTTTTTCTTTCTGTTTGCGTTTAAGAAAATGTTGAATATACTGTGGTGGTTGATTTGTACTATGCAGCACTACAAATTTCCTGTATTTCATCTTTATCAAGGTGAATCCATGTTGCTATATTTTATGGGCTCCCTGTGTAAATGCATCATCTAAGCACCATCATTAGCTGAGCTGCTTTGTTTTTCATGAAACTGACCCACAAGGACCTCAAAGTGACTCCCTGTCTGCTTTAACAGCCCATTGCTCAGCTCCCTCACAAGGTGAATTAACTTAACTAGAAGGAGGTGTACAACTAATTTGTGTTTGAATCACTGGCTCCTCCAGGGAATGGAGGCTTTGCCTGATACTGGGCACATCAGACTGGAGAGCATGACAGGAGGCAAAACACAGATTTTTAATTGATAGTTAAACAGTCAAGCAGATTGTACAACCTCGGGCCATGAACAGAACAGAATGCACAACTCAAAGCCCAAGGCAATCAGAGAAGCTCTATCTCTCTCTGTCATCTCACTGTCCTTATTCTTAGACTTATTGTCTGCTCCTCAGGGATTCATTTTTGTTGTCCTGTCTGTTTCAGCTGCTGAAAAATCTGCAGTCTGCACACAGATCTGTTTGTGGTGGAGCTGCTGCTTCCCTCAGGCACAGCTGCAGTATATTAATGGATCTACAGTGGCTTCAGAAAGTATTCAGACCCCTCAGTTTTTGCTTTTTGTGTTTCAGATTTAATTTTAAATGGATAAATGTATAAAATTGCCATTTATGTCCGTCCATCAGTCTACACCCGAGAGTGTAAAGTGAAAACAAGTTTTTAGAAGATTTTGAACATTTATGAAAAATAAAACACTGAACTGTCTTCCAGCATGATTCAATTCAATTTTATTTATATAGGGCCAAATCACAACAGTTAACAACACAAGTTATCTAAAGGCACTTTTCACATAGAGCAGGTCTAGACCATACTCCTTACATTTTTATGTTTGCAGAGAGAGACCCAACAATTCCCACCATGAGTAGCACTAGGTGACAGTGGTAAGGAGAAACTTCATGAATGGTTGTTTGTCTCTATATGTCAGCTCTGTGATAGATCTGTCCAGGGTGTACCCCACCTCTCACCCAGTGTCAGCTGGGATTGGCTCCAGACCCTCCACAACCCGGCATAGATAATGGATGGATGTGTTAAGACTGGGTTATGTTTAGTTAAGAAAAAGAACTGTTATTTCAGCTACTGAGTTTTCCAGGTTGTGACCAAACGTGTGATCATGCCCAGAGGCTGGGAGGCCTGTCAGCCAGTGCAGCCATCTATGACAACAATTTGTGTGCGATAGTGTACCTGTGACTGGCAGAGAGTCAAGGAAGACTGTTGTTATTGCTCCTACTAGTTATTGGGGGGAGCTGGTCGAGTGGGAGTTGAGTGAGATGTTATCACAGAGAGCACACTGTGAACTGGGAAGGTTTTTGTTGTTTGGGCATTGGCTATGGCCCAAGGAAGCTTGTGTTCAATTGTTGAATAAAGGTGCCAGCAAAACTTGCTTGCTAACATTAAACAACAGCTAGCAGTTGCTAGACTGTGAGAAAAATGTGGATGCGGCAGAGTGGCGGCACAAACAAGAAGAGGATTAGACCAGTGCTCACATGGTTGGCAACACAGTACTGACCTCCATTGGAAGAGGTTGCCTTGTTCTGTCGAGCCACAAAGTGACTTTGGTAAATGTTTGAAGCTCTCCATCTTTGTGATGGGGTGCTGCAGAGGGTATCAAAAGAACCAACTACAGGGGAAACACGGTGATGGTGCCAAGACACTCTCCAATACTCTCCATCTCCGACAGGGGTTGTTTTGCGGCCGGCATAGGTGGGATGTGGATGACTATTGTTGCTGCTGCAACAGTTGCACAGGCACAGGCAGATTGCATGCATAGCCCTAACAATTCCCAACAGGGTGTCCCATGGAGAGAGTGGAGAATGGTGTCCTTGGCCTGTTCCTCCACACAGAGACGGCTAACCAACCAAGTGGCCTGAAGCATAGAGCATCAGCTACCAGCTTCTTATGTTTAGCTGGCGCTGACCAGCACTTTTACTGGTTAAAATGACAAATGTCTCCTGTGGCAGGTCATATCAGCAGTCACTAATATCAATTCCATGAGTAACTTGATAACAGACCAAAATTTAACATGTCTGTTGATTAATATGTCAAAGTGTTGCTGCTGGTGTCTGTACTAACTAACCACTGTCTAACACTGCTGTACAATCACAGTATTTCCGTTGTATAGAGTAAGATATCTTCTCCCTAGCCCTCCATGTCACATCAGTGGTAGGCATTACATACCCCCAGTTATTTTTATCAATATTACACCAGTAATTTAGGTTTATCAACCTAATATCTGTTACCCAGAATCTCCAGTATTTGAATCAAGTAGCTTCATGAAAAATATTGTGTCAGATACATATTTAATCTAATTTAACATTACGTACATATAATGTAGTACACCTAAAATAGGAAGACATGTAGGTGACAGAATATGATTTTGGGTTAATACACACATTTATGTTTTCATTTAAAAGTTGCAAATATTTTAATATACTACATATTGGTAGTAGTGGGGCAGAGCATTCATGTTAACTTCAATTGACTCTGAGGTGCACCGACTGCTTCCTCAGTCAATCTGGAGGGAAACGAGATGCACCGTGTCCTCTTTGCTCCTCCTTTACCTACTTTACACAGGTCACGTGTTTGTTGGTGCGGTCCCTCATCCCCTTACAAATCTTGGGGGCTCATTCTGGGTTAGCGCCCCCTTCTGGTTCAGAGCTGATCCATAAATCGACATCTGAGACCAATTCCGGAGCTGACGCTGGTGAGCTGGAGCAGAGTCGTCCGTGAGCTGAGTGACCCATCATGAGGAAGGAGCTACACTGTCATGGCTGAGAGTGGGAGGAAGAGTCTAGTGTGGGACATTAGGAAAAGCCTACTCATCTTGTCAGCAGGACAGCTCTTCCAGATCACCAAACATGTGGGTCCAGTAGCAGGCCAGGACTGGCCTGAGCTCGAGGAGGAAGGCCAGGGGGGCTGCTTCGACTACATCAGTTCTTTCATGGGCAGCAAGCCCTTCCTTGAGTCAGCTGTGGTGCCGATACCAAAGGACTGTATTGATACTGTTACTAAAAATCGCCATGTGCTGCTCTTGCCTGATATTAGAGGTGAGACAATAGGACAGACAACTGTAGTCAACTGTAGTTTAAGACATTTCAGAAAACAAAACAACATTTCTGAAAACACAACATTTTACATAACACAATGACATTGGTCGTGTCTTCTGAAATGATGATGTGTTTTGTGAAATGTCACGTTTTGTGAAATGTGTTTTCTGAAATATTGTGTTTTCTTAAATGTTTTGTTTTCTGAAATGTCACATTTTGTGAAATGTTGTATTTTCTGAAATGTTGTTGTGCTTTGACCTTCACGGCCACTGTACCAGACCCTCAGACAAACCCACACACCAGTCAATGAGGTTACTGGTAATTTGGTTATCGCCAAAATAAGAAATTTTCTCTCTCAAAAGGATGCAGAAAAACTAGTCCATGCATTTGTTACTTCCAGGCTGGACTACTGCAATTCACAATTATCAGGCTGCCCCAACAAGTCTCTAAAGACTCTGCAACTGATCCAAAATGCTGCAGCATGATTACTGACAGGAACTAGGAAAAGAGACCTGTGTTAGCCTCTCTACGTTGGCTCCCAGTCAAATCCAGAATAGAATTCAAAATCCTCCTCCTTACTTACAAAGCCCTTAATGGTCAGGCACCATCATACCTTAAAGATCTTATAGTCCCCTACAATCCCACTAGGACACTGCACTCCCAGAATGCTGGTTTACTGGCGGTTCCAAGAGTTTCAAAGAGTCGAATGGGAGGCAGAGCCTTCAGCTATCAGGCTCACCTTTAAGAGTAGGCTTAAAACTTTCCTTTTTGATAAAGCTTATAGTTACTGCCAGGAGATCCCCCATGATGCACTGAGCTTTTCTCTCTCTCTGTCTCTCTCCCTCTCTCTCCACTCAATATGGATTCATAGCCCATGTTACATGTTACTAACTCTATATCTTCCCTTTCCCGTAATCGTGTGCTCTTCCGTCTCTCTCTCCTCTTCTGTCACTTTCTGCAGGTATTTCTGCCTCTGGAGCTGTAGAGTCTGATCTGCAAAGTCACCTGCTGCTCCTACAACTCCACTCAACACCTGCTGCTATAATTAGAAATTACTTGTACTGCTATTAGTTTTATTGCTACGTTAGCAGTTAATACTTTAATTATGTGACGACTATCATTACTACTACTGTATTATTGGTATCACCTTACGTTTTTTACATGGAAACACTGACCACTACATGGCAATGTGCATGGAAGAGTTTTTACAGGAGTGTGGTAAATACAGCCTGGGAGGGAACCCAAGCAGCCCAGAGGAAAGACATGGCTTGCTGTCTTGAAACACCTTCACAATCACATGGGCCATGTGGGCACAGAGAGAGTACTTTACCTCACCAGAGAAAGGGTGAGAAAGGGTACAGAATATTACCCTATTACTCCTGTCGAGAGTAAACAATAGCTGGCCGGTCCTGCTGCTCTGCTTGGAGAAAACTTTGAAGTGATAGTGACTAGCAGAGGTATAATCCACTCCATACTGCTAAAACTATCCTGTTTTAGAAGCGCAGTAATAAACACACTAAAGAGACACACTAAGAGGTAAAAAGTCAAGAAAAGTTGAAGAAAAACACACAAACATAAAAACAAACTACGGAGCTGCTTAAAATGGGAGCCTAGAAGGGCAGATACCAGACTCACACACCGACTCCCCTACCCCTCTACAACAGTCCACTCGGCAGAGAAAACCAGGCCAAATGCTCACCTACTCATCTCTTGACCACCTGACATATCAATCACATCCCAATGTAAATACTGTGGACACCTTGTGCCTCCTGCTGACCTGTGGCATCCACAACAATACTTACCATCATTTCAAGGCACACCTCTCATTCTGTTCCCCTACTTACTCTCTTTCTTTACCCCATACATAGTTATTAGAAAGCCCATAGTTGATCCTGAGAATCATACACTTGTAGGTGCACGAGCTTTGGCTATCTTCGTGGTTTTAAGTATTGCACATTTTTGGATTTTCAAAAACTCACTGGCAAAGCGGTGCAGGAAGAAGTCCAAGAAAACAAATCCAAAGGAACACTGGGGCACACTGGAGAACATGGGAGAACACTAGAGAACACTGGAAACAACAGAACACCACAGAACGCCAAACTGAACCACATGACGCATTGGCAAAACATGACAATACTGGAGGAAATACTGGGGAAATTACCAATGAGACAGAGGTGAGGCTGAAAAAAGAAGGGAAAAACCAGACACAGACCAGAAGTAAAAACACCAAAGACCAGACAGGACAAGTGACTTCAAAATAAAACAGGAAGCACAAGGACACCAGAGACACAAGGGAAAAGGATACCAAAATAACAAATCTAAACACTAAAAACACAAGAGAAAATACAACATACCAGAAACCGGGAAACTAAGGTCACACTGAAGGCGGGCTGTGACAATTGATCCTCTTTTACCTTCTTTATAAACGTCACATATTAATTACTGCAGTCCCTCATCCGTGGGACACGTTAAATAAGAACCAAACTGAATGTTATGTCCCATCCCCAAAATGACTTTGGTTTTGCATGGTTTTATTTTGGCATCCCTTCCCCTTGTGTCCTTGTTACTTCCTGCTTTATCATTTGTAATTATCTCCATGTTTATGTAAGTCACATGCCCCCTTTTCAGAGTTTTGTGTGTTTTGCACCTGTGCTGTGTGTTTTGTTCATGACCTGCATTCCATTCTGCGTTTCATTCCCGTGTAGTGTGGAGTCTTGTGTGTCTTCCCCAATGTTCTTTGGGCTGCTTTAGTTTTAGCTTCGTGGATTATCTTGTGTGACTTTCAACCAGCTGACCTGTCAGTGAGTTATTGTTGTATTCTGTTTAAAATAAATCACTGAACTGTTTAATACTGGTCCCTGTGTCTGTATTTGGGTCTCATCTCCTGTGTCCCTTGCCTCACATATGACAATGGACTCTGCATCAGCAAAGTATTAAAGGACTCTCATTGAGATCAGAACAAAATAAACTATAAAGTAAATGGACATCCTTGAATACATAAGCATGGTTACATTTAAGACATTAGATTTAAAATACTTACCTTTTGAGTTTGACTTACCCACTGCCTCAGTGTCACTGTCTATGTGCACATTTATGAAGAAACATGCAAAGAAAGATCAATCAAAATTAGTAACCTCAAGATCAATGCTGATGTTATCCAAGGTCTTGCCCATGAATTCTGCTGGTGTCCCTGGTCCAGAGCCATGAGAGCATTGCTAATTTTCTTGGTTCAGAGTCAGTTCCTGAGGGCACCATCAAACTTGCTAAAATAAGCAAATTGATCCAGCTCTGTATTATCTTTCTGCACCACTGACCACAGACCTTGACAAAGTGGTGAAGGCAATCAAACCCACATTAGCAGGAAAGAGTGCATAGTCTTGCCTTGGCAGCACCTCACATTGTTGTTCAATGTTTACTGACGAGTGGATCCAATGCTTGTTGCATTGATTGGGTCAAAAATAGAAGGACTTTTCTACCCCTTTTTCCTCTTCAAGTGTTGGCAATGTCGAAGAGGGCTGTGTTCACATCTTCCTGAGTGTCTTATGCAAATATGCAGAGAGGGGTATTTTTGACACAAGTTATTTTGTGCAACCAATTTCAAAGTGGCCTTTGCAAGCTGTGTCCATGTTGGGTAGATGTCTCTGTGGGCAGCTTACTGTGAATATGCTGTTGCTGCACATCTAAAAAGGAATGGAATGTGGATATCTTTTGTGAAAGGAAGCAACACAGGGAATTCCACTTAGGTTCCTGGAAAGTTCTCAGTGATGCAGTTGATATCAGTTCATTCCATTGGGTTTCATTTACTCTGCAGAATGTGTGAGTATCTTTTGCTGGTCTGTAGTCATTCTGTACATTTGCACAGCTTTCAACATGCAGTGAAATTTTTTGCCAAGCTACGCCCAACTTTGAGAGCAAGACTTGGGCATGTATTGGTTTCATTGTCACAACACGCTATGTTTTCAATGCTTGCACAACATGCATGAAATTTGCAGGTCTGATGTGGCAGGGACCCAGACTGTGACCATTTTTGGAAACAGTGGCCCTCATCTGTCAAATGTGCATAGAAATCAGTGCAGACTCAGGTGCAGAAATCAAATGCTGAGTTCCATGTGCTAAATCTGGTGGCTGGAAACAATCGTCATTTAAATGCCACATTGTAAGACAGAAAAAAAGAGAGAAATTTCCCTGAATTTGAAATTTGTACCATTCTAAGCAAAGTGGTAAAGAACAATGTAGTGTTGTTTGGCAGCCTCAAAACTGGCATTAAAATCAGACAAACCATGTCTGGAAGGATCACTGTGGCAGTCAACAGCGCTGGTATGGCCAGCAAGAACGCCGGCTGAGGTTTGAATATTTAATTTATACATTTACATTTACACAGCTTGTGAAACCTAGGTTATATTGGTTAATAGAGTCACAAGTCTTTACATTCAGGTGAAAAATAAAAAGCGGTTGGACATAAAGATCACAACAAAAAAGCCTGTTGTAGCTCTTAGACAAAGCAGCACCCAGATTGGACAAACCCAGCCAAATTCCAGCCTGAACTTGACACAGACAGAGAAGAAAGTGGCTGCACTCATCTAAGGTGGCCCTGAAGGTCAAAACACTACAACATTTAACAAAACTGTGTGTCACAACCGCAACAAGCCGTCAGGCTTTCCCTCATCTTAAAATGAGGGGTACCGACTGTTCAATGCCTCTGGCGCCTGAGTGCTGAAACCGGTGCCAACCAGTGAGCATTACTGCTGCTCTTCAGGTGAAGGAGAGACAGGTTATATTTATTTTATGTCAGTGAGTAAACAGAATGCCCTGTGATGGACTGGCGATCTGTCCAGGGTGTACCCTGCTTCTCGCCCAATGTCAGCTAGGATAGACTCCAGCCCCCCCCACAACCCTTACTGCTAAGTGGTATAGATAATGAAGAAATGAATGAATGAATGAATGAGTGAGTTAACAGAACATAATGTAAGACCAGTTTCCTGTGCACTCTCTCTCTCTCTCCAGCTGCAGCAGTTTAGCAAGGTCTAGACACACACAGATAAAGTGTGAGAAAGCCAGTCTGTTGTAATGGCTCTCTGTACATAAACTTATCTTGTGTGCAAAAAATTAATCAAAATGTAGGAACGTTGTAACGTGCCCTCATTATATAGCCGATACACCCATTTTCTCTCTCTTATCATTCTAGGGTTCCTGCTGTCCCTCCCTTTCCGTTTTGTGAAATGTTGTTGTGTTTACTTTCACAAGTGCCGTCTCTGTGCTATGCTGCAATCTAAATCCTGACTGAAAGTCCTCAAATAAACTATTGTCCTGTAGAAAGTTGCATAACTATTTTGCGACTGCTTTCTCTAGGATATTAGAAAGGAAGGGGAGGTTGGATATAAGTCTATGGTTAGCTAATATATCTGGATCATAGTAGGCTTTTTCAAAAGAGGTTTGCTTACAGCTATTTTAAAAGATCGTGGCATATAGCCTGTTAGTAAGTACAGAGTTGATAATTAAGGCTAAAGCTTCCTTAAGCAGCCTAGTTGGGATGGGATCTAAAAGACAGGTTGAAGATTTGGATGGAGAAATAGTTGAAGTGAGCTGGTGGAGGTCGATGGCAGAGAAACAGTCTAGATTAGGTTTTACAGCTGTTTCTAGGGGTCCTGTGTTTTGACTTAACTCAGAGTTGGTTGAGGGAAGGAGGTGGTGAATTGTATCTTTACTAGTTAAAATTTTATTATTAAAGAAGCCCATGAAATCATCACTACTGAGAGTTATAGGAATACATGGATCAATCAGTCCGTCAGCCTGGCTACTGTGCTGAAAAGAAACCTGGGATTGTATTTATTTTCCTTTATTAATGATTAGTAATAGGCAGCTCTGGCATGACTACTGTTCTAATCCATATTATGGCAAGAACCACTCAACTAAGTAAAGAGAAACCACAGTCCATCATTCATTTAAGACATGAAGGTCAGCCTGTAAAATTTCAAGAACTTTGAATGTATCCTAAACCATCAAATGTTATGAGGAAACTGGTTCTCATGAGGACCATCCCAGGAAAGGAAGACAAAGAGTTACCTCTGCTGCAGAGAATAAGTTACCAGCCTCAGAAACCACATATTAACAGCATCTCAGAGAGAAGAGCCCATATAAATGCTTCACTGAGTTCAAGTAGCAAACACATGTCAACATCAACTGTTCAGAATAGACTCTGTGAATCACGTCTTTGTGGTGGATTTGCTGCAAAGAAGCCACTCCTGAGGAAGAACAACAACAAGAAGAGAACTGCTTGGGCCAAGAAACACAAGGAATGGACATTAGACTAATGGAAATCTGCACTTTGGTCTGGCTCCACCTGCCATGTCTTTGTGAGATGCAGAAAAGGTGAGCGGATGGTTTCTACATATGTGGTTCCCACCGTGAAGCATGGAGGAGGAGGTGTGTGGGGGTGCTTTGCTGGTGAGTTTATCACTTTTTTGTTTACTTCATAATTCTGTATGTGATCATAGTGTTGATGTATTCAATATTAATCTACAATGTAGAAAAAAAAGAACTACCATTGAATGAGAAAGTGTGTCTAGACTTTTGACTGGTACTGTATGCATCATGTGTTCCCCTCGGCCACTGGGCCACCGGGCTACCACATTTATCAGTGAGGGTCTAGTATCACAAATTACATAATCATTCATGGATTGTGGCTTCTGGGTACAATCACATGGGTACAACCAATCGCACCAATCACATTAGAAAACCCAGCAGTCTCATAAAATTCTCTTAATCTCTTAATCACAGATTGTGTCCTCAAATTTAAGTATTTGTTCAGGCTGTACCATCCTCTGCCATCAGGGGCCGGTACTGAAGCACAAACTGTTTGGTGCAAAACCCTGAAAATGTCATAGTGCTATATTTTTATTATTTTTGTAGGGACCATGTTTTTTGCCTCTCTCTCTATCAAGATAGTGGTACATTTGTGGACAAAAAACCCAACATCAGTGTGCCAATTAGGAAACAAACAGTGGTCTCTTGTGTGAAACTAACTAACCATATAATTTGGACTTTGTCAGCAAAACATAACTATGGGCCGACTAAACTGCTTGCACAGATGACCTAGAGGGTCGTTTTTTACAGGATAGTCTCTTTTGCTGGTCACTCTGATTTAATTAATGATTATTATTTTTTATATATTTTAAATAAAAAAGCAAACTATTGTCTATATCTTTACTATTTTAATTGCTATTATGATTGCAATTATAATTATTCATTCTCAGATAGGCCAAACTCCTGTGATGCAAACTGGGAGGCCATCAGCTAAAAGTAGCATCTGTGACACTCCCAAAGAGTGTAACCAGGCCAGCAGTAGTAACAGCAGCAGCCATAGAGTGTGTTCTCAATCTTACTGGCTGGATATCAGCTGTTACCATCTGTGCCAGCCACATCTTACTTTCAGCTTCTTTCTGAGCCCAGAAATCGAGCATGCAGATTCTCCTAAAGACTTGGCATTACACAGGGAGTAGAACAAATGGGATTTCTCTTGTCTTTGATCTTTATTTTCAGTCTGATGCCATCTGCATGCAAAGGCACAAGCATGGCCCTCAACTGCAGACAACGGAGCTGTATAAATATTTAAATGACAGCAATTATCCAAAGAGGCCATGTGCATATGTGTTGTTACATGCTCCATTGTAAAGGCTGCAACTACTAGTCACATTTTCAGAGCTATAAACATCACTAGATGGGGATTCTATGTATATTGTTAAGGGATGATCTGACTATTTGAATATACAGTACATACAGTATTTTAAGCAGAACACCCAAACAATATTTGCACTGCAAAAAGTCAAAGTGATGCAATTTAGTATAATGATTTGGTCGTCACATTCAGGGAGGTTTAAGCAAAATCACATATAATTATAACCCATTACAGTCAGCAGTGTGAAAGAGGGCTAATCCTCAGAAAAGGCGAATACTCCTTCTTGTAGCTGAAGAGCAGATTCTTTTCTCACCATTCTTTGAAAATTAAATAACAAAGCATGTACATGTTTGTTTAACCTTACACCAACAGAAATATAAAATGGCAAATTGTGTTTAAGTACTGGATTTGGAGTGAACTGTAAACTATATAATAAAGGGTCTTTTATTGGGTTGCTTAAAACATATAACATAACATTACAGGCACCTCTTTAAAGGACTTTAAAGGAAATATTTTGGAAACATTTTGAAAAATGACGCTTATTCACTTTCTGGCAGAGTGTTAGATCAGAAATGCAATAAGGGAGGAGGCAAACCGCTTAAAGAATCCTAAGTGCACAGTTGAGGTTAATGACAATAAATTGATGGTGGCAGGAAGGAGCAGGTAGAGGTGGACTTTGAATAAGCATGAAAGGGAAGCAGATAATGCAAATATAAAGACTTTTTACTGTAGCCAGAACATGAGAGCTGAGAGTGTTATGTCACAGTACTCTGGATTGAGCTGCAAAAGAAGCTAATGTCATGAAACCTTGCCCAAGTATAATATGTAGAACAAAGTCACCAAACTTTCAGCTGTGACTGTGTAGTTTTTATGTCATGGTGACCATTGAAAGTGAAGTTAAAACTCTGTCCCTCATTTTTGGGGTCTGGTCTTGTTAGCCTGAAATAATTGCTTGGGGGTGTTGCCATGACTGCAAAATGGCGAGACTTACCCATAAGGACATTAATTAGATGAAAAGATACCACTGTCATGGTTATAATGTGTTCATCAGTGAGCTTTATAGGTGGTGGTAACTGGATTTTGTTACCTTTGGACAGAGCCACATTAGCTGTTCCTCCACTTTCAGTGGCTGGTGAATGTGTAATGTCATATTTAGAGTGTAGGTATAAAATGACAGTGGTATCTATCTTCTCATACATATTTCCCCAAATTTCAAATTATTCCTACTCCAGGGGTTCATCACAAATTTGGAATTAATTAATAGGTAAATTAGTAGATAAATATTATCCCTAAATTTCCATCTTAATTGCATAATTAAGGTCTGTTGAAGACACAAATTAAGGGTATGTTTCATGCTATCTGATAAACTTTAAACTTTTATCTCTTTTATCTGTACAGAAGTTTTGAGAGGTAAACACCCCTCTAAATTGCATTATAGCTATTAGTAAATTTTCCCCCTTTTCTAAGATACAAATTAAAGGGGGACTTTTATGTCATCACCGTCATCATGGTTTACCCAGTAAAAGTTCAGTCCTTTAATTATTCAAGATAGCTGTTTGTCATAAGGTGTTATGGACGTGTCTTTGTAACTCCACCCCACCCCACCGTTTGTTTAAATGAACACCTTCTTCTCCATAATGACTTCTTAACTGCCGCTGTTGTGTCGCAATCTGAATAATTGGCCCATATCCCCCCCCCCTCCCCACACACACACACACCTAATTGACCCACAGAGGGCACAGGGTGAAATCTCTGACAGGAGGTTAGGGAGCAACTAATGACCCAATCAAGAAGGTTGCCATTGGCCAAATTAGCATTAAGCAAAGGCTATAGACTGTGTGTGTTTGTGTGTAGAAGAAGATTACAAAATTAATAATGATTGGATGAGAGCCTTTAAGGAAAGTTGTCCATCACACTATCAAACTTCTATCACTCTCCTGCAATAGGGACGAAATACAAGTAATAGAAACT